>JAXCHO010000078.1:2092500-2217500 GCA_036630365.1 Acanthiza pusilla
AATGATCAAATTAAATGCAAACTAGAATTTGAATGTCTGCAAACATTGGCAAGAATCTGCAGCTAATTTTAGATGGAAGATTTGCAGTGTCTGTTGTTTTTCCTGTTCATTTTAGATGGGTAAATTGTAAAAACGTTGAGGAATCTGACCTGCTTTTCTTTCCCCTTTTTGTCTAGGTTTGCAAGGCATGCCAGGGGACTACGTATCTCAGGGTGGTCCTATGGGTATGAGTATGGCACAGCCAAGTTACACTCCTCCCCAGATGACCCCACACCCTACTCAATTAAGACATGGACCCCCAATCCATTCATATTTGCCAAGTCACCCCCACCACCCAGCCATGATGATGCACGGAGGACCCCCTACCCACCCTGGAATGACCATGTCAGCACAGAGCCCCACAATGTTAAATTCTGTAGACCCCAGTGTTGGTGGACAGGTTATGGACATTCATGCCCAATAGTATAAGGGAACTCAAGGGAAAAACAAAACAAAAACAAACAGAAACTATTTTAAGACTTTTGAACTTTGACCAGATGTTGACACTTAATACGAAATTCCAGACAGCTGTGATTATTTTTTACTTTTTGTCATTTTTCATCAACAACAGAGGACCAACGAAACAAGAACACAAATGTGAAACCATGGGCTCACTGAAATGAATATGCCCATGTACAGATCCTCTGGAAAAAAAAAGACTCCAAGAGTTATAACTACTGTAGTATAAACATAGGAACTAAGTTAACTTGTACATTTCTGTTGATCACTCCGTTACGTTGCCTCAAATAGTTTTAGAAGAAAAAAAATCCTTGTTTTCCACACTATGTGTGTTGTTCCCAAAAGAATGACTGTTTTGGTTCAGCAGTGAAGTCACTATCCATGAAAGACCTGTTTTGGCCAGTGAGAAAAGAACTACCCTGGAGATGAAGATGAAAAGTCTTGCTGGGTCTCTCATCACTCAGAAGACTGTTCCAAGAAGGCCTTGCCATTCCCTCATTTTGTTCCTTCATAAAATGTGTCCTTTAGTTTCAAACAGATCTTTATAGTTCGTGCTTCATTAAGTCTCTCCCCATTCCTCCCAACCTATTTTTTTTTTTGGACTCTTCTTCAAAGAGCTTGCAGGTGAAGATTTAAAAGACAGAACAGACAGAGCAGAAGCTTCTTCCAGTAGTTCTGAGCCTTGGCTTTGGACAAAACAAAACTAAAAGTTGGGCAGCTTTCCTCAATGAAAGAAGTTACTAACGGTCTTTGCACCAAACTTAGGACTTTATCATGAACTCAAAGCTTGGGAAAAAAAAGCAAGAGAATACTGTAACAAACTTCGTACAGAGTTCGGTCTATTAATTGTTTCATGTTAGATATTCTATGTGTTTACCTCAATTGAAAAAAAAAAAAAGAATGTTTTTGCTAGTATCAGATCTGCTGTGGAATTGGTATTGTATGTCCATGAATTCTTCCTTTCTCAGCACGTGTTCCTCACTAGAAGAAAATGCTGTTACCTTTAAGCTTTGTCAAAATTTACATTAAAATACTTGTATGAGGACTGTGACGTTATGTTTTAAAAAGAAAAAAAGGTGTTAAGTCACAAAATGCGGTAATAAATATTTCATTTTTGATTTTTTGCTAGGCTTTTGTGTTTTTAATCATGTTTAGAAGAGTCTGAAGTTATCATGAGAGATGTCTCAAACACATTTCTTATCATCATTGAGAAGAAAGGCTGGAAAAATCAGAAACAAGCTTGTCATGGCATTACTAGAATAATTGAATGATGGGCCATTTGAGGTTATATATTTCTGCTGATTACTGATATTAGATTTTTGCCAGATTAAACAAATTTTGAAATATTGTCTCACCAGCTTGCATTTCAGAGAGATGTGTCTAATATTTGTACTACCTGCTAATATCATAGAAGCTGAGCTTGATTTGTGAAGGCCCAGACATGAGATGACTAATCCCATGTGTGTGCATATATGTGTGTGTACCTCCATAACCACAGCAGACTTTAGCTCCAGGGATTTAGCTCAGAGGCAACGAATGGTTTTATTGCAGGAGTAGGTTTGGAAGTTTTAGGAGCAGAAAAGAAGCTTTTACTCCAATGGGAATTTTTCCTATGTGAGGATTGCATAACCTAGCTCTTGAGATGGTTTTACTGCTTTGCTTTTCTTCAGCTGTTTTCAGGAAGAAAAAAAAACCAAACCAAAAACCAAAAAACCAAAACAACAAACCATCAGCTAATGACAGAAAATGTTGATTTGACATTTTGTATACAAATAGCTGGAGTAGAATAATGGTTAAAGGTTTGTTTTTTCTTAAACAAAAGCTTCTGGCATTTTGAAGCAACTAAAGGAGAACACATGAGCAATGTTGGAAATAGCAGCCTCTCAGTGTCCTCAGTGGCACTGTTAAGTCAGCAAAAGTGGGGTGGGGCCCAAGGAGCAGGGGAAAGCCCTGCCTTTATTTCTGGGAAGAGGGGAGAGGAAAGGACTTGTAATTAACTCAACTTTCTAAAAAGCAAAAATTACCAACTTCAACATCTGTAAATTTGTAACCCTTCTCCTCCTTCCTTCTCATCCTTCCAAGTGGTTAGGGTGTTTTTAAAAACTTTGAGTGACAACTTTTACCTTGAGAATGTGGAAAGAGACTCAGCCTCATAGTTAATGTTTAATTTCTGAGCTGAGTAAATGGACCCACGCTGCTGGTGACAGAAGGGAGGATGCCAGTAAGAAAGGGTGTGAGGATTTATTTAGCAATCGGGTCCTGCTTTGTGGGCGTCTCTTATAAAGCTTTTGTATGAAATTTAGATTATAATTCCCTGCTCGGCTTTGATGCTCTCTATCCTGGTTAAAATCACATCGACCCTTCAGTCGCATAAGAAGAGCACAGCTTGGGTTCCCATTTCCAAATTCTTTGATTTTTGTGGATGCAGAATATAAGAAGGCAAGACTATTTGTGTTAGCAGTATAAAGGGGAGGCTTTTAATTTTAAATTTTTTAAATCAGTACTTTATTTCCTTGCAGATCTTTTCTCTACAGTTTGAGAAGAAATGTCAGAAAACATCCTCACATCGGTAGAAGGACAGGGAAGAATTTATCCATAGTAGATTATTTGGTTTTTATAATGAACTAAATATGTGCATTGCTGTGTTGTCTTTTATTTTCTGTCTTTTTTTCCTCACCCTTTTGGGCTCTGCTTTCCATGAGATGTCTTGCTGAAATCCAAGGTACAATATCGTGCAGAGATTTCTCCGTCTGAGATTTTCTGTTTAGCATGGAAGGTTCCGATTTTGGTATTTTTAAGAACTGCTCAGCTGTCAAAAGCAAACAAAACGGGGATAATGTTTTGACAGCGGTATAGTGTTAAAGAAAATACTCAAGTCTGAATAAAAATTGCTTATGCTGTGGGAAACGAAGGGTAACAGAAGAAACACCTTTTGTTTACATACACACATGTTTATAATCCCAAATTTCCATTTCGCCGAGCGGGTCTGGGTTGGGAGTTGTAGTCACCATAAATGAGGGATTTTTCTTCCAGATTTTGCTGCCTTTAAGGCGAAGAGAGGAGGGGAGCGCACCTCCGGCAGCGCTGCCGCCGGAGCCCTGCCCGTCGCGGCGAGCGGGCACCGCGGGGCCGAAGAGGAGATGCCGGGGGGAGCCGGGCGCTCCCCACCTTTCATTCATAGCCGCAGAGAGAGCGAGGGAGAGAAAATTGCCCCAGACCAGGTTTGTGAGGGCCGGGGGCGGGGGGGGGCCGGGAGGGGCCGGGGACGGGTCGGGCAGGGGAAGGGATGCGGCGGGGGCACGGGCTGGACCCGCTCTCCCTTGTAGGTTTTGCTCATCGCTCCAGCGGCTCTCCACGCTTCCCGAAGGGAGTGAGGGTCTGCCGGAGGCGCCTTTGCGGGGGTCGGTCCGGAGCCACTAGCCCCACTATACGCCTGATGCATGTGCTAGGAAAAAAAACCCATGGAACCCGGAAAACGACCGAATCTTTTCCCCAGGCGCGACCGCGTCCCCGCGCGGAGCGGCAGGAGAGGGCTCCGCTGCGCGGAGGGATGGCTGCGCCCCACATGTCTCCCCTACCGCGTCCCTGGGTTCAGCCGAGAGGAAACGGGGCTGGCCTTTTAACTCTCCTGACAGCACTTGGGGAAAAATGAACCCCGCTGGCGCTGCGCGGGGGCGAGCCAGCTCCAGGCTGGGCAGCCGAGCCGCTGCGGGCTGAGCAGGACCGGGTGGGATGAGGGGCGGGTGGGGGCAAGGTTTCCAGGCAGATTTTAATATTAATAGTTTTGGTGGCGAGAAAAGAGACAGACAGAAGGGAGGTTGCTCCTCTGGGCAGAGTCTCTGCGACAGTGATGATGGATGACCCCGCACGGCTAAACAACTCCTCCCCTTCATCCCCACACAGTGTCAAAGCTACTTTACTTGCAGCTTTAGGAATAAAGAAAAAAAAACCAAAAAAACCCACCTTCACCCCATCCCCATTCCTTGCATCGATTTATGGATCATTATGAATCAATTACTGCTCTCAATATTTAAAAATTTGCTTAAAAAAAAAAAAGAAAAAAAAAAGGGTCTGCGGCTGGAGAAAAAAAAATCTTTGCCTTAGTAAGAAATATGAAATCTTCTTGTATAGGCCTGTGACTAAAAAATCGCTGCTAATAGTTGTGTTTAACCATTTTCCAGGAGCCGCATTGCTGGGGACAGGGTGAATATCTTTGGTGTGCATCTCCAAGAGCGCCATTGAAACTAGAGGTTCTTACATGCAAAGGGTTCTGCAATGCGCGTAGAATACGTATGGCGCCTGCAACCTCATGGCTTAACTATTCCAGGGAAAGAAAGAAAGAAAGAAAGAAAGAAAGAAAGAAAGAAAGAAAGAAAGAAAGAAAGAAAGAAAGAAAGAAAGAAAGAAAGAAAGAAAGAAAGAAAGAAAGAAAGAAAGAGAGAGAGAAAGAGAGAAAGAAAGAGAGAAAGAAAGAAAGAGAAAGAAAGAAAGAAAGAAAGAGAAAGAAAGAAAGAAAGAAGGAAAGAAAGAAAAAGAAAGGAAAGAAAGAAAGAAAAAAAAGGAAGATTTAAAAAGCCCAGAAGCCCTTAAGACACCCCCTCCCCTAAATGCTGAATATGGTGCCGTGAGAGGGCGCAGAGCCGGGACCGGGCTGCGTGCCCACGGGGCAGGACAGTGGAGCCCGGCTCGGTGGCTGCGTGCAATGGGAAGGAGGCTTCAGCAGGGACAGAAGTGTGTGAAGTTGGATTTCTCTCGCTTTCTCTGTATTCTCCCATTTGCAGCAGTGTTTGAGGATCTCAAGGTGTTTCTATGGCTACCTTGTGTATGTGGGAGGGTCATATGTGGGGGTGCCCAAGAGAAAAGGCAGCTCTTGGGTGATCATTTATCAATGTCACCTACATAATGATTCTCTCTGCAGCCTTCTATTGATGAGGATAATTACATTAGCTCAGAGTGACTGATCAATGAAAAACCACCAAACAAAAACTTCTTTACTCTTCCATAATACCAAAAACCGATACAGAAATAAGATAGAAAGGGAGGGTGGGATTTCCCTTTCCTTCCCTTTAGCAATTTTTTTTTCTCCTAACGAACAGGAGAAAGTAAGGATATTTTATCCGATTAGTTTCCTTTTCAGAAGAGGCTACCATTTTGTGAAAATGTTCGCTTAAACCTCTTGGCATCACCCCTTGCCCAGTAAAAGCAAATTGTTATTTAAAATATTAACTACTGCTTCTTTCCTAGACCCTAAATCCTTTGCTTTTACAGTTGTGTTTAGTGATCGGAGAGCGGGGGTTGGAGGGGGAGGGAAGAGCGGGATAGTTTGGAACTGCGAAGAGGGAAAAGGAAGGCAAATAACTTTTCTTGTGCAACTTCAACTGTCTCTGTTCGTCAGGTTTTCTTTGGTTTTATCACTTCATAAAGTGGCTCTATTAAAGATGGAATGTGGCCTCCCTGAGATGCTGCTCTGTCGGTGAAAGTTTGCAATTAAATTACGGGTTCGTTCTTCCCAGAGTTAAAAATCAATGTTTTCTCAATTAAAGGGAATTTTAATGCTTTTATTGGGAGTTGTTAAGGACGCCGTAAATTTTACTGTAATGCCTCTAAGCTCCGAAGCTCTGCCAGTGGACAGGTTGATATTCATGTTGGTTTTGGTGGAAGGGGTTGTTTGCTGGTTTTGTTTTCTCTCTAAAGGGCCTTCTTCAGAAAACTCAATCATTTTGAATAACTGCAAGACAAACTGATGCAAAGGGGCGGGGGAGCGCAGGCTCTTCCTTCTACCCTCCCCTCTCCATTTCGTACTGCCATCAGCTCCTCTCGCTGTGGCAGGGAGCTCTGCCTTACCGCTCTCCCACCGGGCGCAAGGGCGGGTTTTGAGCTGGTTTGGCGAGGAGTGGAGAAACGCTTCAGTTTCGGAGCACGTGTTTCGCCCAGGTCGCTCCCCCTCTCGGAGAGGCCAAGGGTGCGGAGCGCAGGACGCGGGGCGGTGGCCGGGGCTGCCCTGCGGGGACAGCGAGCTGCCCTCCCGCCCGGCCGGCTCGCACCCTGCGGGCTGCAAAAGGGCTCCCGTTAAGCAGACCTAGCGCTAGCAAAAGAGCATGTCCGGTCCTGCTGAACAGCTTACATTTCTGTAAGCATCTGCTTACAGAGGTGACTTCAAGTTAGCCCTGGGACGTAAATGAATGGAAGTCGGAATAGGGTCGGCAGAGGCGCTTTTTTTTTCTTCTTTTTTTTTCCTTGCCAAAATACTGTTTCTTCACAGGCTAGTGTCAAGTAAAATCCCCACCAGGAGGCTGATCTTTAACACATTTACGTGGAGTTAATTCTCCGAGCCGCAGGAGAGATCGTCCGCGGTCCGTGAAATAGGCCCCTATCGCCTGGTTTTGTCCGAAGCGTGTTTAAAATTCCTTAAATTAGCTCCATGAAGAACCAGTGCAAACTCCTTTCGATCCAGTGCAAACTCCTTTGATTAAAGCGACTGTCAGATTCTTCGAGATTAGGAGAGAGAAAACGCAGAGTAGGATGTATTTATTATTTATACTACAGTCCACTGTGAACAGTTGGAAGGGGAGGATTAGAGAGCGCGTTCGAAAGAGGAGACAAGAGAAAGCGCGAGAGGGATATTACCCTCTCTGCGGTTTGGACCAAGCCGCTTCATTTCTCCCCCCACCCGCCGAGCTCCCTGCGCCGCCACCCCGGCTGCGCTCCCCAAAGCGGGGCCGCCAGCTCATCCTCCCGCTCGCCGCACTGGCCAGCAGCGTCCCGCGCCACTTCGTTAAGGACCCGGCATCAGTAACCCGATCGCTCTGATTTTCACTCAAGTTTGTATTGTTCTGCTTGAGCCTGGTGCGTGGCACTAAACACAGCCGGTCCCTCGGGAAAAAAAAAAAAAAAAAAAAAAAAAAAAAAAAGGAAGGGGACGGCGAAGGATGCTTTCCACTCTCAGGCTTGTGTCTGTGTTTAGAAATGCAGGGCAGGGGAGAAAAACAAAGCCATAACCGGGTTCTCACCAAGCAAATTTGCTGTAGGACCTCCCGTTAGGGGGGGGGACGGGGCAGCGTAGCCCTTGTATTTGGCTAAGGCGGGAGTGAGGAGTTCGGGAGCTTATTTTATTATTTTATTTTATTTTATTTTATTTTATTTTATTTTATTTTATTTTATTTTATTTTATTTTATTTTATTTTATTTTATTTTATTTTTTCCTTGTGGCTGCGGCTGTCCAATTCGGAAACATTTTCAAATCTATGAGCCTTGAATGGACAAATACTCGCTATTAATATGGGACATGGACGAGTGGCAAGAAACCTGAATGGAAACTGTGCGGTAGCTTTAGGAGAAACTAACGATGTGCTTCAGCTCTTGCCATTACAGGGAAGGAAAGAGGGGGAAACCCCTTCTGATTAATAACTAGCAGGGTAATGTTGAGGGCTTTTTCTGCCCGATTGCCTTTTTGAATTAGAGCCGATTTCTTCACACTTCAATAGGGCCTGTCTCTTTTAAAATGACTGACAGATTTGTTTCTCCTTTTTTCTCTCCCTGAGACTTAATGATGTAAATTTTCTAATTAGTTAAATCACGTTGCTTAAAGGCCTTAATGTTTACCGGGCAAGGAATGATAGCCGCATTCGGATCTCTCGAAATAACCAGCGAAATAATATTAAGAGTTTTTACAGAAGGAGGGAGGGGGGAAGCACAGAGGGAGAGATGGGCTGGGGAAATACCACGTAAAATGAGAGCTAAAGTTCAGCCCGGAGCTTCTTCCCTCCTCCCCCACGCCCCCGAACCCGCTTTTATTTTTCAATCAGCTAAGATTTAATTAGGAGCCCCCAGGCCGGACGATCTGATATTTTCTCATTAGTTTCCCATCAGTAATCTTGAGTGTTAGATTGGCTTAAAGGTTGTCAACATTTGACCAATTTTATTTAAGGCAAAGAAATCACGCATTATAGCTCCGGGACCCGAGACCTGAAAATAAATCCTGCCCGGATCAGCGGAACTAACATGCGAAAAAAATGTTGACAATTCATCGTTGTGTTTAATAAGTTGCATAATGTATGGTGCGCACACGCACACGCATGGAGAGCGGCACGGAGACACCGCGCAGGGCGCCCAGCAACTCGCGCACCTGGCTGTGCTCGTGTGTGCGTGTGCGCGTACACGCGTGTGTGCGTGTGTCTACACGCGTGTGTGTGCGGTGTACGCGTGTGAGCGTGTGTGCACACGTGTGTGCGTGTGCACACGTGTGTGCCCCGTGTCCGCGTGTGCCCCATGTGCGTGTCCGTGCGTCCCCGGTGCGTGTCCGTGCGTGTCCGTGTGTCCCCTGTGTGTGCATGTGCGTGTCCGTGTGCGGGCGCGCGGCGCGGCAGCGCGGGCTCCCAGGCGCAACCTCGGAGCGCCCCCTGCTGCCCGCGCCCGGCGCCTCCGCGGGGGCGCGCTCCGCCCGCGCTGCGCGCTTCCCTGCGCGCCGGGGCAAGGAGCGCGCGGCGCAGGGCCCGCGCAGGCGGAGAGAAGGTGCCCCCTGCCCCGCGCCTCCCTTTTGGCCGGCGGGGATCGTAACACAAACTGTTTCCGAGGCTGCCCATTTCCTTTCAGTGCGGGCGCGGAGCCGCCGATAGCGGAGCGGGGCGGCCGGTAAGGTGCAGGCACGTGCTTTTGTAGCCCCCGCCGCTTACTCTACGCGCCCTTGGCCGCCCCGGGCCCGGCGGCAGAGCGGGCGGTGCTCAGGGGCCGCCACCCGAATTTGGCTGCCCGCGTGGCCCCTCTGCGTGCCTGGCCGCAGGCGCGGGGGAAAGAGGCAATAAAACACTGCCAAACGGGTGTCACAGGGCCCCGGTGATTTCCAGGTAAGGCCACGGCTTCCTGTTTATTGCAAGCACGACAGCAGGGCAAAATCGACCGGTCTGTTACGATTTCACCCCAGACTTTTCCTCTCTGATCGAGCGGGCTGTTTCGCGCCTGCCTCCACCGTCCTGCTAGCACCCACGCGTGCCAGCCCGCCGTGCCCACACCGAGCCCTCTCCCCGGACGGGTTCCGCCGAGGGGCTCTGCTCCCGGCTGCCCCGGGAGGAGCGGAAGAAGCGGCCGGGCAGGAGCTCGGTGTGCGGAGGCGGCCGGCAGAGCGCTGCCGCCGGCGCACGCCGCGGGGTCCGGCCTGCCGCGGGGAGCCGCTCCGGCCGGGGCGGCGCGGGGTGCCGCGGGGTGCCAGGGGGTCGGACAGGGCAGAACTCCGCTGGGGAGCCGCCAATACATCATAAACCGCCCCCGCTTAAGGAGGCACCCGAGCCTCTTCGTACCTTGGGGTACTACAGTTACTTATTCACTGTTTAAAAGGTTGTTTTGCCCAACTAAAAAAAAAAAAAAGAAAAAAAAATCACGCAAACCCAACACTCAAACCTGCATCTTGTCCCGTTGGTTCAGGGATGTGCCTAGACAGAGTCCAGCCAAAACAATGCTGTGCAGAAGACATTGCTGCACCTAGACAGTAGTTGCTCAAATTTATTTTCTTTTAAAAAATGTGTGTGAAAGAGAATGGGGGAGGGTGGAAGAGAATATTTATCAGAATACCAGAAGACACCTTTCTTGAAACAAAGGCGAGGAGAATAATCTCTGTTGCAAATCCATCAGGCAGAGACCAAATAACAATATTTATAGTAGGGCATTCAAAAATACAATGTGCTTAAATAACAACAACAAATGCTTACTGCGGTTGCTACAGCGCAGCTTAATAAAAAATTAGCCTTACTGACAGTCTTGTCAACATCTTAAGTAAATTATCATAGCGATGGTCTTTGGAGAAGAAAACCCACACTCCTTGCTAAAACACCTCCTATCATTAATCTTAAACCACTTGAAGATTATGATGGAAAGAATGGGATCAGTAACCATTATCATCTCAAATTGCTGTTAAAAACTCCGCTGTTTATTTTTGCAACAAAAGCGAATGTATCTGGGAAATGCAGAAAGGGGAAGAAAGGAAAACACAAGAAAGGCAGAACAATTGAAGCGAATCCTGTTGCAACCTCGATGATAAACACATGGAAAAAGCTGTGACTGCTCTGCGGATTGCTGGAATTTGGGTAGACGTTAGAAAAATAAACAAAGCGATGACTCCTCACCAGTTCTGTAAATGCACCGCTACACTCAAAGAAAGGTAACTTCTTAAAATTATTTGTGGTTTCCTGAATATTCGCTATTTGCCTTTATATACATCGATCATTTGATAAAGATCAAAAGTATTAAAAATGTACTTGCACTTTTCACTGTTCACAGGTAGAAAAAAAATTAATTTCGACACTTTCTTGGTCTTACTTTGTATGCACTGCCTGTTTTCCAGGAATCGTCAGAATAAAGTCAATAGTGTAGTTTTATGAGGATCCGACATACTTGAAACATTTGCTCAGAGCGAAACCTTTCCAGAAGCGACTGTGATTTTTTAATGTAGTTTCTCCTGTTAGAACATCATCCCTCTTTGAAACACATTTTATACAGATGAAAAATAGTATTTTTTTCCCTCGTTAAACTAATTCCAGGATTTGTCAGAGAAGGGAGAATCTGCTGATTTAGGGACACTCGACCTGCATGTTATCAACGGATCTTTGCACCTTCAATGGATCCACCAATCGATGCGAGATGGGCACGGGTCTGAGTACAATCAAACACAGGTTTTTGAAGTTATTCTTTCAAAACGTGGAAGTTTACACGAAGCTTTTAAAGAGGACCATGCACCCCGGCGGGCCCTCCTTCTCCCCTTCCTGGAAGTCAGAGGAAAGGGTGCCATTAAACCAGGTCGTTGCGAATTAAAATAAACCAAACATTTATTTTCAGCCTAGCAGATCTGCATCTTCCCGTTGTTTCCGCGATGATTCACGCCAGCAGCGGTGTACCAGAGGCAGAGGCGGGCGGGCAGCTCTTTCCCCTTCAGCGGGGGGGATGGGGGATTTGCTCCCAGAGGCAGCTCGGCAGCGGCGCGGGGCGCTGCGCGGCGCGGTGAGGGGCGCGCAGGTAGGCGCGGCAGGAGCGGGAGCCGGAGCAGCGCTGCCAACTCCCCCGCCGCGGCCCCGCAGTGACCCCAGCCCGGGGCTGCGGGGAGGTGAGAGGTGACGCTGTTAGCCAGCGCAGACCTGGCCCTTTTAAAGCCACAGCTAATCAGTCCTTTACTAAATTAAAATATAGGAACCAGAGGGGAAGCAATTTCGATGTAAAGAATTACCGTGCACGCTCCCAGAACGAAATAGTATTGGAATGAGGACGGTGCTCTCTGCGACAGACAAATTTGTCACCCAGGAGCAGTTGGGCTAAGATAAACTATAAAATTATACATCTGCTGTATAGATCCCATAGATCTGCACGTGTGGGAGATTACGTATCCCACACGTACACAATAATAAAATAAGAATATCGAGCTGTTAAAAAACTTCAGCCCCATAAACTATACACGGGGTGATTGTTATAGGGCAGCGGGCACTGGGTGGTTAATTGCCCACCTAGCTAAAGGCTCAGAAATTCATTATAATGTGGGAAGAAATTAAAGCGGAAAAAAAGTGATACATTTTCCTGTCAATTCATTTGTCTTCGATTTCAAGTTATTCTTTAACCTCTGTAAGAAATAGGAACGAACCGTGTCAGAGGGATGTGTGTACGTGTGTGCATAGCAGGCATACAGTACATACAGACATACAGTACATACGCCCGTGTTCGTGATGTACAAGTGTGTGTGATCTGAGCACATGAATTGGCTCACAAACAGTGGAAAATGGTGACAGTTCCATTTTTCCTCTTTAATTAGGAAATATTCCTTGATTGTCTTGGCACCCATTACTTTCTAATAACTCCATAGAACCAAGAGAAGAAGAATAAATGTCTGCTGCTACAGTAATCTGCTATAAAGCAATTATTTTACTAGGATAATATGCAATTGCCAGTACAACACCTTAACGGCCGTGAATGAGACGCAAAGGGAAAAAATAAAAAATAAAGGCTACTGGAATGATGACAATATTTGAGAGTATATACACTTCAATGGGTCACAGTAAGAAATATCCAGCTTTGGGAGAGCTCTGTCGCAGCTAGACTGCAAAGAAACTTTCCCTTTTCATATGTTTCAGGAAGCAAAATGTTGGGTTTAGAAGACTGCGAGCCAGTTTCCTGCATACTGCTATAATTAATTTACGTGCGGAGATCAAAGATTCGAGGGCGAAGGAAATAATTGACTCTGCCAGAAAACGCTTCCCTGGCGCAGCCCACGGTCAGCCGCCACCCACGGCAGGTAAGCTGCTGCGTGAAACTATTTTTAAGCGAACAAAAGACTAAGCAAACATGTGACGTCAGGGATCAGCGCTCCGGGAGGAAGGGGGGGCTGGCAGCGGTGCGTGGTGCCGGGCTGCCCGTCCCGCCCCCGCCCGTGCCCCGGCGCCCACCGACAGCACTGCGGCCGTGCCCGGCGGCCCGACCGCGGCCTCGCCCGCCCCCGCTGGGCACGGTGGCCTCGGCGAGGGAGCTGTCGTCCGCCGGGACCGGACTGAGGCTGCGGGGGTGCCCGAGAGGTGACAAAGAGCAGGCACGGCGCCCATCGGGGAAGGCCAGTGACATCGCTCCTGCGGATACTGGTCTGCAACTTCTGCGTGTGGTTTTAAAAACCAGAGGCTGCTTTTATCGCCGGCGAGTTTGCTGTGTTTACCTGCAAGGCACCCCAAGGACCTGAGGCACTCGGCGGGCGAGCGCCGCTCCCGGCACGCTGGGCGCCGTGGCCGTGCCACACCAGAGCAGCAGCGGCTCGGGGCGGCGCGGCCCAAACTTCGACTCTGATGTGAGCGTGAATAAACACGAGAAACGCTGTGAAGTTCAGCGGGCAGGAGAAGCGCTGCAGAAGGGATAGCTCTGCCATCAGCGCTGCACAAGGGGGTGGCCGGCCGCCGCTCCCTGCCCGGCTGTCCTTGGCGGACAGGGATGTCCCCCTCGGGAACCTCTCTCCCCCCTGGGCCGGCGGGGAGAGCTCTGACCCTCCCCTCTCTCTTATGACCGTCAACTTGAGGAACGCTCTAACGGGCCGCCCTTCACCCCTGTTTGAAACACTCATCCCTTGCCTTTCCCTCCCTCGCCCCCACGCCTTCCCCGGCCTGGCCGGGAGATGCTCCGCTCCGCTCCGGCCGGTGCCTGCGCTCGGTTCTTCCTTACAAGGGCGCCTGCGGCCGAGCTGGGGGAGGAGGAGGAAGGGGAGGGGGGCGGTCACCGGGGCGGGGGAGCCTTTCCCGGAGGGGGCGGCGGGCAGTGGCACAGAGTCCCTGCACGCACACAACGCCTCAACCCCCGGGCGACCTGTCAGCTCTGCCGCCCCCCCGGCTCCCCGCCTCGCCTCTCGCCAGAGTCAACACAGAGCTGCGATCCATTTGGGCGATTTAGTTAAAATAAATAAACCCGCGAAGATTCACTAGCGAGCGATGCATCATCGACCCGGAGGTTTATTAAGAGGCTCGTTACAGCCGCTGCTGCAGCCCCTGCTCCGTCGGAGGGGGGAGGCCGGGCGGTGGTGTTGGGGGAAGGCTGCGGCAGTCTGGGTCGCCCCCGATCCTCCACACCAGCCCCCGGTAGGGACCCGGACCCTCCCCTCCCCCGGACAGCCACCCTCTGCTCACCCCTGTCCCCACAGAGCCCACGAGGAGGGGGAAGCGGCCCACCCGACGGCTGCTGCAGAACACTGGTACTCATTTCCCTGTGTATTTGAGGGAGGGAGAAGAGGGTCGGGAGACATTGTTGTCAGTGGCGATTGTTAACCCAAATAATAATAATAAAGAAAAATCGTTACAGCTGGGTGCTGGCTGAATATGGCAATTACTATTATTGCCAATCACGATTAGAAATAATTATCCTGAAAGCAGGGAGGGTTCAGCTGCCAAGGTGTTTTGAATAATAGCTTCAAAATGAACAGCAAAATATTAGGTTCACACACAGGGACGATCGCAAACTTTCAGTCGCAGCAGCCTATAAAGGAGATTTTATCGCGAGTGATCTCGTTTACTTGTGAAGCTTCAATTGCTCAACTCTTGCAGGTCCAGGGCTGTTTCGTTCCCCCACACCTGCATGGTGGCCCTCCCACAGTGCCCATCCTGCTCGCCTCCACCAAGTTCCCTGACCACACCCGGTGGCCAAACACTTTCTCGAGGCAGTGGTGCACAGTGCTCGAGTCCCTCCATCTTCAATAAAAATGAAGCAAACAGACTCCAAGGGATGACATGGTTCCAGGCTGAAACTCCACTCACTGTGTTTATTTTGTGCAACTCTACGCAGGCCCTTTCATTTCAGCTATTTGAAATGATGTGTCACTAGGAAGAGGTCACAGGTGACTGGCAAGTTCAACCTACTTAGCTCAATTATCCAAGTTTCATTTCCAAATTGTGTTCAATTTGATCTTCCTGCTTCCCTCCAAATTATCTCAGAGGAAAAAAAAAATCAAATGAAAGCAGACAATTTAAGCCAAATCCTGTACACTACTATTTATATGCAAAACCATTTTTGTGATATATACTCCCTTTAATGACTATGGAATGCCAGATCTTTCCAAGCAAATTTACAAACCTAGCCATCAAATTATTTCAAAGGCAGGCCTATTAGGGACAAAAATAATTACAAACTTTCAGAAGCTTTGTAAAAACTTAAGTTTCTGAATGTTGTCTCTTTAAATTTTTCTTAAGTTTGTTTTTAATTTAAGCCTGGAGGCACAGTAGAGAGATATGCAGAGTCTAATAAGGAGTTTGGAAAATAATGTGCTGTAATCCAGTGCTGAGCTATTTCTCCATAAAATATGGATAAGGAATCAATTCATAAGCGCAAATATCTACTAGGACAGAGTTTTAACAAACATTTCACTTGAGCATTCTTATATGCATTATTAAGGAGACAACAAAAGTGCTTCAAATCAAGCCCTATATAGTCACATCTGGAAATGTTTTTTTCTGTCTAATTTTCATTTTTTTCTCTCGAAAAAATGTTAGAAGAAAAACTAGTCTGTCCCCTTGTATATTAATTGTTACCATCAGCTTTTAATCAGCAACATGTATAGTTAGATTTACAGAATCCATTCCATGTTGCCCCCTTAGAGAACAGTAAAGTGAAGATGGTATCTTTATTCATTTATAGAACCTGATGTTAAAACAAAACCCCCACACAAATAGCCTATACATTGCTCTATGCATATAGACAGGCGAGCAGATACATAGACACAACACACTTATACATGGAAACAAGTTATGGCCATGTGTTGGAAAACATAATAAAAAGTATCTGTGCATTTCACCAGATCCTGAGTCAGACATCATCAGATAAAAAGCGACCTAGTGAAAAGTAGTTTAAAATCAGACACAGCTAATTTCTGAAAGCATTGGATCTATAGCAAGCTTTGCTGTATGATGCTTAAGCACAATTTTAAAGAAGCTTTTCAGGCTTTTTTAGTCAAATAAAACATTACTATGAAGGAAAGAAGTGTTAGTAAACTCCCCTCAGGTTGCAAACAGTTGATACAAGTTTGGTTGGGTTTTTTTTCCTAATGTGTAAGAGTATTTTTTTCTAATGTATAATTAATGGGGTTATATTCTGAGGACAAAGATAAAAGAAGTATCTAAGATCTACTACTACTATTTTTGTTTTTTAAAAAATAAATATTATATTCTTCTTTTGAAGGGAAAGGCAAGCAAAGTATTTTCCAAACAGAAGCAGCAAAAACTATTTAGAAGAAAAACCATAAGCAATGTGTTTTTTTTAAATACTCTGGAGTTTTCTGAACAACTCTGATGTACTCACATTCTTATCACAACTATTTTCTTTTTACTATTGTAAGTGGATATTCAAGCTAAATTGATGCTTTATGTATATCCTGTCTCAATTTGTAATACACTATTCTCTGTAAGGAGATAATTTGAAAAAAAAAATACAAAAAAGAAGAAGTGATACCATTGACAACAATTTACTTAAATTCACAAACCTTGAAATTGATGCATCTCCTATCAATCATAGTCAGAAGCCACAGTAAAACACATCCAACATTTGTATATCAAAACTGGGACTAAAAAAACCTGTTTTGTTCAATTTAAATGTCCTTCAACATGTTGTCATTTTATACACTGATATTACTAGGGGATTTTTACTATGAATTGGCTTTCTTCTGTCAAACATGCAAGACAGTAACCTTGCAAAATTAAAGTGCATGCCATTACACTGCATAGATGTTTGTTCTCACTCAGTTACTGACAATGAAATACTTATTAAATAATAATAAGATGATATTGACTTCTCTATTCTGTCGATATGAAGATCTGTTGATCTGTGAGGTTAATGTTGATGAGGCAGAGTGAGGTAAACGTTTCATCAGGAGGGCAAATAAATCCCTATACTGGCATAAAAAATAAACCCCCCAAATTTGCACATTAACAGAAGCTAATCCTTTTTTGTATTGGTATATGAGTACCATTCAACCTATCAGCATGTGCAATGCTGAAGTAAATCCTTGATATTACTTTCAGGAAACATATTCTGAAAATGTCTATCATAGGTATTTAGAACTAAGCTCAAATGATGCCAAGCACATCGGGTCTTTAGTCATTCTGCATGTTCTGTTGCGAATGGCACATTTCCTTTAAGTATTACTATAAGGCTCCACATACAACCTCAATATCCTTTACGATAAAGAGACTTCTGTTTGAGTCAGAGAAATTAGATCAATGTTTTGGGTTTTTTTTTTTAATAGGATGAGCTCTCTGTCAAAATATTATTTTTATTTGTTGTTTCATCAAAACGTCACTGGAAGTTCCCTCTCTTTACCCTCTGCCACAGAACACAATATTGTACACATTTTGAACAATACGAAGAGCCATTTAACTTGATGGGTCTGGCAGAAGAAGCTACTTTCTTATTCATTATTATCTTTAGATTTTCCTTCTTTCTCTTTAAGGGAAGCTTAGAGCTGCTCTTTTTAGAAGAATACTGCGTCAGGTAGGTCTCATACTTTGACAGCATTATTTCAGCATGTTATTTTTAATGCATGGTACTTAAAAGTGTGTGGAGAATCCAAGGAACTTGCTTCTGGGCTTTTGAAGAGAAATTAAAATGATGTGACCTAATATGTAAGAAAATAAGAGGCCATATATTTTTGATACTTTCCCAAAAGAAGCACTTGTCAATTTTCGTCTTTTGATTATTAATTAAGGTCTCAATCCCGCCCTTAGATATGCAGAAGTAAAACACAGGTGTGAAGCAACTCTGCCTGTCTCAGCTTCACCAGAGAAGACAATTCTGCCTTGTCAACTGGGAAGAGCTCAGTCACACAGAACTAACTGTAAGGCAGCAACATAAAATTAAAACATTCCTTTGTCTGCTCTTACCAGAGACCACAGCCTGGTTTCTGGGGCAGAAGAGCCATTTTCACAGCCTCCTCCCTCTCGCCTGTCTTGCAGCACTGCTGTGCCTCAGCAGAGAAAGTTGGGTGAGGACTTGGCACCTTCTCTGCATTACGGTGGCATCCTGTTGGTAGGACAGTGTAGGAAAAACCACATTTTTGCTCTTTGTGCTACTTCTCTTCTGAAGGTGTGAGGCTGGCCATCTGCTGCTCCTTCCAGGGATCACTTAGGGGTCTAATACCTTTTATTTTGTTGTTTGTAAAATGTGATGACTTATGTCTGAGAAAGGTAACAAAACCATTTTTTTTTGACCTCATGGTTTCTCGTTCTTCTTCCCAGCGCATGCTCAGCACAACACTGTTGCTGTTTTTTTGCACCTCAGGCCATGATGCTATTTGAAGACTCCTGTCTCTGCAAATTCCTGCATTCACCCAAATCTCTGTTAAAGGCAGTGGGATTTTGTGTGTCTGTGTTCTTCCACGCTGTCTGCTTTTGTCTGTTTTTTAGATATGATTATCCTTGTATATCTTGAGAAACTTTCTCCTACAGTTATCTGAAGTATTTCCCAATATCTGTGTAATGGTAGTCAGATGGCAGAGCATCTGGGAGCAGTGCTTTGGTTCATGGGTACCTTGTTTTCTACCATGTGGTTGGATGGTCTTAAAAAAAATTCTTCGTAGCGCACATGTCATGCAATTCTGGTAAAAAAATCACCAAAATAAGGAAGTTTTCAAGCTTTAATTCATGCTGAGATTTTCTGAAAGTTTGTTAACATTTTCAAAAAAACATTTGGGCAATTTAGAGGCACAGATTTTGGTAACCTCAAGACTCTGGGTCAGGTTTCCGCATATACAGATATAAAAACTGGACTAGGGTCTTGTGCTCCAGAATATCTTTGTATGCATTTATCTGAAACAAACTTGGTTTTGCAGATCTTGTGTATACAAAAGGATCCAGCAAATAAGTTGACTACTTTTACTAATAAGTGTATTTGGGAAATGTTATTGCATAACAGTATTTCAGTGCACACCTTTGCAAATGCAAGGTATATTTTCTGTAAGGTTCTCCTTTATATTCCAAGCTCATTCCTCTCTGTGGTTTCAAGCGGGAGACTATTGTACCCGTGTTTCTTACATGGCAATAAGGATACTGAGGGAACAAATATCCTGCTAGTGAATTAAGCTGAATAAGAGAAAAATCCGTAATGACTGGGGGCTCCCGTCTCTAGCCATGTGCTTCACAACACAGATTGCAAGAGAAGGAACAGGCAGCAAACTCTGTAAAATGAGCACAGGTAATTCCAATGCTGTGAAAACATTCCTGCCTTGAGAGCACTAGCAATGAAAAGGTTACAAGAAAGGCAGTAATAAAAATATCAAAAGAAACCAAATAGAAATAGGTTTCTCTGCAAGTAGAGAAGCCACTTTCTAAGATGGTGGCCTTATATACAAGTACATTTGTCTTCCAGACCCTCTGCTGTTGATTAGAATTCTGATGCCACTGGAGGGGTTACAGTTTTCTTGAGTTTCTGGATCTCAATTGCACTGTCAAGGGGTCATTCTTTCTGGTAATAAGGTAGCTAGTGACCCCTGGGAGAGAAGGAAAACAATTGACTCTTGAAAGCAGAAACATATACTGAAGTCTAGAGTAGATTTCTGGCAGTGGACCAGGTCTTTTCTCATAACATTTGTCATTGTAGCAATGAAAAAATTGTGGGAGATCTACAGGCAGCCAAAAAGGAAAACAGAGCACAACAACAACAAAACAGCTAGATGTAATTTATTTTGGAATTATATTTTAGAGCAGGTTGTTTTTTGTTTGTCACACTGTTGGTTCACTTGTTAAAGATGTGGATCCCATTAGACAGAAATATGTTGCTTATTTTAAAGCAAATGATTATCAAATGACGACACTTCAAAACATTTTTTGCTTTAATTTGAAGTGAAGTCATTTGAGTTTGAAACATATGCCTTTGCTAAATGCAGAATATTTTGTAGTCAAAACCAGACAACTTCGTTTTGTGTCCACTGCTTGCAACCATTGTTGATCCTGGATGTCAGTGATAATATTAGTCTTGGCAATAAGTCTTTACAGAGGCTGCATTATGTATTATTATTTTAAAAAAAATATTACTCTTATTTTTATTATTATTACTGTCGAGTCAAACTATCTCAGCATATACTTATACTCAACCAGAAAATGTGATATTGCATTTGATTGGCTCTGGAAGTATTATTCCACTCTGTACAACTGGATAAAGCACGCTTGTAATAAATAATTAAAGCTGAGATCTGCGTGCAAAGGTTTTCCACATCTTTCTGAAAATTGGCTTCACTATTTCAGAGACAATGTTACCATGCTGTTTTACTTTGTTGTAGTAGAAGCATACACAAACTGTGCATGCATACATGTAGTACATATCCCCCCCACACAAACATGACTGACATATAAGATTTATATTATATTTGCAGATTTTCAAGTGGACTTCAAATTTATTACAAGCCCCAGCACTGCAGCTGATACACATAGATCCATCCCCTCATTTAACTGAAGTGCATAAGGTGGGACTGTAGAGGCTTCAGGCTTCCTCTACTGTCCCTGGAGAAAGGCAGGCACATCCAGAGACACTGCTCTGAAGGTACTTTCTTCACTGGCCATAGAGCAAGTCTAGAGCAAAACTATTCCTAATTCAGAACAAATGACTGCAATTGACTGCAAGGAGTCATTGGTGACACACACAAAGTGACACGTCTTCTGCCATTGTCTGTACATTCTGGGCTGAAAAAGATCTTTCAGTTTAGAATCTAAAATACCTCATATAGATAATCATGTGAAGCCTTACACAGAAAGAAACTAAACAACGCTTGGTATTGATATTTTTTAATTTTAGTTGTCTAAAAGCCAGACATCTAGTCCGTACTGGTCATTTTCTTTTGTTCTGTAGTCCACTTATTTAACTCATTGTCTTAGAATTAGATTAAATATGCTGAGGAGGAGGATCCTGGGACAAATGTATGGTAGATGAGATATGACGGTAGGGGTGCATTAACGACAGAAAAATTTAGATGCCTAAATTAGAAGAGGTGACCTTTGGATTAGGATTTTAGGTGCTTAGGATACCTTTTAGAAAGCTAAAGCAAAGAGGACTGAAATGAAATTTTTGCTAAGGGATTTGTGTGACAACATGCAGAGAAGGAGGTATTTGCAGATCTAGAGTAAAAAAATAGTTGTATTATTGCCTGGTAAAATCCTGACAACCCCCTGCCTTGTCGCATTAGGAAAGATGGGAAGAACAAAGAACATCTTGAAGAAGCCCTAATCTCACACCACGTAGAGCACTATGCAACAGACTGGAAAAGAGAAAGGTGTTACTCATTAAGCAGTATTAGAGAGGCTGGCTACAAAAATGACTTTTCCTCATGACCCTATCTAGGCACAGGAAGATTAGTAATAGATAGTTTTACCTTAACTTCTCTGTTTCTCCCTCCTCGTGTTCCCCTCCAGGAAACAACAATAGCTTTGTATATATATTTTTCAATATCCAAGAGAGTGTCAGATTTATCTTGTTTATCTCTTTCTCAGCACAGCTTGTAGAAAATAATTTTCATACAACTATGCTGTCTCATGCTTTATTCCATCACAAAAGCAAATTTTAAAAATCTCTAGTGTGATTAAAATTACTAGTCTTCATTCATTCTGAAGACCCTTCCTTTACTATTTTTTAGCTGACTAATTGTGATGTCTGATGTTATAATTCTTGTAAGGGTGAACTTCTGTCCCAAGCAGATTATTTTAACTGGAATTTGTACCTATCTATAATTATATTTATAATTTAGGATCCTAGAAGGCAGCATTTGCTTAAAGAATGGGAATGTTACTTTCAGCTCTTTTAATTTAGAGCATCTGTTGTTGAAGAAGCTGCAAGTTTATTTACTCATTAAGTAAAATTCTCAACAGGTAATATTAAAAACAGTATCTTGCTGTCCAGGATAACAGTAACAGAAAACAAAAATCAAATGCTAATGTTAGCCATAAGATAAACTAACTGGTGACATGCTCTATTGTGAGCTGAACTCTGTCAGATTGTCAAGAGGGATTAGTTCTTGGGCAAGGTATTTATAGCAATGTAAGACTGGAAGGCATCACCAGGGTCACAGAATCATTGTAATAGAAGAGAATTTGTTAAATAACATTCCCTCATGATGCTATGAAAATTTTCCCCTTAGCTTCTCTGAACTCCCTGCTGGTCCATTTTTACTGCAAAGCTGGCATTCAGCTTTTCCTGACCACAGGATCAAGATTTACTGGCCAGACACTGAAGCAATTTAATACCTCTAGGTGCATTGGCTCACCCTGACCTACATCCTGGTTCCAGTGTGTAACTGTGTGAGCAAAGGGTGAATACTCATGGCTCCTTTCTGAAAATCAAGAAATGCACCAGAAAGAATAAAAATCCTTCCTGACTATTGTAGTTAATCAAGAAATGCCTCGCAGTAGGATAAATACTGTATGACTGCAACACAGACACACATTCAATGGACGTAGTTTAGGAACCGAGAGCAAGGGCTGCTCTTCTGTCCTTATAATATCCTCATAATGAGGCTCTCCAGATTTTGAAGCAGCTGGTGTCCAGATAATTTAGAGATTTGCAGGCAGAATTGCATACAGAGCTGAGGAGGAATCTACAGTGAAGGCCTGAGCCACTGAGGTCTGTGGTGATTCATCCACTCACAAGGCAGACAGCTGTTTTCAGCAGATCTGCGGCTTTGGGTGGACTTTCTGGGCCAGCATCCTTCCTCCTGCAAAGCTATTAAAATGAGTGGAATTACATATGGGATGAACTTGGCTCTTTAGGTGTGGGGAAAACCATTTCCAGGACTGACATATGGATATTAGCACTTCTTTATGCAGGACTTAGAGACAGGCTTTAGGAATGTTTACAAGGTGGGAAGGACAATGAAAAAACATGCAAAATCATTTCATACTGATTTATCTTTGGGAGGAACGGTGCATGTGGATCATTCTCTTTCCAGTTGGCTGTGTCTGTCAGAACCTTTCTACCAAATCTCAACCTCACAGCCCTCCTACAGCAAGGATTTTGGGCTCTGTCCAACAAAGGTCTGGGAAGAACGTGTATATTTCCTCCACACTCCCACATGCTTCTCATTCTTGGGGACTAAGGATAACACTGCTGAAAAGTCCATGTGAACCAAGTAAAAATTTCAGAAGATTTGTTATGAAATAGGACTGAGCCAAATCCTCCTGTTATCCATACATATTTATGGGCATTGCCCTGGATCTAGGAACCAGAGCCCTCACTCCTATCCTGGCAATCAAAGGATGGGAACATACCCCATCTGCAATTTCAAACACTAGTTTGATTCTGAAAACAATCCCAAGGCCATCTCAGGTAAGAGCAGACCACAGGTTTATTTACACTTATGTACAGGAACCTACATAAAGCTAAGGGCATAGGAAGTAACAGTCACAAGTATGATAATTCTAACAACCCCCATTAAAAGTGAGAGAGATGAGAAAGGATGGGATGGTGTCCAACGGCAAAAATGCTAACTCATGACTTTTATTTCCCTCCAAAACAACTCACCAGTTTCTCCATTTTAATTTCAGTTTTCCGTTTCAATTTCTCCATTTTAAGTTTTAATTTTCACCAACTTTCTCCATTGTAATTCATGCAAGGTTGCAGAGACCCTCTGTGATGCGCTGAGCAAGACCAACTCGTACAAGTCAACAGTGTTTGAGGCAGCGTTACTTTATGTGCAAAATATGTAAAAAATGAATGTAACTTACAGCTTTGGGGAGTGCTTGTGGACCACAGGAATAACTGGAAAATGCTTCATTGCCTTTAAGCTGGTAGGACACTGAGCTTATTCAGACAACTCCTTTTATATTTTCTTTGTCCCTGCTTCCCTATATTCTCTACGCTCTTTCCCACTTTTGTCCTGGTGCAGGCCTCTTCCCAAAAATAGAAAGTTTTGGAAGACACAGAAATTCTGACGATGAACTTCATTAATCTAATTTTAATTAAGATTAAAGAAACCCTTGAGATGCATATGGAGTAAGTAGTAGGAAAAATGTAGCATATACTTTACAATAAAAGCAACAGAAGCTGGAACCCAGAAGAGAAACACATCTTGCAGATGACAGCAATGGCACCTTAGAATTTCCTCCTGAACATATTTATACATTTTCATAACCCTTTGTGCTATCTTCATAGTCTCAAATCCTATGGCTCCTTTCTCAGAGATATTTTATACCTACTTTGAAGCAGCATGTAGGGACTATGGAATTTTGTTCAGCTGGATATGAAGAACCTGTATGGCAACTCTTCTTTTCTATTGTTGCTTTTTTTACCTCCAGATGCTCAACTGCCTATGAGAGTACTCAAGGAAACATAGTAATGCTCTATTCTGATACTGAATCAGTTTAATTGAAAAAAAAATCACGTGATGTGTGCAGTAAGGGAATTTAAAATTAACTCCCTAGCATATTCATGGTTAAATACAATGGCTTTTCTTTCCAAGAGGACATGATACAGTGCCTCTAAATGATCCTTACTAAAAAAATAATGAACTTAATATGCATATCAGTGTATTGCAGGGAGCCAAGCACACATCGCTGAGTGTGCCACACAACGGAGAGGACAACAGGCTGCACTGTCACCCACCTGAAGCCTGACCCCAGTAATTTTGCTCTTTCAGAAATTGTTTGATTTTTATGCTCATGGAAACATGCACTAGCAAGAGCAGCCTGATGTTATGAAGTAACCTGTCATGTCTGATGGATGCTGAGGACTAGCTGGAACTACATGGCAGTAAAAGCTCCTCTGTGCTAAGCACACCTCTGCACAGGCAGACACAAGTGCAAGCTTATTGCAAAGCTTATGGGGCTACTGCCACTGCCTTTGCTGTTCTGCTTATAGAGCACAGAACTATGCTGATAAATACCCAGATAGGACAGATATAAATTTGATGGATGAAGCACTGTTTTCTCTAATAATCTAGATTGAAATGTTAAATTTTGCTCTGCATTTATCATGGTCTTCTAGTGTGTATTGGCTCTGGGCTCTCTCATTGTTCTAAATGGTTGTAAATTGCTGTCAGGTTCACAGCATCCAGGGCCTTTGTGTGCTGGTTTATTGAAAGCAGGTCTACTACTGGCTGCTTTTTAACCTGGAAGATTTAAGAAAAGAGAAGAACCTATTCCTTTTAGCTCAGGAGGTTCCTAAGCTGCAGAAAGCATTAGGGGTTGTAAGTAAAGAAGCTTTATGTACACATTGTACAGAAAGCCTCTGTTTCTATGCTTTTCCCTCAAATATACCCCATTAGCCACTCAGAGAGAGGCTGAACTAAATGGCTCTTTGCTCTGCCTGAAGAGGGCTTTTTTATGGACTGCCTTCATTCTTAGTTATTGCAACAACCCTTGGGCTTGATTCTATAAAACAGTAGCTCAGGGCAACCTTCCCCCAGTAATATCAGGGCAGCAATTATGCAATTAACACATGAGTGGTTGCAGCTTTCAGCAGAGGGTTGATACCACACAGACCTCGGTTCTTACAGAGAAGGACTTTTACAAGGAAATATCATTCCTCCCTGCAGCAGCAGTAAATAGCTGGAAGTGCAGGACACAATTTGCTTTAAAGGTCAGGAGAAAAACCCACACAGGCTTCCAGCTGGCAGGCAGCTTTCAGTGAACCTCAGCTGTAAGGTGAGCTTGGCCTGCATGAGTGGGGTGGCCAACACCCATCAGTTGTGTTCTGGGATCTGGCAGGGGGAATGCATGTGCTTTAGAGTGAGAGACCTCCTTTGCTCTTACTTGTACAAGGACATTTCAAATGGTATCCATGGCTGGGGTTTGGGGAAACCATTTGGAGAGCCTCTTCCAGTAGTAAGCTAGAGAGTTTATCTGGGCTAGTCTAAAGGAAGCCTCTTTACTGCAGCTCTCATGGAAATAGAAACTCATGATACCACACTCTGAGTAGTCACCAAACCAGAAAAAGAAACAGAATATCTTTGTGGGACAAATTAAAAGGGCTTCTCTATTTCTTACTTGGCTTAAAGTGCACATTTATATGCTGAAAATGAACTTGTTTCGCTGTTGCTGAATAGTTCCTTACATGTTTAGATAGAAATACCCTTTTGAAAATGATTGAAGCAAATTACTATATTTCACTGACGTTTTCAGCTCTTTGTTTTTCCGAAAGGTTGTGGAGACAATAAATTAGGAATCAGGCCACTGCTTGTGATTTGCAACTCTAATAAATCCTGGTGGGTACATAACTTTTTTCTGTGGCCGTGATTATTTGGTGACTGCTTCAAGCTTATGATTGTTAATGAACATTTTAAAGTACACCAATGACACTTCGCTTTCTAAAGAACAATTTGTATTCCAGAATGATGAACAAATCCTTTTCTTTAAAAATCTAGTACAAGTTTGTCAGAAGACATAAAATCTTATATTTGTACTACTAAGGTACTGCATTTAGCAGTGTTTCTGGTTTAAGTAATGTTAAAAATTAACTAATATTCTACCTGTTGTGGTTTTCTTGCAGCATAGTAATATTGTCAAAATAACAATTATAACATTATTTGTTTACTAGAGTATGGATATAGCATTTGGAGAACTTGTAAAGACACTTTTCCTTTTGTTTCCTTTCCCAGAAGAATATTTGAATACTGGTGAAATGGAATTATTGAAACTATGCTTAATTTACTTCAGCAGTGTGGTGTATATTAGACATAATTCTTTAGAGAGAATTGTATTTTATATCTTATATTTTTGAAATGAATAACTGTATATATTCTGTATTTCTAATTCTTGGGGTTACAGGGGAAATACCTTCTCACTAATTTTGAAAATAAGAGGGAAATAAAATGAAAAAAAAAAAAATTGGAGACAATGGAAGACTTCCAGTATCTCATCTTTGGAACAGATCTAGTATTCTGGCTGGAGATGAAATACGTTCTCAGTTCCAGCCCTGGGAGTCTCACTTTTTATGGCATTCTATAATGCCAGTACTTAAATTAAATATTATTCTTTGAGATCTAGTGAAAGCAAGGTTGTTGGTTTTGGCTGCCAGCACCCGTTATACGGTCCCTCTTTCCCATTAATGCTGACTTGTCCTTCACATTGAATCTTATGCATTGTTCTTACTTTGATGCTGCAGCTCATTTTTGTGGAATGCTTTTTGAACAGAAGTTTTTCAATATGTAAGTTCTAAACAGCATTCAGATGCTCTGTTGTATTATTGCATGCATTTAATTTTTAGTTTCCAGTTGGAACCAAGTAAAATATTGATACATTTCTCTGGCAAAACCAACTTGCAATTCCTGAATAGTATCTGTATGTGTCTGTTTATTGTCCTAATTTATTTGGGTCTTCCATAAAGACAGCAAAACTGTTTTCTTCCGAAGTCCCATTATCTGTCTTTTTTCTTTCCTTCCTTTTCTTTTTTTTTTTCCCCCTTTTTGTTTTTGTCTTTCAATTTCTCCACTCTCTGCAGGATGGTTTTCTTATAAAGATAATTGATCACCCATCCACTCAGGCAGTTGTTTACTTTGCTTGAGTATGGAAGGTTTTTAGTTCCCGGGGTGGAAAATTTGTTCTGGATTCTAGAGTTTTACAGAATACCTGAATATGATATGTTTTTATTTGGTTTGAGTAACTGATGTCTTGGACTACTCCTGCCTTCATTGGCATGTCTGTAACCATGAGATTTCAACAGCATGTGACAGTGGTCTGTCTGCCCAATTCGTGTGCTTGTCCCAAACCAACTGAACAAACTTGCCATCCTCAGGTGAAATGATCAAAGGTATATACAGTAGGCAGGAACTTGTTTTATTCCAATGCATCTTTTTTTTTTCAGTTGTTCAAGCACTCAGATAATGCTTAATATTTTTCAAAGTACATGCTGAGCACTTATGAAAAGATGACCATTTAATTCTCTCAGGCAACCGAAACCTGAAGTAGATCCCTCTGTCTTACTGTTGAAAATCCAGTCATTGGTTTTAAATTGCTCCTGTGTTTAATTTTTAGGGATAGTTATAAATGTGCTAAAGACAAGCCATTGCAAAATATCCTGGAAATTCTCTGACAGTGACTTAATGGGAGGTTGGAATGCTTGCATTTAAAAATTAGGCTGTTCAGTTAAGCTTCGCAGGTGGATAGATGGATTGTTTCAGGCACTTGAAAGTCTTGCCCTACTTCTCTGCTTTTGGGAACACCAGCACAAGAATGACCTGCATAAGGCAGCTGAAGGTGTCACTGCTTCAGAGCTGTGTTTGCTCAGTCTGCAAACTGGGGGCATGGTTGATTCATTTTGATGTCCAGTGCAATGGATGTGGGGCTATGAATGGGATGGATGGATTCTTATGGAGTGGTCAGGTGTCATCCTTGACCATTGCTGCTGGTGGGCATGATTGTGTGCAGAGGAGCAAATGAAGGGAGGTGGTCCTGCTTGCCACACTGACCAGTGGCTCATCGGGAGTGCCCACAATAGCCTTTCATCCCTCTCTTGCTTGCATTTAGCTCAGAGATCATTGAAGGGTCTTGGCTTGTAAATCAGCTGCTCTGGAGACTGTTACTGACTCTCTTTGAGTCAGTGGCATGGGACTCAATGCCTGGCCACCTGTGTCACTGTACCAGAATCTTGTGCTGGTGTTTCTGTACCACTTACTCCTATGGTAATGCACAGTGGCAGTCTCGAGTATTAAAATGCTAAAGCAGAATGTTCACATGGGAAATGGTGTTACACGGAAAAGAAAGCTGTGGGTAATTGTGAACTCTTCTACAAGAAAGCAAGTAAAATTAATGACCAGACAATAGAAAGCTCTCTGATTGTCATAACAATAACTTTTATAGAAAAATAACTAAACTTATTGAAATTGCTGTAAAATACACTAAACTCACTTTAATGCTGGGTTGATTTTCTCCCGGTTCCAACAGTTACTTGCTATCTACTATGTATATTGTCTACATGTTTGTCTTAAGAAACTTTTATTTCAAGATTCATTTAAGAGGCTTGGGCATAAAAATGTCATCAGTGCTCCTACTTGTCTGAAAGAAAAAAAATTACATAAAACGTGGATGTTGCTGCATCTGCATGTCTTTTTTGTTACTCCAGATTTTTTTGGTGAGCTTGTTTTTGTAATTAACCTGCTCTGAAAATCTGAGTTGTTTCTGAAATTACATTTTGGGGACAGTTGGGAGAACTGATTAAAGCTCATTGGGTTTCTGTGGGAGCTTAATCTAGGTTAACTGATAATTATAAAGTGAGATAAAAATTAAAGCAATGAGAATGAAACCTATATAGAGCAACTGGGGAAAAACCCAATCCCGATCAAATACTGAGGAGGATTGGTCTACACAATGGAAGGATTATGAAAAACTGCCCAGAACTTCCAGCAACACAAGTTTTGTGGACGCTAAGAGCAACATCCTACAGAGTTTACTGCCAGGTAACCTGGCAGCCAACTAAACAGACACAATTTGTGCAATTTGTATTCTGGACACCTCTTCTGCCTGTTCTATTAACATCCCAGGTACAAGAAAGGAGTAGGGAAGGAATACTCGCACATATTTTCCTTTCTGCTTGCTTGCCTTATTTACCCCACAGCATGGAAAATCATGAGTGGGGAAGGTGGTGGTGTGTTCATGCAGGAAGAGCTTTAGGAGGAGGGGAATTAGGAGGGGAATTATGCTCACCATTGCTAACAGGGAGGTTGCTTGTGCACCGTGCAACCGGGTATTTCTTGCATCTGTAGGGATCAGGAAGAGTTATACTGCTGAACTCTTTAGGGAACAACCTGTCTGCAGGGATTAATTACAGTTTTAACTGAAGTAAGAATTAAAATCAGTAGGCTTAATTTTCATTGGTTATATATTTATATATAATTTCTTTTTTAACCAAGTGACAAAAAGAAATTAAAAAAACAATCACCAAATAGGACACTGGACAAACATTGAAAGTAACATATATATGTTTTGCCCCTTCCCGCCCCCTCAGAGTGTGCTCCCGGTGGCATGTCTCAAGGCATTTTCAAAGCTAGGCTTTAGAGTATTTCTGAACTCTATTGTACATTAGTCTCTGCATCTATAAATTGACTCTAGGGTCATTTAGGGGATAACTTAGCTTTAAATACAGGGTTGCACTAATATGTCTGTTGGCCCTCACTCATCCATTTCAATTGGCTGAAGTCCAGCTGGAAGAGAGGAGAGGAGAGGAGCTGTTTAAGACACTCATTCTTCATGATGTTACATTATCATATCTTGTCTTGCACTTCCCAAAGAGAAGGCTAGAGTGGGTTGGTGTAATGGAGCAGACCTCTGCCAGTGGTGGAGAAGTGAATACTGGCCTTATATGAGGATATAGTGTGTATGGCCCAAACTCTGGCCCAAGGAGAATACAGATGCAAAGGAAATAGTAATTTTTATGAAGGCTGCTCAGTCACACATAACACTTACAGTCAAACTGTTGTGCCAGTTTCTTTTCATGAGTCATTTAGAGGAAACATATACTTATCTCCAGTTTAAAGATATGAAAGAGAAAGTAATTTGCTAACAACTGTTTTGGATTATTTGCAGGGACAAGATAAGAAATAAAGAGCAATTTTATTTTGACCCATAAATAACTCTAACTTTCAGATGTCTCTTGTACTCTCTGAATCTGTAAAGGAATTTCCTTATGGCCAGAAGAATGATTTTTTTTGTAGTTTGTCTGTAAGATGAACAGGACACCTACTTTTATCAGTTTTCACAGTGAGTAAAAAATTTTCAGAATGTTTGCCAGCTAAGTTATCTTGTGTGGCAGAGCCTAACCCAGCAAAGACTTTAGTTTGAATGTTTTAGGGTTTTTAAACATACATATAGACAAAAATACGTACATTTGCTCAATCTTTTGTTCAAACAAAGGGGAAAACTGTGTTCATGAAGGCTCAGGGCTTGATGTTTTGTTTTTTAATTGTAGATTCCAGTGGTTCAGGCATCTGTATAACAGGCTTGCCTGTCCTATACTGCAGAGAAACCTTCCTCTTTGACCTACTGGGTGTTTCTTTTCTGAGGGAGGAAAGGAATTCTTTCCATGTTAAAGGAGTTCCGTCTCCTCCTGTCACTGATTGCCTCTGTTGCTTAGTTGAGCCCAATTATATGCAACGGCTTTTCAAGGGTTCAGCTGTGAAGAAGGCATGTGTGCAAATGATATCAATAAAATAACAGGATTTGCATACACAGGACTAGCACACATGCTCCTGCTTTGAAGATTTACTGTGTGAGGTACACTCAGTGTTTGGTAGGACAGCTGTTGACACTGCCACTTTTATACTACTCCTGCTTAGTCTTCCTGGCTGCCAGAGGCGGAGGCAAAAGAAAAAGGCAGTACTAGCTGTTCATGCAGGTGTAATAACAGCCCTTAACAGAAGAAGAGTAATTACCTTTGTCTGGTTTCTCCCCGCTTGAAAATCTAATGAAATAGAGACCATTGGCTACATAGCTGATAGATACAGAAATCCTCTTGCTGTTACTGAATCTGTGGCTTGCTGTGTGAGACACCCTTTGCTCACAAGCCGAACTTGCATCTTGATTTTGAAAAAAATCCATTACTGGTGGGTAGATTTCCTGAACACATTTGACAGAATTCAAGCTAGTGGTATTTGGCAAGGCCTTTTAAAGTTATAGGAGATTTATAGCTAAAGAAATTCCACAGCAGTGGGTTCAGATCCGATCCCTTTCTCCCTGCTCCTGCTCTGGGTAACAGTGACAGGAGCTGTCTGTATACCAGAAGGAACAGTTTAAGAGGAGTGGCTGCATTTGGCAATAGAAGCCCCCGTTAGCAGCCGGAAGCATTGGTGCTGAAAAGCAATCGCTGGTGTCAAGAACTTTCCTAGCTAAGCACTGCAGCTGGTGGCAATAAATAGCATTCTAATAAAGGAGGATGTTCAACCCGTGACATAAGCGAATACTGTTTCAACCACAAAAAGTAATTTATGGCACTGCATATGTCTGAAATGGATTTTTTCCGATACATTTTAAAATAAAAATGGTAAGATTTCAATGGAGGGAAAAATCTGCATTTTAAATCAAAATGAAATTGAAAGATCAATGAAAAGTGTACTGCTTTTTTAAGTACGCAATGATACATAAGATCTTAAGGATGTGCACTGTCACAAAGCACAATTACCTCCATTCCTAAAAATGAAAGATGCTGTTTTCTGACTGCGAATGTTCTCTGTATTGCATCAAACCTAGTAACTTCCCATATCAGTGATAATCCTCCCCAACATTTAGACAGAACCATCATCATCTTCTCATAAGAATGCCAAAATGATCATGCAGAAAGTAGCAAATAACAATATGTTCGTATTGCATAAACATAATTTCTGAAAAAAAAATCAGCTCCAGCCTGCTCAATGAGGAGTAAAAGGAGTGGCAACTAAGTCATTAGACTCATTGGGCCTGTTACTGTTGAGTCCACTACAGTAAACAAGTTATTAGTTTTGACATAACCAGTGGTTTATTGAACATATGCTCCTGCTCTTTGTTATACATTCCATTTGTGCCACATGTGACTTCTCTTACATAATTATTGAGAAACATAACGATGTTATATATTGTAGCATCTCCTACTGGGATGAGCTGTGTGGATGTGGTATCAGGAAAAACTGTCATCTAAGTGTATTACTGCTGGCTAGTTTGGGGTGCTTTTGGGGTGCATGGAAGAAAGGGTAGTGTTGTTTTTAGGCAAGTACAGGCTGTCAGCTTAACTGAGTGAGTAGGTTGTTCTGAAAGGCATTTTATACAGCAGTTTGTTTTGAATCACAAGGGTTGTGTGTGCAAGCACACAAAATGAGAAACTGGTTAAATGTTACTGTCAAAGTCCTTTGTATTGGAATGTGAAGCATAGTGTACACATTTGAAATTCCTTAAGGAAACATATCTTTTGTATTATTCTTTTGCATGTGTTTATTAATTCTCTAGTTTCACTTTAGGAAGAAACAGGCCTGCCTGTTTTAAGACATGGCTGATACCCATTTATCAGCCATACAGCTCTGTACTCAAGCTGATTCCCACCCCAGCCCCTTCTCCCTCCCCCTGTAAATGGTTTCTGCTGTCATTTGGGAGTTAAAGAGCCAGATTCTCAGCTGGTGCACATCAGCACTGCTATCCTGAAATAAATAGGCATAAATTCACTGGAGTCACTGAAACCTAAGCTCAGACTCATGGGTTTTACTGTCCTTGAGTGCAATGTTTTAAGGCTTATGATACACACTTCTGTGATACTTTGTTATGGTATAAACAAACACTACCCTTCTGATTTGAATTATAATCTCATTCACCCAGAAACCAATAGAGCTTTGCTTATTTATCCCAGCTGAGAAGATAGCCCAAAGGCTTTTCATGTTGTATGATAAAGTCACGGGCTGTGACTCCAACCGCACCCCCCTCACCCCCCTTATAAACAAGGAGGCGACCCCACTACTGCTGGTGCAATTACTTAGATGTGAAACAGTTGTTCAGAGAGTTCTGGATTCAAATCAGTGTCACAATGTTTATTCTGTAGTGAAGTGATGTGTCTGCTGAGGCTTTAGTCAGTTCAGACAGAAAGCAAGAGTCTGAATTCAGGTATTGGTATGAAGAGTTGGGCAAAAATTTGGGAGTAATTAAGAGATGGAACACCTACCAAAAATGTTGAATTGAACATTTCCTGTAAACTGTGTGTGCAGCCACAATACTCTTTGATTCTGAGTAGCATTTAAACTCGGGATGGAATCCAGCTGCCAAAGCCTGGATCTAGATCTGAATTCCCACAAGTTCAAGGTTGTTGCGATCAGTGGAGTTTATTTGGTTCCATATCTAATTTAAGTGCAGAAATTTTAAGGTAACTTCAATCAGAGGTTCTTGGGATCTACTGGGATAATAGAGCAATAAAAGCTGAAATTAAACATATCTCGTTTTGTGTAGGGATTTTATTAGTATTCCAGTTTAAGGTTAAAATAGTGCACTTGTGCAGTCAGCCTACATTCATAAATTAAAGCAGGGGAGTTTGTAAATGATTTAAAATCATGGCTTACACATTTTTCCAAAGCAAAAGAAGAGAAGCACAGAAAGTTCATCTGAATTCTAAAGGCAGTGCACATGGTGAACATTAGTTTTTGCTTTTTTTTTTTTTTTTTTAAACTTTTATTTTAGGTTGACTAAAGCTTTCTTTTTCTTCACAAATACCGTACTGATAACTGAAGATATCTTGCACGTGTACAACATCTGGGCCAGCAACACCAGTGATACAAGGACCTTCCTTAGGTGCAGTGCATAGTAGAAAGGAAACACAACTGTGGGTATTCAGATCTCCACAGTGGTACGTTCTTTCCAAACTGCAAATCACATCAAATGAAGGAACATGGCCTGGCAAGAATTGGGAACTGGAGGAAGGAAAGAATGCAGTATTTACTTAAATTCAAAACAAAGAACCCAGTTACTGCTTCTTAGTTTAGCCCATAATATGTCATTCAGTATGATGTCTTGATCAAAATCAGCTATAGGAATGTGAGAGATATCAGTTGTCACAATTTTTGTCAACAAGAAACAAAAATAATCAGTGATAACCTAATTCTCCTTTGTTACCCATTTTCTTCAGCTCAGCCAGGCTGGTGGTTATCTAGGGAATGCCTGCAATGAAAACTCTCATAGAAGCTCTGGCTCATGTTTTTGGCTGGTGAGAAGGTGGTGATAAGAAAATGCCAGGTAAAGGAGAGGAAGCTGAGAGGAAAAGGAAGGCTCTCTAGAGGGCTGAGGTTTGAGAGCGCTATGTTGCTCTGGCACAGCTGCAACTCCCTGCCCAATGTTGTGGGTTAGCCTCACATGGCCTGGTTATGCACGGGAAGCTGTCTCCTGCCTGGAGAAGGTCTTCGGTGCTTTGGAAAAGCATCTTTACCCAGGGCAGAGAAGTGGAGAAACGAAATTTCTAGAGTGAGGAGAGGCCACTGTGGACATAATCCAGAGCCCTCATAATACTTTCAAAATTAGCAGGATGCTGTGGCTTCTGTGAGCTCTGGCTTTTAGGCAGCATGGGAGCTGCAGGTGAGTGGTTGTTGAAGGAGGCTTGCAAATACTGCTGTCTAAAACAGCTAATTGCAGTTAACCTGGCATAATGTTCTTACTGGACTGGAGGTGCTGTTCTGCCTTTTATTAACTCAGTTATTTTCAGAACTTTGAAATACAGAGGTCAGACTAGAGGTGACCTGTGACCAAGCGAAGGTGTCTCTAGGCAGCTGAAGAATGCACTTTGGAGGAGCTGATTTATCCCAAGGTGGTGTTTGTCCCACTAGAACCCAAACACCTGCTACATAGGACTGCACAATTCCAATCTGATGCTTCCCTGTGATCTACTCCCTCTTTGATCAACAGTTTTTAAGACTTGAAACCCACTGCTTTTTCTTCTCTTCTCCCTTCTTCTGACTTAAATATTTGCAGATGACTTTGCTTTGCAACATAAAAGCCGGTCACTTAGAGCACTTGGCTTTTCCCATTTCCCCCGTTCTTGTCATCTGCTCTGTAGCTGATTTTTGTGGTGTTAGACCTGCTTATAGCTGTGTTATGGAACAAATGGGACCCACACATTTTTAAAGCCTTTAGATGATCACATAATATGCACAGATGCAGCAATGACTTAAGTGGCTTCCTCTTCACCTTCCCCAGTCAAATACAGAAATGCCAGCATTAACAGCACAAAAATCAAAAAAAAGAAAAAAGCCACATGAAGCACTCTGGTACTCACTTTGGTTTCAAGCTCTTTCTTCAAGTTATCTCAAAGAAAAGGCATCGACTCTGTTAAATGTGTGTATCAGGTGCTGGCAGCACTCAGTCTTTCTCTGTTTTTCCTGCTTAAGGGAAGAATGACAGGTGATGAATACACCTTTCTAAAGAGACCTGAAGTGACCATATTTACTGAACTGGATTTCTGAAGACTGAGATAGTGAGGCCACATTTTGCTTACCATTTTTGTATGAAGTTAAACTATGAATCACTTCTGGTATGTCTTTTTTTTTTTTGTCTCCCATCAAGAAATTTTCTGTTTCTTGTTTGCAATTTGGTAGGAGGGAACAGGGATCCTGAACTTGTTGGACAGAAGACAGTATCTTTAGAAATCCAGACTTCAAAGGACTTGTCAAATTTTGCATCAAATATGAAACTTGCAGAAAGAGCATTAAAAAATATTTAAACTAAGTGATTAATTTCCTACCATCTGGAAAACCACAATCAGAGACAAAAGCAACTCAAAAATTCAAATGCCATTAATAGGCTTACTGCTTCAATACAGAATATTATACTGCTTGTAAGAACAGTCCAAACCAGCCTTTCAAACACATCAGAAGAGACAATCCTATACATAATGGGAAATCTCTATATTATGATTGATGTCCAAGATTTAGGATGTTATAAACTATTGGTTATGCTGTTTTGACAATGGAAGAATTAATGAATGAGACAGATTTGCCTGCAGTAATGAACTGCAGAATAGAAACATTAATAAAGATAAAACATTTGGAAATTCTTTAAGAAAAATAACATTTTTGCTCTTTTCTCAAGAACAAACGAAGCCAGAAACATGACAGATTTCATCAAGAGAGCTGTTCACAGACTAAAAGCAGGTCTGATTTTTGTTTTGCCGTGCTAGACTTCACTTCTCAAACCACAGAAGAGTGAGGCGAATGTTTTCAAGCTTATAGTGTTGTTTGTTTTGTTTTTTCCCTTTACACAGTGAATATTGTCTTCCTGCTAATTCTGTTATACCATACAAGACTTGTTTGTGTCTCAGTTGGGTTCTTCTGTTCAGCCTTCTGGTGCACTCAGGAAATGCCACACAGGATCCACTCTGATCTCAGTGTGTGTCTGTCACAGCAGCAAGCGCTGCTCCTGCCACTAGCTCTGGCGATGGCCCAGGGTGCTGGGGATGCTCAGCCCTGCGCAGGATCCGCGGCTGATGCTGCACCTGGAGTGGTGGCTGCAAAGGTGGGAAAACTCCAGAGAAATGCACAGAACAGTGGGAGCTGAAGCTCAAGGACTTTTGATTACTGCAGGACATGGGCTGCTCTATAAAAGGTGCTTCTGCCCCCAGTAACTGTCATGGAGAGCTACTCAATGCAAACCTTGGAACAGCCCACTTCCGTGCACCTAAATGCCTTCATTAGCACAATTTTTGGTGTGCATGGCACTTCCTGAGTGTACTTGCTTTATGAACTCAGGCTACACCGAATCATTAGATTATTTACCTCTTGGTTTGAAGACAAAAATAGTTGATAAGGAAAGGTAGAGAAACACCAGTTTAAACGTTAACAGTCCAAAAGGGGGTGAAGTTGGAAGTGTAAAATTGTGTATATTTGGCATCAATTAAAAAGGCCCAGCCAGAAGATTGAAGCGTAAACACAGAAGTCCATCTTTAGCTGGCAAAAATTCAATACTGGTGTTAAGGATATTTCTTATCTATCTTTCTCTCATACTTTTTTGATGCAACTTTTGTGCTAAGCACCTTCAGAGGTTTATAAACCAGTTTAGCTGGGCTGTACCATTGAAGAAGAACATCGAAAATAGATGTCCTGCTGAGAGTTGGAGAGATTATTAGATCCCTTAAACTCTGTATTGGGTCTTTCCACTTGGTTTTTATACTGTAAAAATATACAGTGGTTACAGAAACATCTGTTTGGTCAGAAACTTTAAGTAGCTGAGCATGCAAGAAATGTTTCTCTATATTTCTAGTGAGATAAGAAATCAGTCTTACTTGTCCTCTGTTTTATTATCTTTTATCTTGGATTTCTGCTATTCTAATCTTAAAGGTCAGATCCAAAAGGAATTAATTCAGATGCCTAAACTTGGAACACCATTCCTGCACATCCTAGTTCCAGCACAGCATTTCCCAGGACAAACTAAGACCTCAGACTGTGACTCTGGAATTTCCCAATAAGCCTAAAGCTCTGCAGTTCCCCATGCCCAGGAGCACCTTGGTTGTACCACCACCACCTTGTCACCTTGTTCTGGCTTTTTTCCTAGGATCCAGAAGTTAGGGAAACTTCTCTGCTAGGTTGCAAGTGCATGTTAATCTAAAAGCAAACTTACATATGGTGAGTCAATCAATCTCTACTTGAAGTGCAGTGATAGAAACATCTTTCTTTATAGATCACATATGGGAAGAGAACAAGTCCTTGCGGTCCCCCTCATATACAATAGCATTTTGATAAGAGAATTAATATGTATTTAGTTTTATCCTCTGTATGAAGGATAGATTTAGATTGAGTGAAGACATATCCAAAATAGCACTGTGATGCTCATTCTTCTTCCCACTTTCTTGCCCCTGAAACGTGAGTTTTTCCTGCATTGGAATGAGTGACAGATCAGAGTGGAGACTGTTAACTGCGCCCACAGGTTTGGACTCCCGCTTGTGTCTTTCTGATCCCAAGAAGGTGCTGTAACCACCTACCTTTCCACAAAAGTGTACTGAGAGAGGGCTCTGTGTCTTCTGCATCTTTGGAGGAATTCTCTACATCTATTTATTGTGAAAGCATTTGTAGGCACTAACATTTAAGACTTTGGATTTTAAGTAGGTGGAGGCAGCACTTTGTCCTTTACGAAGACTCCTGTTTCAGGGGGAAGAAAGAATTTGCAAACACTTCTCCCCAGATTATTCTTGCTGGAGTCAGTGTGTTGAGCGTCAGGTGGCTGTTCAGTCTGGAGGTGGTTTAAAATGCACCTTCTCGGGGGCAGCTCCTCCAGTGAATGACACAGGGAGCTGGGGCCCCTAAATAAGGGTTTAAAATGTCTTTGCTCAGAACACTTAAGCCACACAACACATGGTTGCTGCATCTGCTTGGTGCCTGTCTCAGCTCAGCAGTATTTCATATGATGGACTTCGTAGCTTTGCAGAGTTGGTAAAACCTGTTTTATGTTCCAATATGCATCACTGACTAAAGCTCTTTCTGTTGGGAACCACTCCAAATGCTCTGCTAACAGTAAACATCCCACTGGGATTCTGTCTTACTATCTACTACATCTCCTGCTAAATAACAGTTTGGATTAAAAAAAAATCGGCTTTATAGTGGAAAAAATCAGATACACAACTGCGTCGCTTCTCCTTGATTGAAAGCATCCATGTAACTGTCTGTGTCTATGATAAAAGTAAATAAAAATACAGCTGCATTTCATTTCAAACGGAAGTTTTATAAAGCTGAATAGGGATTTTCAAGAGCATTTGGCAACCAAGTTAACTTAAATTCCTCTGAAATAATTGGCAAGTGATGCCTAGAGGCAATGAGTTAAGTTGCTGCTGATTGCACTAGCAAAATCCCACTCATGATTTCTTAATTAATCTCTTGGAAGATCTGGCTACAAGGTATCTCTTGTAGTATATGGATTGTCAAGTAGTGCTTAGAAACTGTAGTCCCTGTCTTTCTAAATTAAGTGGTCAATATCCTCCCCTGAACATCGTGGCAGGACAAAATTACTTCTAGGAGCTATGTGTAAGACTTTCCAGAGCTGAGATAAGCCTAAAACGTTGAAGCTGCTAATTTCTGCTGCTAGCAGCACTGAATTTCATGGGGCAACTGAAACTACAAAATTGTGTGCCGACTTATTTGCAAAATCCTCTTCGGATTCAGCATACAGCAACCTCACCTTGCCTTTAGTCAGAATGCACAACAAGAACAAAAGCACATGGTAAATATTTTGGTTTGTGCATCATGAGATTGCCTTTGAACATTGCGTGGGAAACAAAACCAACCAAAAAAACCCAACCCCCCAAAAATTAAAAAAAAAAAAAAAAGCAAAACGCTGTCGTATAGAAGCACAGGTGTACATGGAACTCAGAAGCTGAGGTACTGTCCATTGTGGGTTTTTTTCCAGTGCACTATTTAGTAATAAACTTAATTTCAATGCCTTGGTTTACCTGTGTCAGAGGTGCAGTGGGAAAACGAACATCTTACAAGTATTGTTAGATTAGTTGTCTTAGAAGAATAGTTCACCTACCAATTCTAGCAGAACAGATGCTGTTCACTGGGACTTCTCAGCAAGAGATGTGTGCATCTCGAAGAATCCAAGTCTGATTTGAGGTCAGGTATCTAATCCAAGTTTTTACTACTGCTATAACAGGATTATTTTTAGAATTGTACTGGTCTGCTTTCATGTGCTGTTATTCCTTCCTGTCTTGTAACATGGAGTCTGCTCCAAGAGAATTCAAAGTTCGTATGCTTGCAGGGCTCTTTGTCTAGCCACTTGCTTAGCCAGAGACACACCAGACCCTTCAAAGAGAAATCTCATCATGCAGTACAGAGGTTTCTGAATTCATTCTGCCGGAACTATTTCTGTGACAAATCTGTTAACTTCACAAGTAGAAAAGTAATCTCTAATAATTCACTACAGGTTCTGGCAGACCAATTCTCATCTTTCTACCTTCTACCTCATGCTAGAAGTTCTCTTACCACCTTTGCTATGTAACTCCTTCATACTCAGACCACGCAATCGATGACAGTCTTTTGAATTTGGAGGTATCATTGACCAGACTTTGTAATGAAATTACCAGGCCTCTCACTTGTGCCTGTCTTGGCCTCCTTGAAAATTGTTAAGCATTTTTGTGATCTGATGAGATTTATGTTTTAAGCTGGTTCAGTGGCTCCACCTGACAAGACAAAAGACACACCTTTTGGAACATGAAGAGAATAATGTTATGTTATGCTGTGTATCAGCCACTGAACAATTTTGGACATCTCTGAGAGCTCTCTTCCCTTTTTGTCACTGAGTTCAAGCAGTACTGTATGCTTCTTTTCATTAAACGAACAGTATCACACAGAGGTAGTTTTATCAGCTCAAAGATACTTCTTTTTTCTTGACAAATCTCTGTACCCTCAGTGTGCTCATCTGCCATTCAGCATACTTTGTGCCACTCACTTGCCAATATTCTTGTTGTATCTATATCCCAGTATTTTTGGCAGAGGCCATATCCAAAGCAGAGAAATCTATTGGCTCTCTGTTCCTTCTCCAAGCATTGGCTTTTATATTGCATCACCAGAGCTTTAGTAACTGTAGATCAGAAAATACATAAATGTTTTGTAAGTCACCAAAGGAATGATGATTTACAGCCCAGAAGGAGACCTGGCTCCACAACTTGAAGAGATAACCTGAACCGAAGGTGTTTCTGACAAAGGTATTATTCCAGTCATGTGAGTTAACGGAACTTTCCAAAGAGAGAACAATGTGGAAAGATTAAACAATCCAGACAATGAAACAATTATACAAAAATATATTCGTTTTTAGCACATTGGCAAATGAATGCATTTAGCAAAGTATACCAGTCTCACAAGCTGCCTCTCAATCTGGACCTGTGGAGCTGAGAGAAAGCACTGCAGTGACGAGGAGAGAGACAGTGAGAAATCAAGAGTACATCTGCAGACAACGCGAACACGTTGTAAAACTGCTTTTAGACCTTAAGCCAGGTCAAGACTAATCCTATTGCTGATTCAGTTCTGTAGAGCCAGATAATAAAACCCACTACACTGATTGAAACAGAGGTACAGTTTGGTTCTTTTGTCCCAGGACTATCAAGGCTTGAATTCAAACCTGGGATTTCATCCTAATGATAGGTTCTTTCCTTTGTTTTCCTTTGCTCCTGATTCACATGGAATACGCCTTGCCAAAGAATTCAGGAAAACACTTTTTGATATCTTTGAAGGAAATGGAGGCTAAGAAATCAGAAAATGCTTTGCTGTTTAGCTTTTAGTATTTATAAAACCAGGAAGCCATCACTTACGGGCTTGCCATCCAAGGGCTAAATAGACAGAGGAAGTTGTGTTCTCACATTGTTAATGGATCAGTGGGAAGCACAGGAATGCATTTCACTAGCTAACATATTTAAAGACATAACTTGCGTGCATGAGGGTTTTGATGTCTCACTGTTGTAAACATGGTGGCTACTATGCCCCTAAGAATACTATTTTTCTAAATCCTAAATGAAAAACACATAGAAAGGGAATAGGGTAGATTTAGTCAATTAAATCAGATGAGCGAAAACAGTGAAAACTGCACAAAGGAAAGAATAATAGAAAACCTCATTAGTGAAACTGGAAACTAGCAGAAGTGTTTCATAAGAAACAACTATCAGAGTATGCTGGGATAACCAAGTGGCTTTTGATCAAAGATGCATTTTATTGAATGCAATGTAGAAGAAGAAACTTTCTGTAGGTTACAGGACACCTGTGTACTGACCCAGCAAGGTGGGGCATCTTGAGAATGCCTTCCAAAGCAGGACTGGGCAAAGAGCAGCTGTCACCTAACTCTGGTGACAGCTTTCCCTCCGTTGTCCTTCAGTGGTTGCAGGCTGCCTCTCTTCAGAAGCAGTCACTAACAACTTTAGTCAGGCTTAGCACATGCAGCAAGCACAGCTTTGTGCAATTCTGGAAGAAGAAACAGACACAAGCAGTGCAGGAAGGAAGAACGTAGAAAAGATAACAAGGCTAGTACAGCACAATTTTTAAAGGAAAATAGAAGCAAATTATTATTTACACACACACAAAAAAAAAAAGACAAGAAAGGGTATGAAACAGTTTCATTAGTGAGAAATGTAAAGCAATTCTGAGCTCATTGTTTTAGCACAAGAACATATTTTTCTACTTTGTGGTCACTGTACTGGATCTTGCCATCCTTGTGCCATAGCACGTACAGCTCAAAATGGACATTGTGTCAGTATCAGCAAAAGTCATTGTAACTTTTAAAGAGCTGTCCTGGAAATTAGGAATAAGACCTGATCACCTTCCCTACTTTGGAAAACCTAACTTGTTAACATGCCAAGACTTCAGTAGGAGACTAATAAGGCTGAAAAAAGTCCAGTCCCTGTGGAAGAATAAGAGAGTAAATGCTCAGCCATCAGCATGATGCTGCAGAACACAGATGGCAGTAGATGACTGTCTCTGATCTAGTCTAGCAATGGAGTGATGCTGGGCAGGATAAGGAAAAAAAACATCAGCAGACTCATAGCCCCTGGCATACCTGGGGCAGAGATGGGTAAATAGAAAAATCCAACTGAGTCTGCTTCTGAGCCCTCATGGCAGAGCTCTGACAAACTGACCCATTTATGTAAGTAAGTTCTTATGCCTGAGTAACTGAAGAATGAAGGAGAAAGGTCTGCAGTTTGTAAAATGGGAACAGCGAGACTGCAAAATACACCCTGCAACAAGCAAAAACTATTCTCCCTCTAAATACTCTCTTCATTGTTACTTTTTCAGCTAACAGGCACCTCATCTGGGATGTAATTAAAATTCCCCATTGTTTCTCAAGTATTAGATACTTAATTTTCTTGTCTTTAGTTAGTATTAACTGTGAGTAAGTTATCTATCTCTGGTCAAGGAGCATGAAAGAATTATGCAAAAGCATGAATGGGTAGGATTGTTTCACGCCAAATACAGCATGGATTAGGCAAGTGGAAGACAAATCTATGACACTTACTATCTTCCTTTCTTATGACACATCTCCTTGTCATGCCAGAAAAAGTTGCTGAGCTTCCAGGGTCTGTGGGTTGTTGGAGCACAAATAACTCTTACCCTCTGACTGCCTTCAGCAGACCTTACAGAAAGGCTGGGATGAAAGGAAAGCACAGGAAAACCTCAGTCAACTGGAGCCTCCAACTTTTTGGCAAGCCAGTACGAGCTCATCACTACAGCCGAGTAACTGCACTAGTAGTCACAGAATCTTTTAAGATGATGAAGCCAACGTGAGAATTGAGAATTTGGACCTTCATGGCAAATGTACACCTAGGAAAAAAAGTTGCTTCTGCATGTTCCTTTTAGCAGACTCTTTCTTACTGTTTATTTTGTTTAAGTAAACGTTTATTTCACAAACTGAGCAGTAAGCCACATGTCTTCTGATGACGAAGACCGGTGTTAGAAGTTTTAAGAGTATTTCCTGTGATGGATATATCCCATTAGTCTATACTTTATTGGTGACAGCTAACCATCAAACTCAGTAAAAACCTTGAAACACTGTTTAACTCATTGACTTCAGATTACACATTCAAAACTTTGTGGATCACATCAGGTATTTATTTCCAAAGGGGGAGATTAGAATTAAAACTAAACAGAACACAGAAATAGTTTGAAGTTAACAAGTTAAAATTAAAAATACACTAGCAAGTAGTGTGTGTAGGAAGGAAAAGAATAGTAGGATAAAAAAAAGATGGATTTGTGATGAATCTGGATGTGGGCATTATAAAAGGTCCAGCATAAATAGAAGACTCCAACTTGTCATCAAATGAACATATTTGCAGGAATCTTGTACATACAGGGTTTCTAAAATACAGGACACGTGTAGAGTAACAAATATAATCATAACATTAAAAACTTTCTGTAAAAAAATGTTGGAAGAGTTTGCAATGTTTCATTGAGCAAACAATATTCAAATATGGAAAAGGTCAGAAAGAGAAAGCAGACACCAGATTTATTCTCCATATGCATTTATAATTGGATGAGATATAACAGGCTTGTTACAGCAAAAAAAAAAAAAAAATTTAGGTAAGACATTGGAAAATCTTGCTAACTAAATAAAAATGGGTAGGGGAATGGATTCCCATAATCTTTCTAAGCATCTCCATCACTGCAGTTTTTTAAGAATAGATTAGACAGACATTTAAGCTGATCTGTATAGACAGCCATGCCTCAGAGGAAGGATGAAACTGTGTGTCTTGAGATTCAACTGTGCCTATTTTTTTTATGATGTGTAGCCAGACTATTTTTTTCAAAATGTATTTTATCATTTGTATGTAATCCAGTGCCAAACACATTAAAATAAGGCTGCTTAAAATGTGTATGGAAATAAACTAATCAAACAAATTTTTATGTTTTTCCACTCATTATGGAGATATCATGCTGAGGCAGAATACAAAATGGAGTGTGGCATGAACGCTCACTATGGAGAAGCAAAAGAAAATTTAAAAAATTAATCCAATACATCCATTTGTAATGGAGAATGTTCTCTGGTAATAAAGCTTTCATTTCCACAGTACTCTTCTACTAGGAGTTTCAAAGACCTTGCAGAAATTTTCTTAGCACCCCTGAGGCACTTTGGGAAGCGAGACCACAACTGTGCAGCTTCACATTGGAGACAGAAGCCCCAACACGCCCAGGTCAAGCTCTAAAAGCTGCTGCCTCTCAGCAGGGCTGGGCCTGGACTCCTCCAGGTGCAGCTCATCCCCTCTCCCGTGCCACTCTCTCTCCACATCACTGTCACTTGTCAACTTGCAGAAATGTCTCATTGCTCTCACCAACACTTCAATATGGGATACCACCTTCTACAAAAGGAATAAATGTTGGTTTACTGCCCTTTCCTGAAGACCTCCACCAACACACCTATATAGAGCAAATATCTATCAGGGACTTCTATAAGAGAAAAGGTAGTCAGTATTTATTAATAGCAAAAGTAATATTTGTGTATATTTGTTAAATTTATATATAAATATATATATATAAAATCATATACAAATACACATGAATTTATATAAATAAACAATTTTATTCCTTTGATCTAATGTCCTACCTTCTCTCCTTAGGACAGAGACCCAGATAGATTTGGGTTTGTATAGCACACTGAACCACTGAGTCATTGCGCTTGGTAAGCATCTCTCATTGACATTATAAAAAAATAATATATTACACATTTGTGTTGTAATGCTACAGTCATATACTCTGAAGTCCTGAATTTGCATAAAGTTTATAAGATTGACTTGGTACTAGTTTAGGTATTTTGAAAAATAATTATTTAATATTGTTATCGTTTGACCAGTTTACATGTCTGCTTTAAGTTAGCAATGAATACTTGGGTCATGCAAATTGTTGTTGCTGTGTAAATGAGTATTTCTCCACGTTCATATTATTTTCCTTCTACAAGTTCTCAGAGGTAAATACATTATAGTAACTCTGTCTGTTTACAGACAGCTGACATCAATGTAAATCTGTTAAATGTCTGTAAAAAAAAGAAGTGGTTGTCTGGTATTGGGTAGGCTCACTTTCTAAAAAACTTTAACTTTGCACTAATATGCCTTTTACTACCCTTTAATACCACACTTTGTGTATCACTATTCAAAGCAACAGCAAAAAGTATTTACACAATACAGGGAAAAAACCCTCCCAACTCTCCAATAATGACAATACCCTTAGCAAAGGATATTTCTCCATTTCTCTAAAATTAATAACTAGCTGGGGTTAATGGCCACTGGCTTCACCTTAGGCCCTCAATTAATCCTTGAACCTCACTTGTTATTACCTAATTGACTTAGTTTCATTTCATTTTAACATTTCAAAGTGATCTTCCTAAAATCACACTGACAGAGTAACGTGGTCTCTGTAGATACGCACTGACATGGTTTCAATACTGTTACTTCATCTCCATACGCTTGCATTGACATTTCATTTTGCGTTGACATCGCAGTGCCACATCTATGGATCTGTGCAGATGACATGCGATTGTTCACATTAGGTGAAAGCCTGGCCAGGAGCGAGGGCAGGCTGGCATCTTATGCAGGGACATGATGCCAGCTGAGAGCTACTAAGAATTACTGTTAAAATTTTTAATAATTTTTTCATTGTAAATATGATTTGGATGTTTGTAGACAGTAGAAATATCCAATTTCACTTGAAATCTTGTTGGCTTCCTTAAATAAACACACACACAAAAATCTTTTGACTTAGATCAACTTAAAAACCTAGACTGGAAAATATACCAGGTAATGTATTTAAAAAAACCTTTATTGATGTTATTACTTCATACTTATTTGAGGCTGCAAACAAATTATGCAGATCTTGTGCATTCAAATATCATCATATCAATGCAAGTAGCTGAATACTGTAAGATGCAACTCTAAACCAAGAACTCCTCATAAAAATAGGGCATCAAAATAAAGTCTTTTTATTATGTGGAAAAGTTTTGAAAAGTCTTTTGAAGCTCTTTGATCCAGCTCTGGAATAATTTTGGTAGATTACTATTGTACGAAACCCATAATTTATAGTAGCTGACCTCAGCTGCTCTTTGTATAACAGCCATATATGAAACAATAGCAGGAAAGTGAAAAATACAACGGGAACTAAAACCGCTCTGTTTATTATGTAGCTCATAATTACATCTTCCTTATTTAATCTTTTGAATCCTGGCATGTTTTTAATAATACAGGTTCAATTAATATTTACTATACACAGGAGAGTTAGTCTTGAGTAACGCATTTAGACTATCCAAACTTTGTGTAACTTGTGACCTTTCCCTAACCTAAGTGAGGTCTATTTTATACAGATTGTACTAGATAGACGGTTTCTCTATAAATGGTGAAGTTGCTGCCAAGCTCCCATTGTTAGCTAGTTCATTTTTCAACAAGCACACTTTAGGTTCCTATCACACCACTGTAAAGAGCAAGCCCTTGAGGTTTCTTCTTTTGTCAATGTAATAAAAAGGTTATTTCTGAATAACCTGCAAATCCACAACAAATGGCCCTTTGTGACTTAGAATAACATGACAGAAGGAATTTCTTTATTGTTGTTTTTGCAGGCAGCCTCCCATTTTATTCTGTAATATTAAATCAATACTTGAGCAGCATTTGTCCTAATGTAATTTATCTCATCCTCGAAATATCAAACTCATGTTTCTAACACTGTTACCCTAGCTAAGCTTTCGCCATCTAACAGCAGAAGATCCCTTTAGAATAAGCAATCTAAATAGTAAGACTACATCAGATGAAGCAACACCAAGAATCAAGTTAAATTCCGCGTACTTTTTGTTGACCCTTGAGAAGTTGTTATCAACTCCGGTAAATAACAACAACCTGTAGAATGTACAAGCTTTTGCCAGGTCCACTGTGATGCGGAAATGGGGAGATAGGCAACTTTTCCACTCTGAACCAATTTTGGCACAGGAGGAAAGCTAAACCTTTAACTCCAACATATCTCCTTGGAGAAGTCCCGCATAAACAAGACATGAACTCATAGAGAGCAAGGCTCTTTAATGAAAGAGATGCTTTAACAGCTAAATTCCTAATATTGCCCATGCCTGTTTTCTAGCATAGATGCACTACTAACTTACTCCTTTGTACAACTCTGCTCCAATAGAGGAGTGAGTGATTATTCTGCACTAGTGCTCTGTTTGGTGAATACTCCCAGCTGGCAGAAATTACCTATGTTTCCTACCAAGAGAATGAGGAAGAGCATCACGATGGCTCCCCATTACAAAGCCATGTGGAAATTTCAGGACAGACTCCCTGGAATCTAGAGCTGCTATTTAAATTAGAGTAAGAGCAAAATTGCTTTAGGTGGTTGGTCAGTCCAAATGCATACAGAAATGGAAACAGCACTCTTCAGATGTAAGAACAGAGGCAGATACTAGAAAACATGGGACAAACTTTTCAAACAGGACACAGGAGCAAATGGGAGGATACTGAATAAATAGATGTGAAATGGTTAAAATAAGATGGAAAATTAAAAGGGGATGATTGAGAGGCAAATGGAAATAGGCATGAACAGTTTTTTGCAGTAGTTTAGAAGGTGGAGAAACCCAAAAGCCAATAACAGGAAAGAATGACTTTTTGAATGAGCAAATACAACAGAACAGGATGAAAACCATTCATGAACCACCAGCATTATTAATGTAATGAGGTAAGCACAATAAGGCATTTGGTCCCTTTTCCTCAGCTTTAGACAAAAGTTCTTCTGCTCCGACTTGTCTTTAGGGAAAGATTATTAAACTCATACTAATAATGTGTCCCCAGAATATAGGAATGGTAAAACCCCCATTTTCTTCCTAGACTAGAGTGTGTGACCCACCGTTGTGCTGTTCTTCTTATTCAAGGAAGTTTTACTTCCCTGCTCAATACAATTGCATCAATTCTTAAAGCTCATGCCTTATAACAGTGATTGTAAGAGCAGATGCTTGCAAGTCTATATATGCCAATGAGAACATCATTCAGTTTTATGTTCACTTCTGTTTTCTGGTTTGGCATAATTCATTAGCACACTCTACAGAATACTCCATAAAACTGAATTTGGCTTTAATGTTAAGGTTCTAATAGCCACAACATTGTTTAAGAAAACAAAACCAAGAAAAAGCCCATAAACAAACAGCAGTGCCTCCTCTTTAATATTAAAGCTGATGTTTACATCTGATAAACAGAAAAAATACCCCAATGAGGGGGTTTTTTGCAGTGTACAAGTAGTAATAACAAAATAGTCCTATTATTTTTTCATGTTTTGCTTTCAGCATTTAAAATAGTGACACAGGATAGTTTTTTTAGTGGCAAAACTTTTTTGATAACATGCAAAGAAATTAGTACAGTATATATAATTTTGTGGCTAATTTCATCCTCATTCTAATATGAAGATTCTTAAAGTGGGCAATATATGAAGATGAGTTCAAAGCTCTGATGAAAGACAGCTGTATTGCTTTCCAACCTGTTATATCACAGCACTAGGTGGAGGAATAAATAAACAAATATAAGCCTAAGCTGATTTATCTGTGTGTCTCCACATAAATTTGTTTAATGTAAAAACAAATAAAGCAAAGCTTTGATGGAGGTTAGCAGAATTTTCAACATCTGTGCAGATAAATTTAATTTATTCAAAAAGAAAAAGCAGCATTAGTGTATCATGTAAAAACTGGTTTAAATGATTTCATACAACAGAAAGCATATGCAGTAGCTAAAACAAATTCTGTTTGCCTTTAAAACCCATTTCACTAAGACAACCATTATTTCTGAATTTTCTACTATGATAATGTTATTTCTTCTTTTTTTTGTTCTCTTCTTGATTTTACACATTCCACTAACCTAAAACATAGTTAAAAGTCCCAGAGGGAGTAACACCCTAAATGTAGCTTGTGTGTAGTGTCAGGCAGGTACATTCACAGATTGTTTCTGTGTATCTTTATGGGCAGACCCTTAAAGCTGGTCAGGTAAAATAAGCTCAGCACAATACCTTAAATAGTTGAACGTAAATGAGTTACAGGTGCTTGAATATTTTTAAAAAATAAATCTCTTCACTGTAACACAGTCAAACCCAGGAAAATATACAACAATAACTCATTATAGTGGAGCTATACTAGCTTATCTCTGCAGCAACGGACAGAGTACTAGAAGATTAAAGGTATTTTTTCTTGAAAATGAAAGATTAGTCAAAATGATAAATTCCTGTCTGAAACTTTGCAGAAAGTGTTAAGGTGAGAACTAAAAATTAAAAATAAAAATACTGTCTGTGCATCTGAAAACTACAGCTGAAAAACTCCTGAATAGGATTAATATCCTTTCAACTCCAGGCAAGACTGTAAAAAGTCTGCACATGATTTTTAAGATCACACAGGTGCACAAAGTATCATCTCAACTAAAAAAAAAGGTGATGAATATGCACTGTAATGTTTTAGAGACCCTTTCTTTCTGGAAAAGGTCATCAACTTGTGCTTCAGGGAGACTGTTATCACACCTTTAATTCTACAACAGAATCCACAGTTCTTCTTCTCAGAAAATCCGAACATGATGAGCATACATGCAAATCTCTCACTGACATTTTAAAATTATTTTACCGTTCCCTGAATACCAGTTAGCAAATAAAAGTGTATTGAAGTGTCAGGCCCAATAAGCTGCTGTCATTAAAAAATGTCTAACTTAGAGTACAAACCTGAGACTCAATTTTGTCCCTCTCAGTGGCGAGGTGGATGGAAAAATAAGAGACTGAACTCAAAACTTCAAGAAGGGCTAACACCTACCTCAATGAATTTCTGATCTTGGTCATTCTAAGAAGAGAAAAACAAGGCTCTTACAAGAAAACAAGTACACCGGAAACTTCTGTCCATTTGTGTGCTTTATTGGTCTTGTGGAACCAATCCAGTATGAAGCACTGTGTTACCCTTTTTTAAATTTCCCTTCTTGAACACCAGGATGGTAAACCCCTTCAGAAATAACTCATAGAGAGCTCCTGCACGTTGCTCTTTTGGACTTCAGTGTGACAGAAATTTGTTACAGTACCTATAAGGGTTAAGACAGATTCCTTCCTTAGACAAGGAAAAATTCCTAGGTATAGATTCCCCAGGGGGAGGAGAGAGAAAAAGACAAAACACAAGTTATTTTTGAGTCATTAAAACACTTCTTAAACGCCCCCAAAACTACCCCCAAACTACTCAGGTTAATACACATAACATAAAACCTGTCTTCTTCACTTCCACCCCCTCTCAAAATCCCCTAACTTGGATTCTTTTTTATCTGTTAACTTGGGATTCCATTGTTGATTTTAACAATCAGTGACAAAACACATACAATAATTATTCTCTCAAAATCTGGCTACTTACTGTAACAGCCATGATCCTCTCTTACCACTTGGGCTTTACCAGCATTGCATTACATTGTCTTAAGCCCCCCCAAAAAAGTCTTTACCACATCTCTGCATCACTGTAGGTGTTTTAGTCACATCACTAGCACATGGTGAATTTGTAAAAAGCACTTAATTTTATAGGTGACTGTAACAGGGATAAGAACTGAAAGCTCCACCTTTCAGCCCCTGCATTTTTGTCTTTGTTTAGAATGCTTGAAGAAGCCATCCGGAAGGAAGGAAGATTATGAGTATCTCGAAACTAGCTGTATGACAGAGACAGAACTGCTGATAATGAGTGGGTTGTGTCTGTCTTTTTTGGCTGATCACAACAGAGGTCTGAAGCAAAACAGAAACTCTTGATATGTTTGTGTAAAGCAGCAGTAGCATAAGGGCGGGCAGCAGGAGTTCAGCTGAAGTTCAGGGCAGATGCTGCCATTAGTTTACACTGCAGGCAAGTAAAATTGCTTCCGGATTTACCTCTTCCTCCCAACATCAGCGCTGAGCCATGCTGTGTCGCAGAGTCACAATGTCAGTAGGGAAGCAGTCTTTTAGCAGGATACCACGCTCTCGATGGCAGTCCAGCTCTTCAATAAATCCGTACCAGTAGATGACTAATCCAGGGCCAAATCTATGAAGCAAAAAGGAAAAATGAACTTATGTAATTGTGTTAGGGGAATTTTAATTTCCCACCTCCATGATTCCAACACAAATTTGGTAATTGCACTGCAAAACTGGAGGGAGTAATTGACCTCCATTTAATTTTCAAATTTTGAATGTGCAATTGATTGACGTCAATAGTACCAGATCCCACGAATAAAAATAAAGGATCCACATCAGAGTTCCAGCTTTTTCTTTTGAATACTGTGCACGTCAGTAAAAATACCTACATATTAAATACTAAATAACATTCAGTAACTGTCATATACAGAGAAACCTCTTTTGCCATGCACTCTGCTCTTTTAGATTTGTGTGTGCAGATGTTAAAAACACAAGGGTTTACACATCCCAGTTCATTCAAATTATAATACCATGAAGGTAACAACGAATCCTTAAAACATAATCTCTACAATGAGTAATTATTTAGGTAATTATTAACATAAAGCACAATTCAGAAGAAATAGAAAGTTTGTGCTGTAACGTCTCTGAAATGTGCCTCAGGAACTCCTCAGATATTGCTAACTCTGACTGATCCCCACTAGGCAATCTCAGGAAGTAGCCCCATGGACTATTTTACCCATCAGGAAGTTCAGACCTTCAGGCTGGGTTCATAAAGAAGTAATCACTATCAATCACTGTGTACTGCGATATGTTTTGCACATCAGTTTCACGTTTTTCCTACTGAGAGCACTTAATTAAAGGGCAGCACTACTTCTGGTGTAGTGTTGCAGGAATTTTACAGTGGAATCATAAATTATGAATGTTGGGTTAGTAAAAGGATGTCTAAAACCAGAACTGCTTTCTGTAGTCTAACATTACAGCAGTCTGTACAATATTAGGCCAAAAAGCTTTTTCTTTCCTTGATTTATTATATGCTGTAGTGAACTTGCCAAAACCAACAGTGCAGGATGAGCTGTTAGGTACCGTCTGTACAAGAAAAAGTTCAATAGAATGTCATGTTATGGTTTATATGCAGAGTTGTACTCAGGACTCAACTAATATGGTAGCCAATTTTTGTTATGTTTGATTATAATAAATATGTGCCGCAGGGGAGGCACGGTAACCTAAATGTCCACTGAGCAGACAATACAAGCACTCAAAGCCATGGGTAGTGCCAGACTGGGTTCATGAGGGTGGTTTCTTTCCAGCAATGTGGGGTGGGAGCACTCTATTTGATGTGCTCATGTAATGGAATAGGCATCAAAGTAAGAAGAAACCCCTGTGGCTTCCTCCTGCAGTTTCAATTAGATACGGTACTCTTTTGCCCTAAACTGCTGCAGAGCATTGTAACATTTTGGTCTATGGCTACTACTCTTCAACCTCCAAGTAGCCACAGTTCAGTGGCAGAGCATAGCTGAGGCCACACTGGCAAATAAGCTTTTTGCAACTGAAAGGTGATATTTGAAAGTTGAAAAGGTTAAAGCTCTGACACATCTGGTTGTACTAGATAGCATTTCTTAACATGCTTGGCAATAAATACAGCACAGACTAAAAAGGGGCTAATATGAAGGACGATGCTGCCTGTACCCAATTCCTAAATTTTGTCTGGCTGGCCAACAACTTCAGCTTCTATGGACTTCTCTCCATTGGGCTTAAGCTCCTGTGGGGCCAAAAGACGCAGAAGCTCACTGTACCTGCAAGCCTGGAGCCCCAAGCAGGAGCGAGGGGCCAAGGCAAGTGAGGCCAAGGCTCGCAGCCTCTGGTGAGAGACAGCAGTTTGCTGAGGCAGGAGGGGCCCCCACTTTTGTCACTTCACAGACTGCGTATCTGTTCCCACATCAAGCAAATATAGAAAGGAGTAATTGTGTGGGGATGTACCGATGCCGATTTTTGGTTTTAAAATCAAAAATCCCCAGAAGACAGGGAACAGACCCTACATTTCTAATGTGCTATTTTGTGCAAGGCAGAAGGTATGAAATGTATGCAAGTAGTTACCCATTACAAACACATGTGCCAGGTAAAATCCTGATGCTAATGAGCAGCTGCTCACCCAAGTTTCGAAGTGCTCATTTTGCTGTGTGGCAGTCTGAATCCCCCATACACCATAAAATGTATGTGGAACTGTGCTTAATAATTTGCTGAGTTATTTTTTGAAACAGTAGTTTTAAGTAAAATTGCTATTTCAAGACACCTAAAAAGGCTAATTTATGTCTTGTGAGAAAATCACCTCAGCTAAAGCACAATTTTTGAGGTACTTAAATATTATATTCAGAAATACCAAATTTGATAATAAAATTATATACAAGAACATCTGTAGACTGTTAATGGCAGGAGCAAGTACATCTTTAGCATGAAAACATCCATCAATCCTGCTTTTGACTGTGGTGTTAGAGCAAAACCTTGCCCTGTGCTGTCTAGGTTGTACTTTTTCAACTCTATTGTGTCATTCCTTCTATTATAGCTCTATATTACACAGCTCATGTGTATGATCACATAAAAACTCATGCCATACCTTTGTTTAAAAACACTTAAGTGCAGTACTTAAGACCAAAATTAACTTGTTGGCACATTAAGCATTTGCCACTGACTATCAGGAACTCCTGCTGCTAAGTGCTAATTTCTCTCTCATTAACGCCCAGAGTCGGCAAACCACAAACAATGCCACCGGTTAATTACTGCTGCCTTAATTTGAAAAGACACTAAACCTTTTTGTGTAAGGGAATTAAGTAGGGAAGTGTAACCTAAAAGTAAGAACTATGCTTTTTAATAATTTGACTTCTTCCCAAGTGGAGATACGACACCCTGAGGAACGAAAGTCAGTGATGTGAATTAAAAAGCAAAGCTACAAATTGATTTCTTGTATCAGTTGTAACATTGAACAAGTTAGTGACTAACCCTGGTTTACAAACGAGAATGAACCAAAATGACAGAATGCTTACTTTGTATTGCTATGGAAAGGGGATGCATTCAGTAGCTCCGAGAAGCATAGAAAAACTTTGAATGCACCAACTGGTTCAAAAACTACAGATACAAGATAAGCCAGGTTATCTTATTTCATGTGGAAGACACACTGGAGAAAGTTTAGGCTTAAACTGAAAATCAACCTTAGTATGTAACAAACTATCAGACTCCTCTGGATTTTGTTCTTGTTGAGAAAATTTGTATAAATCCCTGAAAGCATGATTGTATTTTTCCTCCCTTGTCTTTAGTTCTTAGGTGTGAAAAGTTTAGGCATGAAGGAACGTGTCCAAAAGTTATACAAAACTGTAGTTTTAGCTATTCCAATGAAAGTACTGCTTTTAGAATTTTACTTTTATAAGGGGTTTCTTTTTAAAGCTGCAAAGAAATCCAAGTAACTAAGGTTTGGTTAATTCCATGCAGTAAAAGTAGAATAAACAGCAGATATAGAGGCAAGGTTCCTTCAGAACATAATAAACACAGGAAGTGAAAATAGTCCACACAGGTTGCATCAGTTTACTTTAAAATCAACCAAAAATAGGTTATATAAATTATAAAAATTATATAAATCCCAGTTTAGTCATTGTCCAGTTTGGACATTAGAAGTTGGGACTACAAGGCAGCCAAAGCCAACTCAGCTGCCCTTGGGGTATGAGTACCAGAAGTGCCAAAAGGGAGGCAGACGGGCTTATGACCCCAAGGCAGGGCAAGACTAGAGCAGCTTTACAAAAGCTCGTGGTTTACTTTAGGCTTGATATAGATGACTAAATTTAGTGTAAGTACTAAAGGCAGCAGATGGTGTCTTTCAAAGAATCAACTGAAGCATCTGAGATAGAAAAATACAGTTTGAGTATAGTTAAATACAGTTGCAGTCTCAACAAGTTCTTTAGATAAAACATCTGACCATACTATTTGCTCCAAGTAAATCAGGTTTGCACTAATTTCAGACCATTCAGAGGAAGTCTTGCAGTGCTTTAATCACACAAATTTTGAAAGAAACCCATAGCTAGTACACTAATAATCCCAGGACGCTGCGTTTTGTCTTGTAAAGGTGTTCCCAAGAGATACACTGTAAAGCCAGAAGGCAAAATACAGATAACCCAAAGGCAAATGGTTGTCTTAAGAAAAATAACCCCCAATAACAGCAAACTAAACAAGAGAACACTTAAAAAAAAAAAAAAAAAAGAAAAAGGAGAGAAAACAACTAAGTAAAATAGGGATCCGGGTTTAAATTGCCCTCCAGTTGAACCAGTTTTGTGCTAGAACAGAAAAAAGACTTTTATTTATTTATCAAAGTGGCTTAGTAGACTCACACATATTCTCCTACACTTCAAGAGAAACTACTTTCTAGTAACGTCTTTTCTACTGGAATGTCTGTGTGAGGTCCATACCAGCTTCTAACGATTTGCCTAGACATGTGGTTGTTGTGAGGTGATTTTTTCACCATCACAAAGGCTTGCATGTGGTTTTATGAAAAATGCATTTTCAACACATTGCTTGATACTGAACAGAAATGTAAAACAACTTGGAATTGTTTTTATATAGATGTTCACTTCATTTATTCTTAGTCTATTTGTTATAGATGTGCTGCATGCATCTCAGCATAATGTAAATAATTTGAATTCCAAAAGACTCTCATATTAAAATGCTGGCATATGAATTATTATTTCTAACATGCATGCATTTAAACAAATATTTTATCAAATGGATTCAGCCAAGTATTAATGTTATGAAAACCTGGTTGGTGATTTTAATTGTGAAGGTCACACCTGAATGTGTCTTTTAAGGATTGCATTCTGGTCCCTCACTTTTCAATGACAGCTAAGAAGCTGGCTTTGTTTCCTTGTTTTTCTTTTTAAATACAAAACAAACCAGAGCATTACCATTTGCACACCACTACTTATTTTCTGGGCAAGGGGAATTACAGAAGCTCACAGATAAATTATTACATTCTAAGTCAATTTAACATCATTCTTCAGAATCAGAGTTGCGAGTAAACAGGTTTTATTTGTAGTACTAATAAACCCTGAAGATAAAATAATAAATCCCCCTATAAAAACACACAGTTAGTTTACTGTTTAAAGACACTCAGCTTTATTTTAGAGTACTTATAGAAGTCTCATTTGTGTCAGCAGAGGAAATTTAGAAATTGGCAGAGTTAGGCTAGTAGGCAACAACTACAGACCACATCTTCAAATAAGGTCAATTGGCATCGGTCAGCCAACTTCCTTATGTCTAGACCAGTTTACTACTGCTGATGACACAGCGTTATATATCTTGGCAAACATTTAAGAGCCTCTACTCAGAAATGTACTTTGATTAGCAAGAAACTTTCCACTTAAACAGCTACTGCAATCTTAATTCAGAATAGTTCATAACAAGGCATTTTTTTCTACCATTCATTTACACAGAGTTTAAAAATCAAATAAAGGTGCTTGTGCATGAAGATGGTGCATTTTAAAAACTCTGAATGCAATTTAAAGATAATGGTGGGTTTAAACATTCCTGTCAGTTTCCAAATCCTCCACACAATGTTGTGATCCAGTGATACACACACAGCACCTTATTACTTTGACTTCACCAAATCTGTTTGAAAGAAAGGAATTATAAAATCCAGTACTTAGCAAAATCAAGTAACTGAATGATAATTTTTGCTTTAAAAATCAGACCCTTAACCTGCAACCCATAAGGCTGCAATATTTTTGTGCCCAACTCCCTTAAGCTACTTCACACTGACTTCCTACAGTAGCAAGTGCAAAAAAAAGAAAAAAAATTGCTTGCAAATGTGGCTCAAGAAAGTTGAACAAGTTCTGATCACGTACTTTTAAAGAGAATAGGACACTTGTCCATGGCATGAACAAGGACTACATCATGCATCATACACAGATGTTAGAAGCATAATATGTCTCAAGGATTCAGGCATCCAGTTCATGCTGCTTAAGGTAAAATTAAGGAAGTAAAACCTAATCTGCTTTAAGCTTTGATGTTACCATAGTAGTTGGGGGAAGTCTTATTTTTACTGAAGACAAGGAAAAAATCAAAGTCTACTAATATTCTGTGAGACTCATGTTTCTAAGGAGGTTTTGACTCAAAAGCAGGAATTTCTTTGGGCTGAGAAAGGCATTTCCATGAATGCCAGAAACTGATGTTATTTGCAGTTGATGTGGAAGTTAGAGTTGTCAGGTGAAAAAAAGGTGGATGGAAACTAATATCAGGCCTCTGTCTCTACAGTTACACCTCACTCAGATGTGATTAAATCTTATTGTGCTTTTTTTTACACTAGTTGTCTTTTTACCTCTGCAATGAGACTGTTAAAGCTTCAATCAAATAGCAGCATTTCATCAAGCTTATAATACGATTTAATTGCTTTTGGCATTTTGAGAAATAAAAGCAAATCAAGTGATATTTATGTGGACATAAGGGAGCATTTAAAATATTTTAAAATTTTCCATAGCACAGTTTAAAATGCATATTAATGGACTGCACCAGAAACTGTGCAAGTCACTGTCATTAAAATATTATAAATACAATATAACTTTTAGCTGCATAATAAATTTTTAATAAACAAACTGTCGAAACACATTCTTCACTTACACTTATTCATTCAGATCTAAGTACTGTTCTCCAGGCAAATAAAGGATTTTTATAATCCTCAATGACAAGTTAGTCTTTTTTAAAAAAATACAGTTCTCATGGAAATTAACTTTTAAAAACTATGATTAAATAACATTAAGGTTACAGTGATTTACAAGGATCAATTCTTTCTAAGTGAAGACTGATGCAGTGAGTGAGAAAGAAAACACATACTGGCTTCAAGACAGCTTGTCATTAAGAGGAGAGAGCCTTGAGTGAACTTTGAATTTCTCAAGCTCTGTTGGTTCATGTCCTAACATCTACTAAAATACACTTTTTTGTTGTTTGTTTATGAGCAGTATTCCAGATGCTCAACTCTCAAGTAGTTGTTTGTACTTAAGGTACAACATTTTTTTCTTTCAGCCTCAGCATGCTCAAAATCAGGTAGATGCTTTCTTTGCACATCAGACTGTAAGGGTTTGTACTCTAAAGACACGCTACAAGGTGACCCTATGCCTGCACTGCAGGATTGGGCTAATGTACTGAAAATTAACATGATACATGAACATTTTAGAAAAGAAATTTTTAACCCTTATACTGCTGGACTGTTTCATGGCAAGAATGGCCACAATTTTTTCACAGAATCAGAATGGTTTGGGTTTGAAGGGACCTTAAAGATCCAAGTTCCAAGCCCCCTGCTGTAGGCAGGGATGCCACCCATGGAGATCAGGTTGCTCAGGGCCCCATCCAACCCAACCCTGAATACTCTCAAAGATGGGCCATCCACAAGCTCTCTTGGCAACCTGTTCCAGTGCCTCACCACCCTTTGAGGAAAGAATTTCTTTCTAACATCTCATCTACACCTGCCCTCTTTCAGTTTAAAACCATTGCCACTTGTCCTGTCCCTATCTGCCTGTGTGAAAAGCCCCTCTCCCTCCTTTTTATAATCTCCCTTTAGGTACTGGAAAGCTGTAATGAGGTCTCCTTTGAGCCTTCTTTTCTCCAGGCTTTGCAACTCCAGCTCTCTCAGGCTTTCCTCATTTCTCAGCTGCTCCATCCCTCTGATGACATTTCTGGCCCTCCTCTGGACCCACTCTAACAGGTCCAAACCTCTCCTGTGCAAGGGACCCCAGGGCTGGATGCAGAATTCCAGGTGGGGGTCTCACAAGGGAAGATTAGAGGGGCAGAATCCTCTCCCTCACCCTGCTTTAATGCAGCCCACGATGTGCTTGGCCTTCTGGGCTGAGAGTGCACACTGTTGGCGCCAGTGGGGATTCACTTGGGTATGCATCTTGGAATACAATGCATTTTGGCTGCCTGGGAAGATAGTTCTAGTATCTGGCTAAAAGAGATAATAGATAGTGTTTTCGGTAAGTTATTTGGTAATTTGGAGATAAATCCAATATTCTGGGAAATATAAGGATTCTACATCAGTTAACCATTTCAATACAGGGCAAAGTGACTTCAGGCACCCTCAAAGAGGGGCATAACTAAGCAAAAGAAGCTCAATCAAAAAAATCTAAAATCCGAAAGGCACAACACAAGAAAAAATTTCTACATCTTCTTTTTCAGAAGCTTCAAAATTTCCACTCTGGTGGAGAAAGTCAAATATTCTCTATTATGTGTGGCATCTATTTATCTGTCTTCCACAATTCAGGGTTAGCACATTGTTTTACTGTCCACTGTTTTGTAAGTCCATTAATGTGTTCCTGCTCAAAACAGCAACACCCTTCCAATCCTACAACATGAAATGTGAGGACTAGTTTACTAAAGCAGTGCTGCTTCTGTATTAAGCTGTGCTACTTGTATTTACTGGTTAAGACATTGCAAGAATGGTGGTATTCTTTGAATAAACAGGGAACTAAGATGGTTGCTTGCACTGCAGAACTATTCCATATATTGGTTGCTGAAAGCATCACTTTCTGATTAAATCCAGGCAAGGAATGTTGCTTCTTGAGGTACTTGTTTGTTACTCAGTTTCCCTTAGAAACCTTTACGCCATTAGCTCTCCCTCTGGAGACCACAGATGCAAGGCCACTATTGTTTGATTCTGCACATTTGAAGCTGTGGATCAGTGTTGAGAGGAGTTACTGAGGTTATTTCAAACATTTTGTTAAACTCACAGCAGCCTTCCCAAAGGAATGCTTGGCTGCAAACTACCTCTTATCCTGGGTGACTGAAAACATGAGAAAAGCCTTTGAGTACTGTTAGATTGAAGTCCAGGCAGCCACAAGTGCTGGTCAACTCATGTTGCCACTCGGTGATTAATAGTTGTTTATTTTTAGGGCTGGAAGTAACAGGCCAGCCTAAGGCCAGTGCAAGATGATATCTGAATAATCTGTGAGTGCCTCATAGTTTGCAGCAATCCTTTCTGTGCAGCTGTTTATCTGGTGTCAGTGCTCACCAGAACGATAGGATATGCCAAAAGTGCATTTAGCCAAGGAGGCAGAACCGCTTTTACAGCAATACATTTTTGTTTAATAATTATTGTAAAACAGAACCAAACTAATCGGAAAAGTTTCTCAGCAAATTTTGATAGCAGAAATGTTGATAAATAAAGGCACTATATATCTGCATGTTTAGTATTTGCTGAGTATAAATCTTGGAGCCAGCATTAAAGCTACCTCAAGACATTTTCAATGAATTATTAGACAATTCTGTATCTTCAAATCCTTATACACAAATATGCAATAAAACAAACAATGTAACATATGAATTAACAAATGGAAGACAGCTTATCTGTGTTTCCAACTTTCCAGATCAGAGAATTAGAAGACTACATAGTAAATCATACTGAGTATCTCCACACAATGCTGCTTAGCAGTTAACTACCAAACATGCCATTGCCCATAATTGACAGGCAGAAGTATTTTATGTGTGATGCTGTACTTAAATTTACTGGCTCTCAAAATGTATGTCACCTATCTGTATTAAGCAGGAAACAGATGAAAAAGGAAGTGATATGTCTGCTGCCCATTACTGTGGCACCTGATGCCCACCCAGAAGGAAGGCAAATACCTCCTCTGAGCTGGAATATTGCCACTACCTTTGGAATCCACTGGCAAACTTTAATTATGCCTGGCACACACTTATTTTTAATGCCTGAGCCTCCTCAGCTTGTCTCTCAGTTGATTCATATATCCAGTGTCTGTTCAATCCAAACTGGTCCTGGCCCACTTTATATTTGAAAATAATTTGGGATTTAGTTGTTATTCAGAAAAGGAGTACATCCTGAGATACACAAGTCTTATGTATCACCTGCAAGATATCTAGTCTCCCAGGAAAGATATTTCCTCATGGTGAAAGTTGGAGACTGTTCCAGAGACTCTAGGAGACAACCAAGGCAATCTGTAGTAAGTGTTACATTCATTATAAGGTGAAACAAGTGCATAATGGCATGAGCAAAGAAATCTACTTCCCTTTCCTGCCTTCTCTCTCCTTAACTATTTATGCACCTAAACACAGAGCTCTACTACATGCACCTTCTGAAAAATTAATGCTGTTTAGATTTATTTACAAGTTATTTGTTCCTTCTCAGTATATACCAATACTAAACCCAATGGCATTTCAGCTTTCTTTGCTTACTATGCACTGGACTTTCCTGGGCTCACCATCAAGTTACAGAATTCTGTTCAAAAGGAAGACATAAAAATGTACCTGGCAATGTAAGTAGAAGGGAGAGGAAGAATCAGAGGAAAATGCTATCATTTGTGAAGTTTTAAAAGCAACGGCTGATTGAGTTAGCCAGTGGCATATTACAATCCATGCCTGATGAGAACTGAGGTAGAAGTCTTGAACACAATAAAATCACATAGCATTAACATTTTCCTTCATACAATTACATGTTGAAAATAGTGGAACACAGCTGGTCTGCGTATTCTAGTCCTTCCCTTCCCTTCCCTTCCCTTCCCTTCCCTTCCCTTCCCTTCCCTTCCCTTCCCTTCCCTTCCCTTCCCTTCCCTTCCCTTCCCTTCCCTTCCCTTCCCTTCCCTTCCCTTCCCTTCCCTTCCCTTCCCTTCCCTTCCCTTCCCTTCCCTTCCCTTCCCTTCCCTTCCCTTCCCTTCCCTTCCCTTCCCTTCCCTTCCCTTCCCTTCCCTTCCCTTTTCTTTTCCATGCAATTGCTAGATTGCTAGATAAATGAACAATGTGGGTTGACTTCGAAGGGCATGAAAGACAGCACTTGCAATCTCATTTTAAACAAAACAGAAGTGTGAGCTATTGAGCTGCTAGTCCTGTTCAATTTCTGCTCCCTTTAAGACAAAAGCAAAACTAATAGAAAATAAAAGCAGCAATAAGAAGAAAAATAAACATAACTTTTCCCTTCAAAGATAAATTAAGCTTGAGTAAGCAGCTTGAAATGTCATGAACAAGTTTTACCAACCTTTCTGAGAGTTGGCTAACTTCCACCTGAGCATGGCCACTTTGTTGTTTTTTGGTTCTTACATTACATAAAAGCTCAGTGTAAGTAAATTAAGTGATCAGATTAGTATCTGTTCTGAGCAGCTGTCTTTCCCTCTCCCTTGTCAGCCAAAAATTGTAAGGAGTGTTTTTGTTTCTTGAAGTGCTTATTTTCCAGTCTTCGCCTATTATTTGTGATTGCAATATCAAAGCACACCATGAGTTCAAAATGAAAGGAAGGAGAGTGGTTAAAAATGATTCCTGAATTCCACAGTTGCTGTACTCTTACAGGAACCTCTCAAGAAAGCTGTCTCTCACAGAAATCCACTTGTCAGGAATAGCCATAATGCAGCTTAAGGAGAGGTGCTGACATAAGGTTTACATCTGCTCCAACCTCAGTACAGATTACTGAATATGTTGAAGACACCTTCAACTTGAACTGAGTAATGGAAGACCAATATAGACAATAAAAGATTCTTGTCAGTCCCCTTGGTTTATAGCACTCTTGCAAAAGAGGTGTGAGTCTTCCTGTCTGTTCAAGCTAGACCATCATTAGCTGGAAGGCATACAAAAACCCCAACCAAACCCCAAAAACATACACACAGAAAAGAGGAAAATAGAGTCAATAAATAAGAGGGAAGAGAGAACATCTGCACCACAATAAGCAGTCAGTGAACATTTACGCAATATCAACTACTTCCACTTCTAGGATTCCTCCATACCAGCTACCGACTTTTGACAAAGATTTGAAAATATCTTTCTGTACCTTTGAGGTATCACATTTATTACAAATCAGTATTTCTACACTGGAGTTTGTGTAGGCTAGCATACGTCAGTTAGATATTACATATTACTACACACCAATACATATACCCAGCAAGTCTGACACCATATTCCTGAAGAATGAGATGAATCCTCAATGATACTTGGAGCTTTTCAGCACTAAGTTTTTGCTATGCAGAATTTCCAAGTGACAAAGTTATTTCCATCAGGCTACAGTGATGGAAACTGATTATCACTTGAAATAGTGTAGTACATTCTGCCCTGGTTACAAAAACAAGCTTCTCAGTCCCAAAAATCAGCTGCACTAAAGTCCTTCCCTGCTCAGAAGTACCTGACATCAAGATGTATAAATTGATGCAGGTTTGTATACATTTTTTTTCCCTTCAAGCCTCCCTAGGCCTAAAGAACTAAGATGAACTGCTAAAGGAAAACTTGCACAGGTATTGCATTTTTGCTCAAGGCAAATAGGACTTCCAGTTTGAGATCAGAATATCTCTGTTTCCACAGCTGCTAAATCCACATTAACATTTTTAAAAGCTATTTCTAAAGCCATACCGATAGATTAAGCATTATTTTTAGTTAAGTTCAAAGAGAAGAAGAAGTACAGCTTTGCCTGTTCTACCTGATTTCACTATGGCAACAGCAGAAAAATGGTGAATTCAAGAGATTAAGAGAACTATAATTCCAGCTGAACCAGCAAAAATAAGAATTAAAAATTAATTTATAATTTCTTGATTACCTACAGGCACTTTTGAACCATTCTTTAATTAAAAAGAAAAAAAAATTAAGTCAAGCCACACAGAAAATGATAGAAATGGAACAGAACAGCTTCTCTTTGCTTAAGTAATGTTTCCACTTTAATGTACTTATTTGCTCTCATTTGCTTAACACTGCCAATATTTAGTACTGTGCAAATTTATGGAAATCTGACTTTAAAGAGCTTTGCAGTACTGAGTGATTTTTTAAATTTTTGATATACTGAAGTGCCTTGATGAGATTCTGGAATAAATGAAATAAAACTCAGTAGCATGTAATGATGTCTTGTGACATGCTGTGAGGTAATATGGCAGTAAAATGTCATCACTGTGGGTAAAATAATCTGAATGCTTTCACTCTGGTTTACTTTGCACAGAAGTCTGTCCCATGACTACAAAAAACTATGAATAAAACCTAATAGATCTTTTTCCCCATGGGAATTCACGGACAATTACACAACTGCAGAATACCTTACTTACATATTAAATATTAATTTATGTTAGAGGAATCTAAACTGTATTTCACTTTTTAAAAAACAAAGCAAACCCAAACCAGATACTATATTTTGACTGCTACTGTGTACATACATTTTAAAAAATCACAGAATCACAGAATGGGTCAGGTTGGAAGGGACCACAGTGGTCATCTTGTCCAACCTCCCTTCTCTAACAGCCTCACCCTAAAGCACATTGCACAGTTTTGTGTCCAGGCAGTTCTTGAGTATCTCCAGTGAGGGAGACTCCACAACCTCTCTGGACAATCTGTTCCAGTTTTCAGTCACCTGCACAGTAAAGAAGTTCCTCCTCACACTCAGGTGGAACTTCCTGTGCATCAATTTCTGCCCATTGTCTCTTGCCCTATTGCTTGGCAGTACCAAGAAGAGCTTGGATCCATCCTCTGACACTCTCCCTTCAGACACTGATAGACATCGATGAGGTCCCCTCTCAGTTGCCTTTTCTCCAGGCTGAACAGGCCAAGCTCCCTCAGCCTTTCCTTGTAAGAGATATGCTTCACTCTCTTAATCATCTTTGCTGCTCTCCGTTGGACCTGTTCCAGGAGCTCGCTCTTTTTCTTGTACTCAGAAGCCTAGAACCAGACACAGCATTCGAGGTGAGGCCTCACCAGGACTGAGCAGAGGGGCAGGATCACCTCCCTCAACCTGCTGGCCATGCTCTTTCTAATGCAGCTCAGGATCACATTGACCTTCTTGGCCACAGGGACACATTGCTGGGTCATGGACAGTTCATTGTCCACCAGGACCCCCAGGTCCTTCTCTGGGGCGCTTCTTTCCAGCAGGTCAGCTACCAGTCTCTACTGATACATGGGGATATTCTTCCCCACATCTAATAAAAAAATCTAATAAATCTAAATAAAAACAAAATTCTAATAAAAGAGCAGATATGGTGACAGTTAGGGAAAAGTTTTAATTTTTTTATATCAATGTCTGGAAGCCATGACCAATCTAACAACATTTGTTGTCTTAAATAGTAAAGATTCAGAAACTAAACCAAACATTTTTTAGTAATTAAGTCATCCACTTTTTTTACTGCATGAACTGCAAGTTAACAGGAACATGCTCAAAATATTGCTACGGTTTGTTCCAAACCTGCACATAGATACAAAGCCTGCAATAAAGAAATTATATTTCCCTTTGCTTTCCCAGGGGAAGAAGGAATCAATCCATGTAACAGTTGATCAGTAAAGGGACACAAAGCAATGAAGCTAAGGAAAGGGCAAAATAATCATATGAAGCATTGTGAGAGAGATTTTTTAGTACAAATCTAGAAATACTGTATTTTCTTGAAGACTTGCTTAGTCCTCATCTGGAAACTGTAGACAGGCCATTCAAGAAAGACACGTAATAGCCAGACATGGAGCAAGGCTACTGCAATGTCCAGGAAAAAGAACAGTCGTTCAAAGGAAAGCTTAAATGAGTTTGGTTTTTCCAGCCCAGGAGAGTAAAGACTGAGGACAGGGGTACTGTCCTCCACCAATACATCAGGGAGACCAATGCACTGGGTCTAGAAAAAACTTCCAGTGAGAGCAGTGGGACCACTTGGTATGTTCCAAACATTCCACTTGGTATGTTTAAGAAATGGGTTATAAGATACAGTGTTTATCATAGCTGGGGATTAGACACAGTGACAAAACCTTGCACATTTCTGAATGCAGTACATAAAACTAGTAATACAAAATGCTCTCTCAAGCAATTTGGAATGATATCACCACTGCTAAGAAAATTAAACAGACCCAAATGTCTTTTCTCTACCTGAGGAAAAAAGACAAATGTCTGTATAACATGACATATATTTACAAAACAAGATACCAGAAAGTCATCCAGAATGCAGGAAAAGAAAGTTTGAAAAAGGTAAGACTAAAAGAAATCTCCTTTTGAAATGAGCAATATGAATTTGAACCACGCTTATTTGCCCACAGACATAGCTTTTTAGTTTAGTGAATTTAGTTTTCACAAATAATAATGGCTTGTCTGATTTTTATCGAAGTTAACATCTTCAAATTGCAAAGATTCTCTACACTTGGAAGTCAAATACATAAAGACAGGCAAACTTTACTAATTGAAGAAGTATATTCAATTTTTCTAATTTCACTTTTTGTTTTTACAACACATACCACAACCTCAAACTCTTCTGGTTCAGTGTTATCCAGATTACTCCTCCCTAATCCTCAAGCGTAAAGCAAAGAGAACAATCAAAGATATGTTGAAAAAAATGAAACCCACACTAAACCTCAGAAAGCTGACTAAGAGCTCCATCACTTGTTCCCTATCCTAGTTTTCAGGGAAAAAAAATTATCTGTAAGCAATACCCACGCCAATCACACACTTTATACACTCATCCCCACTCCCCACCCATTTTAAAAAAAAAAAAATTCTTCTTAAGGTTCTGGTTGTAAAGTACATAGCTCATAAAAGCCGTGGGACCAGGTGACCATCTCATCACCCCTGTCCCACCTGGAGAAGTGGACTCATTGTGGATACTGCAGTTCATAAAGCAAATCTAATGGTAAAGGAAAGCATAAAATTCTCAATGGAGAGGTTGTGCCCATAAACCAACTTCTGGCAAAGGCAAGTGTGACAGGTGGAGTATAACACAACCCCTGCCACCCCCAACAAGCTTGCCTGCAGTAAAAATAGCTGAGTAGGGCTGAACATTTTTTGCTTACAAATAGAGCTAAATTTAACAGTAAAACTGAACAAAGCAATAGCAACTGAATCAAATGTGACAGCAAAAACCCCATTTTATGCACACACTTTATTACAGTTCTTAACTTTGTGTTTGTATAGTGAGTGAATTTATGCTTCAGCATGTCTAAAACTGAATTACAGAGACACAGACTGGTAATTTTCTTTACAGTCACCTACCAAATGAATGAGAAAAAAGAGGGCAACTATTCCAGAAGAAGCATGCACTCAATTCCTTTGTCTTACCTGTCCAGTCACTTACAGAACAAAAACATTTATTGTTAGGATGAGCCATAAAGCATCAGATACCAGTTTCAAAGTGTGAAGAAAGAACCACCTCTAACTACTTCCATACATTGCTTCTAGAAAGAATGCTTTCTACTACACTATTTCTGGGATAATTAAAAAATAAGAGGCATGAGAGATGAAAATTACATACTGTCTCCATAGATTTTGCCTTTGTAAAGACAAAAATGTAAAAAGATATGTGAACAAGAAATGTGGCGTAAAGCAACTGGACAATAACTAAAATAAAAATCCCAAGTGTTTCTATGTTAGAAAAGCAGAGAGTTAAGCCATTATCCTCACTCAGCATTAACTGGCACTTGCTGACAAACTTGCAACAAAGGCTGATGATAAATAAACAGATACTAAATAATGGCACTTATATGTTCATGCAGTTTCAGAAATATAAATTATCTAAGATAAGTTACATAAGGAGCAAGTAAACATCTTTCCTGATTTTGTATCCTGAGCTTAGTGAAATAGTATGTATTTAAAATATTCTTCCAAAAAATGAGAAACAAACTCAACAACTTTGGTGTACTAACAGAAAGGCATGTTCAAATATGAAGCTCTCAATATACAATAAATATTTTTAACATTAAAATGGCTTTGAAAATCCTTTATCTTTTGTGAATTCCAGGATTTCCAGATGAATCTGAAAAAATCAGTAATTCTCAGTAGTCCACGGACTAACATATAGTTAAATGGATTATGTGGTTTTAAATTCTATGTACTTTTACCACTTCTATATTCACTAGATTCTAATAAATAATTTTAAGGGATTGTCAGGAAGGCACGCTTGGTAGTTCAGGGTCTTTTCATTACTAAAATGAAAACAATTGATGAATTGTAAAATTAAAGGCCAATTTTAAGAACAGTACCTGGAATTAGAAACCAAACTTGTTTTGGGATATTTCTAACTTACTACTCTATGATAACAAGATCATCTTTAAATATATTATTTTGTTGTCTTGCCCACAGAGGAGTTACTACACTCATGGAATCATACAATGATCTAGGTTGGAAGGGACATCAAAGGTCATCCAGTTCCAATCCCCCTGCCATGGGCAGGGACACCTTCCACTAGATCAGGCTGCTCCAAGCCCCATCCAACCTGGCCTTGAACACTGTCAGGGATGGAGCATTCACAACTTCACCAGGCAATCTGTTCCAGTGCTCCAGCACCCTCACAGCAAAGAACTCTCTAATACCTAATGTAAACCTATTCTCATTCCCTATTCTCTTGTCATTTCATGCTCTTGTAAAAAGTCCCTCTCCGTCTTTCCCACAGGCTCCTTTCAGGTACTGGAAGGCTGCAATTAGGTTACCCTGAAGCCTTCTCTTTTCCAGGCTCAACAACCTCAACTCTCTCAGCCTTTTCTCCCAGGAGAGGTGCTCCATCCCTCTGATCATCTTGGTGTCCCTCCTCTGGATTCACTCCAACAGATTTATGTCCTTCCTGTGCTGAGGACCCCAGAGCTGGATGCAGCACTCCAGGAGGGATCACGCTGCTTTGGAGGCATCACAGAATACAACTGGCTTTCTGGGATGGAAGCACACATTGCTGGGTCATGTCTAGCTTCTCATCCACCAATGCTACCTTTAGAATAAGTGAGTAGCAAATATTTGGCTCTCAAGAATGGTCTTATGGGAAACGTATTATGTTTACTGTTATTTGATGATGAAATGTCAACAGACTAAAGTATTTCTTTAATGAATTACTTCTTTCAATAAAAGCATCAATAGTTTGCCTGGTTTTAAAATACAATTTCCCTAAAACACATTGAAAGAAACAGTACTAATGTAAAAGCCCTGCCATGTGCATTAGTCCATATTAAATCACAGGCCCTCAGCCCCTGGCATAAGGGCATTATTAAAGGTCTGACAAACCCACAGCTACAACAAAATTCAGAAATCAGAATGAAAATCTTTACTTACCACTTTGTGCCTAGATATAATTCCCTGACAGTATTAAGGATAGGCCGATAACTCTGTCTTTGTAGGTTTAATATAAAACCATTAAAATAGATGGTATCTTAGAAAAAAATAGTAAACAAACATTAAGAACATTGTGAATACACACACACATATTACACAGAACTGTTTACATTATGGGGTGTTTTCCACAAGATGTTGGGGGCAAAATGGTTTTGATTACGTCACTAAAAAACAAGTGAAGAAATATTGACCATTTAATCAGGAGTTGCAGGCATTGGACTGTATGATAGGGACCTTCCAAATACAATTGAAGAAAATCTACCTCATAAATAATGCTCTGCACATTAAGGGAAAGACAGTCAACTGATACGGCACAAGATGCAATATAAAAAAACAAGGTGGTCAGTAGGGTGACAGGGAAATTACTGCAATAGTTTAAAATGAAGAGAAAACATTAATGAACAAAAAGTTCTCTTTTCTCAGTATATAATATTGTTTACCATTTCAGATTCTTCCCCCATTTTGAAGCATTCCATCTCATTCATGATTCCTTTACATGAATGGAAGGTAAAGAGATGAACTAAAATCTTCCATGACACTACAGCATCTCAGAGTTGTTTATTTTAATTTCTGGCATACATTATGATCTGTACTTAATGGATCCTCTGGTTTTATGCCATTTTGATTATATCAGCATGTATTTTAGTCATTGATCAACAACTCCATTTGTCTCTTATATCACAATTTGACATCAATACAAGAAATTGGATGAGATGCAAACAAAATTATATAGAATTACTAAATAATAGTTTATCATGAATTATATTTGTGATGCATGACTTGCCAGAATCAGATTTAACAGTAGGTAATGAATGTTTCTTTGTACTTCCATAAATTTGATAGAGGAAAAGGTTGCTTTCAAAGTTTAAAAAAAAATGCAATTACCAGTTGCTAATCCCATCAGAGGATTATTGGTCTTTCTGATTAAGAAGTCAGGGATGACATTAGATGCCTCTTTATAGTTACTGTTATTAGTGACTTGGTGATTTCAGGTGGATCTCTAGTAGACAATACTTCTAACACAACCCTCCTGCAATACTCTCAAAACTCAGCTTGGTCACAGGGAGTTATTTTTCCAGTTGTTATTCCCAACTGTACAGACACCAGAGAAGCAATGCAGAATGAGCTGTACCACTCACTACTTGGCTGACCAAAACCTGGAAACTCAACCCATAATATTCAATTTGACATCAGACTCAAAATGAAGAGTTTTAATGCAGAAGTTGCCACAACAAAAAGAACTCAAATATGTTTTGATTTAGCAACATTAAAATTTAGTCATTTTTGATCAAAATGAAAAAATTTTTAAAGAAGCAATTTTTCATTTTAGTTTGCTGAAAGATCAGATCCCCCTGATCCCCCTCCCATTTCTTTTAACACGTTGGCATGTGGTTAGACTCCTTCAACTCCAATGAAGTACTATAAAAGAGTGGAGGAGGAGATATGATTCTCCAGAGCCACAACAGTTACTCACATTAAATACAGAGCATTGCAGGACTGCAGTTGTTGCTCTATTAAAAATTACAGTAAAGCAAACATTTCAAGTTCACCCAAATAATTGATATATTCTCAGCTGGACTGAAGCAGACATTTCACTTTGACTTTCATAGCAGAAATGTTCAAACTTAGGAAAACTTTGTTCTCTGTCCAAAATTGCCCCTAACAGCCAACAAAAAAAATTCCTCAACAAATTTTCTGGAGTGACAAAGATTATTTTTAAATAAAGGAAAGTACTACAAGAAGTCAAAGAAACAGGTCATTTTGAAATCCAATAACCAAAAGGAATGTTTTGGCAGAAATGAATTTATCTCCACTGCAGTCTGAGGAAGCTTTTCAGATTTTTCATACTTGCTTATCTTTCTTAATACACTCAGGCATGCACATATCTTCTGAGAGTTCTGCTTTAATGGCTGAGTTTTAATGGCTCAGCTGACAGGTTATATTAAAAGACATAAAAAAATTAGTAGCAAGTTTGATCCTCATGAACAATGCTATCCACTTTTAGATCTCCAAAAAGTGTAAGACTGATCTATATATTAAAACAATCCAAGTTTAAAAAGTGGAAAACAGACAAATGTTTTAAAAAAAACCCCTACAACATCCTGAAACTGGAGGTAAGCTTCATAATAAATGAAACATTTTCAGACTGATAACTTCAACCCAATACCTATTTTCCAGTTCTCAATTCTGTCTTTTAACTTAAAAATTGTTCATAAATTATATATGCAAAAGATTCCTAGAGAATAAAATCAGAAATAGCACTAACCTGATGATTTCTATATTGCTGTAGTAACATAAAAAATGGGCAGAGTTACAAATATACTTACATATACATGAATAAAAGTATACGTAGGTGTATGTTTATGATGGGATGCCCTATACTAAGGTAATCTTGGCTAAATTTTGTTTTCCCTCATGACAAGGCAAACGTAGTGAGACTTGAGTAAGATTACAACCAAGTCTGTGCACCATTCCTGCTTTCTAATCCAGACATTTTACCTTCTGGACAATCTGTGCTAAAAGAAATATGGTTTGTTTTTCCACTCCTCCACATCCTTCCCACTAAATTTAAAGCATAAATTTATTAAATTGAGTAACAAAAAGCATAGGATAAATAGGAGAAATTTCCCCTTTTCAGAGGAAAGTGTGACTGCTTTTTATTATAGTTTCATGAGTTTTACCTGAATTCCATGAGGGCAAATACCTTCTTTTTAGAATTAGTTTCATTAGGAATTCAATACAATATATAAAAGGAATGTGAATATTTTTTCTGGGGCACTTCTTTATTTTTATTTGTTCTGTAAACTGAACAGGTCATACAAGTTATTTTCAGTATAGCATTTGATTCCATATGTGCAGAATCAATACGAATATTGTAGTACAACTTTTATTACAGAACAAACTGAATTTAGCAAGACAATGATTTGTGTAAAAAGAAAGTTGCATATTTTCTGAAAGACTTTAACAACAATAAACACAGAAAACACTGTTAAAATGGTTATTTTCGTAATATATTTACAACTTGGCAAAAAACCAACCACTCTTCACTTTTGTTACACTGACTGAAGTTCATTGCAAAATAGTTTTCTGCTTTCACTAATCAATTAAGAAAACTGGAAGTTTAGGTGTTTATTACTCTCCCCGACAAAATTTTTTGTTAGTCTGATTTAATCAATGATTAGAAACATTTTTATGTGCTATTACTATCTTTAAGCTTAAAGAGCTTTTCCCTAGCTGTTTAACCACTGATGCACTTTGAGAAAACCAATGTATTTGCTCATATTTAGCCCACTTGCACTTGGATATATTAGGACAAACTAGACATGATGTACTGCAGATTACACTTCTTTTTCTTCTACTGAAAGTGACTGATCACCAAGTGCTTAATTTGCAAGATAATACTTTAGTTGCTCTAAGGAGGAAAATGTAAGACTGTTTAGTATCTTCTAAATCATATACATTTAAACAACAGTCACAGCAAGTGTCTGAGAGCATTGTCCAAACACTTCTTGAGCTCTGTCAGGCTGGTGCTGTGACCACTCCTCTGGGGAGCTGTTCCAGTGCCCAACCACCCTCTGGGTGAAGAACCTTTCCCTAATACCCAAACTAAGCCTCCCCTGACTCAACTTCATACCATTCCCTCAGGTCCTGCCACTGTCACCCCAGAGAAGAGATCAGTGCCTGCTGCTCTTTGCCTCATGACAAAGTTGAAACTACAATGAGGTCTCCCCTCAGTCTCCTCTTCTCCAGGCTGGACAGACCAAGTGGCCTCAGCTGCTCCTCATACAGCTTCCTCTCTAGACCCTCAGTCCTCAGCAATATTAGCTTACAGAAGCCAATTACTGTTTTTGTTTTTCACCATTACTTTTGTGTTTTGAAACTATACTGGATAGCTCCAGTTACAACAGCGAAGATCCACCATTTTATCTGAGCTGCAAAACACAACCATGTTTTTTATCATCATATTGGATGTGTTTTTCATAGAGAAGACTATTAATTTCCAGGATCTGCAAAGTTTCAAACTACTTCAATTTATCTGGAATGCAATATATTAATTTCCAGTAACCACAATTTGACTAAACCTAAACATTTTGCCTGTTCTGCATTTTACTTGCTAACGATAAAATAATCACTTTCAATGATAATAAATTAAATTCAAATTGACTTTGTAATCTGCAGTGAGACTGAAGTAAGTGCTAAGACTAAACATCTACAGAGAATGCAATTAAATTTTAGGAAACAATGTTTTTAGGAAACTACGCTTTGAATAACACAACTGAATCAAAATAATTTTACTTTGAAATAATCTGGCTCTATCAAAGGGTTAATATAAGCAGGAAAATAAATTTTTGACATACGACTAGATAACATGAGACTCAGTAATAAAAAATGCAAGTCTCTCTTTTACTGTTTCTCTTCCAGATTAATGAAAGTTTTATGTTTGGTATTAAGTTGTGTCTTGATTTGTTCCATTACTGCTGTCAGGCTACTCTTTCACCCCCAGATGTTGGAATCCTCCTCTAAGATCACCAATTTTACTAGTGGGACCTCAACAAGAACATTTTGCTCACACAGATATGGTTATCGTAGTCTGCCGTAAAATACCCAGGCTAGAACTAGGGCATGGGGCTGAAGAGCACAGACTAAGGGCAAGTGAAGACCAGTGCTACTTCTCAAAGCCGGTTTTAAGAGATCAGGAGCACATAAACAGGAATTTCTCCCTACTTCCTCACCTCTTTTTCTTTCCAGGAAACATTAGTTTCTTAATGTTTCTAGAGACCTATGCCCCAAACCAACCTTTTATAAAATTCTGCCTCTGTAAAATTCTTGTTCCAGGTATTTAGAGGGTAATGAGAGACAGCAGTTGCTCAGATTGGAGCTTTTATACTTCTTTTTAAGTAGGAGAAGCAGCAGATATTATTCTAGGCTGCTGATGGTCCTCCTTATTGCTAACAGTGCGCTTTAGTACATGACATATAAATGTGGTCAGACACCCCCATGTGCTAATCAAGTCCCTCATACCTAACTCAGACTCTTGATATGGGGTCCTATGGAAATCTGTGTCTACCTAATGTTTGCAACACAAAATAACAAGCACAGAGTCAAAGGGCAGTAATAGGTTCTGTGTCCCAGCTGCTCAGTAACTTGTCAGGATTTACAAAACTAAACCATAGTGCGCAAAAGTTAGTTAATGTTACTTAATAGGAACATTCCCAGGTAAAAGCAGTATGGAAGAACTTTTTGTGACCTACTACTTTTGTGACCTACTCTTGTTGACATTATACTATTGGTAAATACTTTACTAGAGAATACTCACAATGTTATTTCTCTTTTTTTTTTAAAAATATACCTAGGTTATCAATACCCCCAGTGTTAGGTCACAGTTTGCCACTGCTGTAATCTGTTTCAGCCATTCCTGGGACTTGGAAGATCCCAAATCTGCAGTGACTGCAGTCCCCAGCTGCCTGCAGGTCAACTCAGTATGGCAATGAGATCTTGTTGTTGCCTATGCAGAAACTGTATAATCCTGCCTTTACCATGATCACGGTAGTTTGTTACCTGTCTGCTGCTTTCTCACAGCAAGAGCTGAAGTTATTCCAGTCAATCTGTAAATTCGGGATTATTTTAGCTCTCTGGTGAGATGATCACACTTGTAATTGACAAAATATATCACTTATAGGTCCCAAAATCCAACACAGAAGGAAAACCTTGAATCCAGATTGCAAGATGCGGAATCATAGGCAACTTTTCTCCTTGCAGAGATGTGAATTAGTTTTCGAAACTCAAATTATTAGGGTCCAATATAAATAACAGATAATAGGTAAACCCATAGTGGTAAGTTACTGCAAATTTTTAACAAGAAATCTAATTGTAAATACTCATCAGTTAATGATTTAGAATAAAAAAACCAGCTAGCACTCAAGATAACTATAAATTACATCTTGAAATCTATGTAAATGGAACAGATACAAGTAAAAACCTAGAACTGAACAGATAAAATAATAATAGTTAGAAAAACATTGTTCCAGGGCAAAATTACTCAACCTCTACCCTCAAAACAAAGCACAATTATAAACACCACACTCTGAATTATAAAGCGTTTAAAGCCCGTTAGTCAGTTAAATGGGAGAAAAAACTTGCACTAAAGCTTTAAGGGACACTTTGGGACAATAACATCCTCATTAAAAAATAAGGATACATCAAAACCCCTCAGTTAAAAGGTTAAGTGTTAGTCTCTGTGTAGTTGATAAATGTTGAACTAATCTAATCAGTGGCTGTAAGAGGCTATGCCATCAGGTATAGCCATGCTTCTTACATTTTCACGAGTCAGATATAAGAAAGATGTCAACTTCAGGCCTTTGACCTAGCAAGGACCTTGTTCGTGCCAGCCTGGCGTTCTGTTAAAAAGACTGAGAACTTTCAGCTCAAATCAGGAACATGTGCACTTCACTAACACAACACATGACTTGGAAATTAAAATGCAACGTGATCAAGTGCTTTAGGATATTTTAACAATTAAGAATGCAGCTAGGGAAAAAAAAAGCTTGTATCTGTGTTTTGATTTGGGGAGAGGGAAAAGGACAAATTAAATTGCATTGGTTTTCTTTAAAAAAGTGGGGAAACAAAAATTCAGTTCATTAGTTCATGCATGACTGACCTAGAGGAAATAAGGAGGTTGTAGGTGTCTTTATGACATGTGTCACTTATTAGGTGAGTAGGTTTTACTACTTCCAATTGAGCTAAGTTAAAAATAAGTAGATGGTAGTTAAATTGCAATCTAAATACGATAAACCCAAATAAAAATAGCAAATGGTATTTTGGTTATCAATATTGTTCCTAAATGTAGTTGATAATTTCCAATAGTACATCAATTGATTATTTCCAAGTATTAGAGTAATAAGCTTTGCCGGCTGCTGGAATGGCAGTTTAATGCTACATATACAAACTAGGGCAGACTTTTCACATAAGCCATATTTAATCAGATTAATTTATTTCACTCCATCTTCTACTGATACTTACATGTGACTCCAGACATTACATATGAATCTGGACTCTGTATAAAACATAATCCATCCACCCTTTTTGACTACTATGGAATCATAGTACAGTAAAATTGACAGGCAGACCAAGTGACCCAGTTTCTACTTACTACCAGCATTTCTGGTCAGTGTTGAGATTTTACATTTGATAATGTAAGAAAGATGCATGTAGCACCCATACAGATTTTCACTTACTAAGTGTGAAAATTGTGTATCACTATTTTACAGATTATATATCAGTGTTTACAATAATGTACTATCAATAAATGTATATACATTCATACATGTATTTCTTCCATCTCAACTACCTACAAAATAACTGGCTAACTACATTTTTGGCACATGTATGCTTATCCCTTGCATCCCTGGCTTTTAGACTTAGGTGGAAACTTGAGTAGGAAATAAACTGTTCAGCTTGGATTAGCTGAAGATAACAATGCTGGGTTAAAGAAACTAAACAGTGGATAGAAATAGTTAAACTACCTTCCATTAAAAAAAGATTATCTCTTTTTGATATTCAAGAATACAACAAACTGACTTAATCTCCATCTTGTACTGGAGGACCAGCCAGAAAAAGTAACTTTTGTTGTTTTTCCCTTCTACCTGGAAGATTCTTCTCCTGATTTTAGAGTACTGTCCATTTAATTCATGGTAAACCTACTTCCTTATTTTTCAGAGAAAGAAAAGCACGCACTGAGAAAGCAAATTAAAGCTATTATACTTACTGGATTGGATGGTTTAGAGGATTATTAAGACTGTATGTTGGGGAAGTGCAGTTCACATAATTTGTATTTCTTTTGAAATTAAAATTGTTAGCAAAAACATACGAAGTCTTCATTATACATAGTTTAATCATATCTAAAAAGATATTTACTTCCTCTTTGTGTAAAGATGTTTATATTTCAACCTATATACTGTTCCAGATTTTCCTTCACTTATTTATACCTGCTAATACACAGGCAGTTACTGTTTTTTTTGGAACAAAATAAATAAATACATTGCAAGAATGTAGAATGGGCAGTTAGCATTGAACAGTATAAAAGGTCTTAAACATTTTTTTTTGTATGAGGGAGCTCTGCATTTACAAATTGAACATGGTATATTGTACTTCTGTAGAAACATTTCCTTCCACAATTTAATAAAGAAATAGGACAGAGCAGGACATTTTCCTAATGGCTGTGAATTTAAAAAAAATCTGATTTAGTAACCATGAGAACTAAAATCTCTTATTTTCCACTTTGATTTCATTAATTCAAAGTAATGGGCAGAGTGTAGGTGGAAAGGGTTTTATATTTGCAGATGACTTTACATTTAAGGAAACCCAGAACTATGCCATACACATCCTCTAAACCCATGTGGCAGTATCCGCTGTAACAGAAATAAGACTGATATGCAAAGATCAAAACTGTTTCCAGTTTTGGTATAAATGATTTTGTTCTCCATTTCTATTCCAGTGATACTTGGTGCAGGAATTGAGCTTGTCACTGGCTGTATTGGTTAATCAGATCAAGACAGAATTAAAAAGCAGATTTGTACTATTCCTGCATAACATTCCATGAAAAAAAAAAAAAAATTCTTCACTGATTTTATGTTACATTTTTGAATATACTGACATAGACCCATGCACCATTATATAATGACAGTATTTACGAAAAATCATAAGTACTTTGCAATACTGAATCTTGACAAGTATTCAAAGGTCTGATAATGGAAAAAAGTCTCCATTATTTCACTAAAATTCAATGTAAAACCTTATATATCTACTTAACGCCTTTCAGAATTTGATCAGCGTTTTCCCTTTTACTTTCATTGAAGAGTAGAATTATTTAATTCAAGTTGCTACAAATATTATCTAGTCTAAATACAATTTTAATAAAGAATAACATGTCATGACTTTTTTTAATCCTGAGATTTTTATATTTCGCTATATTAATTTAGCTATATTTAGCTATATTAATCCACTGCCTAATGAAATAGTCTTTTATTTACTCAATTAGAATTAAATTGTCCTCCTTCTTTCTCAAATAGGTGCTTCTTGCCACAAGGTGTAACTTCTGTCAGTCCTCCTAAGTTCTAATCTTAAGGGAAAAATAAAATAGGCAACGGCCTTCAAAAAAATAAAATTAAAAAAAAAAAAGAAAAAAAAAGAAAAAAAAAAAAAAGAAAAAAAGAAAAAAAGAAATCCTCTTTCTCTAAGACCAGCAACTAAATGTGATGAAAGCACTGAAAATACCTCCTAAGTCAAACTTAGTAGTGCAATCTCTTATTGAAGGAAAGATATAAAAGGTATTGTGAGGGATACTTCTCAGCCAGCAATGTTAGAAGATCAAGGTATTGCCACTACATTGAGAAAAAGTCTCCCAAACTCCTGGTACCACTGAAATGCAATCCATACTTTTGAAAGACACACTTTCTTTGACCTTCCCATTCCAACCGACATACCTTCAGCAGCCCTTCTTGCTAGTCTTTGTATCCTTTGCAAAGTTCCAGCTCCTTGGCCTTCCTGACTTATCCCTACACAACCATGAGTATCCCTATGCTCTTCCCAGGATACCTGTGACTGCTTGCACTGCCTGCGCATTTACTGCTTGCCCCTTAGTTTGACCAGCACTCACACAGCCATGATGGTCTTGCCCTCCTTGCCTGATTACTTAGGCCTGGGGATGGAGAGCTCTTGCACTTCATGGAAAGGGTCTTTAAAGATCTGCCAGCTCCATTCTGCTCTGTTCAACTCCCATCCTGTCCCCAAGGGCAGTTTCCCAGAGTCCTATTGACTAACTCCTAGAAGAGATGGAAGTTTGATTGCCTTAAAATTCAGGGTCCTGATTTAACTCTTTGCCTGACCCATACTCCTCAGGACTACAACCTTCACCAATGCACCATCACTTCATCCTAGGCTGCACTTTATCCCACTCCAATCCTGATGTTCCTGATTAGCTCACTTGCATTGGTGACCATGAGTATTGCATCCCCTCTAGTAGGGCTGTCTATTACCTGGCTCAAGAAGCCATGCATTCCAGGAATCTTTCGGATTGCCTACAGCTCACTGTGCTACTTTTCCAGCAGATGTTGGGGTGGTTGAACTCCCCCAGCAGGACAAGAACGTGTGAGTGTAATGCCTTCTGCAGCTGGAGCAACAAGGGTTCATCAATTACCTCCCCCTGATGGGACAGCCTGTCATAGACACCAACCACAACATTCCCTTTGCCTTTGATTCTTACCCATAAGCTTTCGACATGCTTGTGGCTGTTCATCAGACAGCTCTTCACACTCAGCCCATTTCTGATTTAGAGGGCAACTTCTCTTGTACACGGCAAGCAACCTGATGGTCTAACCTTGGCATGTCATTCCACAGCTTATCACGGGGCAGGCCTGATCTTATCCCCTTCCTCCATCATAAGAGGGGGAACCTCTATCCATGAGCCCCATTAACTTGTCAACAAAGACCCTCTTCTCTCCTAGAGAAAGATGAATCCCATCTGATGCCAGCAAGCCTGGTGCTGTATAAGCCATCACATCATCAAACATCCCAAAATGTTGGCAGTGACACCAACCATGGAGCCACGTGCTAGTAGATGCTTTAGCATATATTGATAATTTCTTTAGTTCTGTTGGAGAAACTTCTTAGAAAATAATGAGGCAGAGTACTTGGCAAACATGTAAAGGATAGGCAACCAGAATAAAGGAGATTCAGGTGTGGACACACTATGTTTAAATGATCACCTCATATGGGTGAGGTGGTTTCTTTCTTTGTTTGTTTTGTGGAGAGGGGAACTACATTTGTAACTTCTGACTCAATGACCCATCTTGCAGAATGACAAGACCCATCAATTTACCAGCATATTTCCTCATCAAAATCAGTACAAAACAAGAAATGTTCAGATACCAGAAATCAAGGGCCAAGTTCCTGACCGGCCTAAATTAAGATTCCTTCAAATCAGGGTGATGAAAATCAAAGGGCAAGAGTGTAACTCTGGAAGAAATGAGGAAAGGGTGATGGATCGGGATGGGGGAGCAGGACTTGTGTCAATAAAGAAGTCTTACTTTTTAAATACGGCACAAAAAGGTTCTATTCTAAGACCTTTATGCGAAAGAGAAAACAAACAGCTCTGTACCAGCTTTAAAATCTGCAAGAAACAGGACATTCAGTAAAATGAAGGAATCAGAATCTAGTAAAACATTAAAATGAATATATTCTATCCTATTTACTAAAAAAACAATCCCTGCCAAAAAGGACAAGTTGATACTTCTCATTAAATCTGTGCTCAATCCATAAACACATTTAAAGAATTCAGGAGCCTGCATCAGGAATTCAGAAGGCACTGTGTGGTACTGAAATGATGCTTTAATCACACTTCAACTTTTTATCTCAATGCAAATAAATGGGTAAGAACCATTGATATGAAAAAGATGCCCAACCAACAACACCAACTCAACAGACTCCAGAAGTCATAGATAAAAAGACTTTCTGTCAGTGGGACACAGAACTGGTATTTAATTCCAGAAGGTTGAGATTTTAAAAAAAATACTTAAGAAAATCACCTTCTGCTGAGCAGTCAGAAAAACAATATTCACAATTCTTTTGTGTTATCAGTAACAGCATCTCAATATATGTCAAAACTGTAGAACCAGAATGCATTTCAAGAACAAGCACCAGGAAATGAACCTTAAGAAATTTTAACTCTGTACAGTATGGAGAAAGGGTAGGAACGGAGGCTTATGTTGTATTGGTTTTGTCTGCAAGAAATAAAGTACTTTCCTTATCTATAAAAAGGATGCAGGCCAAAATCATAAAGAACATGTTAACACCTCTAGCTTGTAATGGATGCAATCACAGTATTACTATCTAAATTTTTGTTTACTTTTCAGCAGATTGGTGTCTGCAGATCATGCTGTCTTACATTGCCATTCCTCTGTAACCTTACCCATTATTCCTACTGTGTAAAGTGAAGCACAAATTTAAGGTGACAAAGCACCAGTTGGCTGATGTGAAGTATGCTACGAAAGCAAAAACCTCTGAAAGCTTCACAGCCATTATGAAATAACTGACCTATATGAAACTGCTACCATGGTTCACAAATTTATTGTCAGGTTCCAGCCTCTAGCTGTTCTCTGATTGTTCTAAATACTTGACAAACTGAAGCCTTTTCACTTTCCGTTGAAATTGCCTCATCTCCCTGTCAGAGCGCCATGGGGGACTCCATTACTTTTCTGACTTCTTTCCCCTACTGACAAGTCATTTAGCTGGCTTCTTGTTGTGAAGGCTGTCCATGTCAAATTAGCCAGGGCCCCTATTGTCCTTATTACCACTCGAAAAGCCATCATGAGTAATGCTACGGGGTCCCTCAGTTGTCATCATTTGTCAGAAAGAAAGGGAGTGTGGTTACATATAGCTGACAGGTAATTTCAGTGTCTACAATTACCCCAATTAGTCTTGTCATAAACAATTCGATAAATGCACACCAATACAAACAGATAAACACACCAAGGTTTCTCACTATTAATGTCATGTAATGGATAAATCAGTGATATAACGCTATATTTTATTTATTTCCTTAAACTATCCTCAGCTGCAAGCTGGCAGTTGCTACCTGGTCAGCACAAATTGTACTATCTACTTTCATTAGCTCATCACCACAGAAGAATATGAAAGGCTGTGACAAAATTCATTTAGAGAGAGCATGAAAGAGCAGATTGCCTAAAGCAGGTGTTATAACAAAGATAAAACAAAGGTTTTCTTTTGTCAGTGCAGTGCTGCAACGAGCTTTAAAGCAGACTATTTTGTCCTTAAAAACAAACATAAAATAGAAGAGTAACAGAAAGAGAAAGCAGTGAAATACATTCCTTCTGAAATTAAGAACTTGCTTCCCACCATTTCCCAAGTCAGTCAGCAGGTGGGTCTTCTAACAATATATGCATCAAAGCCTCATTTGCAGAGGCAGTCAAAATATTAACCACGTTATTTCCACGTATTTTTTCTGATTTTTTAAAAATACACATCTTGCAATGCCATAGAGCTCATGAAAGATCTGATAATTATTCCACATAATATACAACATAATCCCTGATGTTCTTACACAGAATTATCTGAGAACAGGTTTAGTAATTCCAACTTTCTGGACAGTCTGCAGCACTGTGCTAAAGTTTTTTGGAGCATAAAATGATGTTGACTGCTCCCCTAAAATGCTAGGTAGAGCTGTTACGAACACAACACTGAAAAAGGCAGCTTTAATAACGTTTATATTAAGCATTGAATTACACATTGCTAAGCTTATCCCTGTGATCCACCTAAATAAAAATCTTGACATCTCTAGAGTCCACAGCACCCTGTCTGCTTGCTGACCGCAGGCTTAAGTGATGGCTGGAAAACTGAACACAGACATGTTGTTGTAGGAAATTGCTTTTGGCAACTATTTGTTCAAACTCAAGATTTTTTTAAAACCAACACTAAGAACCCACCAGAAAACAGGACAGGTCTCCCTAATGAGTAATCTATTTTAGCACAGTCTTGTCTAGGCATGACAGTTTACTGAGAGGCTTGAAAAACTCGTAATTACCAGTGTTACAGGGCAATTAATGTATATTACACTGCACTACTCATGGCAGCAACTGTCATTTTCTCAATAAAAATGAGTACTCTTCAGCTAAAGGTGACATTAATTGGGACTTTAATGACTATGCAGAGGAGCTGAAGCCAAATATGAACAAAACAGCGATTCAATGAGCGACTTCAGAAACGAGAAAATTGTACTAAAATGAGATTAATTGCTGTTTAGAAAAAGGAAAGAACCTAAAAAGCTATTAAATTGCAGGGTTTGGGTGCCCGGGTGATGGTTGTGATGTTAATCTTGCATTCTCACAGCAGGCAAATATTCACTAAATTCAGAGCCTTTTGACAGCAGGAAAAATCATGTATGCTTAACTTCAATCCATCAAAAATATATTTCAGCTTTTATCAGTGTTCTAAATACTTCTGCAATTTCAAAAATTACTGCTCCATTCCTTGGCTGTCATCATGCAAATGCGAACACTGTCAATATTGCTATGAAAAATTCCCTGGCTTCAAAAGGCCTGCTTCGGTGATAAAGAAAGAAAAACGTGAAGATTAGAATTGCAAAACATACACTACTAATGTAACAGAAAGCAACAATAAGAATTTAATGTTTAAGTTGTGAAAACTGCTAAAATAGAAAATGATGGGGTATTGTTTTAGTGTGTGTGGGAAAAAAAAAATAAATCAAAGAATTCCCCTACTCTCTCATAAAATCTTTAAAGCTTACAACTTTATAGATAATTACTCATTGCAAATAATTAGGACATAATTTTGCAGCTTGACTTCAGGTGATATAATTACTAAAACTGCTCTGTAGTTTCCAAAAGCCTTTATCTGTGCTACTTAATTCTTTAAAGCAATTATATAATTGCTTTTCTTTATAGCCTTTTTAACTGTCATGATGACTGTATACATAAAACATTGCACTTAAACTCTGACATATAAGAGGGATAAACATAGCTCTGATTCACTATTCACTTTGAAGTTATATCTCCTGTAACTTCAGATTTTAAAACAGAAAATCAGTTTATCCTGTCAGGTTAAAAATTGCATATGGAGCATTCACATATCTTAAAAAGAAAAACTCCTTTTCCAGCCAAACCAGCAATAGTTGCACCCTGGAAGAGACAAAAATAGAGCTCTTAGTTTATCACAATTTCTTGTTCCGTAATCGATTCTGTTCATTCTTCATCTTTAGAATTAAACATCCATCTCATCCACATTTTAAAAAACCCTAGATGCATTAAAACATGCATGCCCAAGTGCTACATCCACCAGGTAATATAATATATAGATTTCAAAGACAATTAATAACCTACATCTACTAAAACTTCTGAAATATTCATTCAGAAATTTCACTATATGTATATAAATGTCTTAAGTACAAAAATCATGGGCAAGCAAGGCAGGCACTTAAGTTAGGCACTCAAACCAATCCCTGTGTGCTGATTTTTTATAAATTGCCATAACAGTAATTTACCCACTTTGCATACAACACTTTGATGATCAGTCATCTCTTTATTACATAGTTCTTACTTAAAGTATCTGAGAAATACATGTCAATGTTACCATAGTAACCTTTAAGTTACACATACGATTCATGAAATTAATTCTATTTCAAATGTAAAATTTGATGATGCAATTTTTTGCATGAAACATCCTTTTTTTTTGCAAAGGCCAAACAAAAAGCAACGCATGGGCACTTCATGTTTGAGTGTTCCTAGTTTGCAGAATAACTTCCCTTCAGGTTTTGACGGTTCCTTCAGTATCAATGCCACCAATATTTGGATTTATGAGACTGTATTTTGGTCAGCTGGTTTACAAGACGGTGTAATTCCAATAAAATAGTTCTTGTAAAACTTTTAAAACGAAGTTTAGAATTTGAAACAAGATCATCAGGTTGAATTTACTTTGTAATACAAAGCTTTTACAGTAATAGCCAATCCAAGAGTACATAAGTACATTATTAGCACCTAAGATACTTCTAGAATTTTATGTTAAAAGGCTTCTTGTGAACTTTTCAATTACTAGACTCCTTGCCATCCCTAAAGAACAAAATGACGTACTTCTGAAGCCAAGCCTTGCAAACCAGATGTCACAAAGGAGAAAAGATTCCATTAGGAACCATTGACACAAGGAGGTAAAATTCCAGCCCACTGCAAGTTAGTGACTAACTACTCACTCTCCCTAGAAAAGCAATTATTTCATCTAGAGAATGATATAAAAATTATCATTTTACACACTGTTTATTGTTCTAGCTCAGGCACCCTGCACAGGCTGCTGAGCAAGTAACAATTATGTGTTGGGTTTTTTGTGTTAATATTTAATTTTGAAAGTGGAGAAAAAACGTTATTTTTTATGTGGAAACTGTGTTTCTTCTTCCTCCCATAATAAAATGAAATACTAGCATTGTTCTTAAACTTCAAATAAAGGGGTGGAAAGCATCACCTCGAAGCATGAAGAGAGAGGTAACTGCTGAAAATATCTCAGTTTTTTCTCTTCTGCAGAGATTAACACACATAAAATAACCAGATTGCAGAATATAAAGATCAAAGGAGTCAATTACAGTGAATTTAAAGAGACTTTGCTTTCATGACACACACATACTGACTCCAAGTTTTCTAACAGGAATGGCTTAAACTCATGTGAAGAATAGAAACAAGAATTCATACACTCACTATCCCAGTACTTTCCTGTTTCTCTTCCTTCTAGTCTTTCTCCAGATTTGCCCTGATTTAATTTTCATTATTTACACAAAATAATTTAATATGTTCTCAGTTTTTAAGAATAATGACCTGTAAGCACTTTTGCAAGTTATTTTTCTCTTCCATTTTATTCAAAGCATGAGCTTTTCAGAATGTCATGTCCAGCTGAAGCTTGTAACAAAATCAGAAAGCAGTTTTTCCCCTCTTAAAAAGTGGCAATTTTCCCCCACACTGTATGTATTTAGAAAGAGAAATTTAAGAACTGGAGCTCTAAAGTACATGAAGGATATACACCTATTTAAAAGCTCAAAATAGTCCTAAAAACTCCAAGTGAAAAATTACAGTGATAGTCTAAATGACAAAGCCCACATGTACTTGAAATTTTAAAAAGTATTTTAAGTATCTTCTTGACCTGAGAACAAGTTAATAGCACTTCTTGGTCCAAGCAGTAAACTTAGAGATGGTATTATCAAGATGTGTGTCATGTTGAGATAAAAAATTCTATCAAAGAACAAAGAGAACTCAGAAAGCACATTAATCTGAGTGTGCTAGTAAGACAAACAAAGGCATCACACATCTTTTGCAAAGGCAACGAGAACCCATTACTAACTCTCTGTGAGACTATGTATGATATACTCTTTTACAGAATTTGATCAAATCAATGGATTTTGCATTGCCCTGTAACATCATGCACTAACTACTGATCTGAAAAGGATCAGAATTCAGTTGAGTGCACTGTGGTACCAGAAGAATTATTTCCATGTGCAGAAGTGCAGCTTCATAACGTCCATAAGTCCTAAGCAGAAAACAAGGGAATCAACAGCTATAATGTAACATAAAGCTCCTTGTCCTGCCTTCATTGCCTTTCTTAATTTTTTTTAAGGTTCCATGAGTTTCTGAAATCAGGTTTATCTCATTATATCTCAAAATGAGTGTTTTTTCAGCTATTTTCTGCTTCTGTTCTGAAACACTGCAGAGTCTCATTCTATCTTCAAGCCTAAGAGTCAAACAGTATCATAATTTAGATAAAAAACATTTGAATAAAAACAAAATCCCTAGAACTCCATCAAAGGGCAGCACTAATGTTTCCCTATAAAATAAATAATATGGTCTTCTAATACTACCATTGTCAGGGTGGAGAAAATAACAAAACCAACACTTGTAATGTAGGAGAGTAGACACAAAAACTTGTTACCTGCGGACCAGACCTCTAATAGTGAGAAGATGATTACCTTCCAAATCTGGCTACAGTCAGTATGGTTTTGGCAGAATATTTGTCTTGCTATTCCTGCATCCTCTATGCCCAACATAACCTCCAGGCTCATAAATTTAATAACCAGCGGGTTGCAGCTCAGGATGGTATCTCAGCTGAACTTTGGATATGCTACAGAAGAAAGAGTTGTTCCAAAATAAGAAACAACTAGACCATTAAATAATCTCATTAACAAAGGTACACAGTTTAACTATTTTTGTCTGAGTTTTCCACCACCTAATTTCTACGACTTTAATTAAAAGAAGTTAGTATCAGTTGTATTGGAAGCAGAAGGATATGCAAACCTCCCCTGGACTTGATGTACTGCTTTAGTCTAGGTTTCAAAGGCCCAGTGCTTCTGAAAGGCTTCAGTCTGAAAATGGGTTTCCTACTGCTGGATATTTGCATTTTGTTTTACAATTGCAATTGTGTGTCTTATGGATTATTTTCCAGAACTCTTCTACAGCTGTTCAAGGAAGTTCCCAAGGGCTTTGAGCTTAGCCTCTTTAAATTTTACACAGGAGATTATTATTTAGAAACTTTGACTTAAGTGCAACTTCAGTGAATATATCTACCTTGCTCCTTCAGTGTATTTCCACATGTCTTGTGAAATGCAGATTTGCATTGCATTTATGGGTAGAATCTTGCAATATGAACTTGAGAAAATTGCAAGAGGGCTTAAAGAGGTGTCTCTCTGCTGATGCACTCCACTTAGAATACAGGTTGCAGATTCTCTGTGAGTTAACTCATTATAAGCATGTGGTATGCATTATGAAACCAACAGTAGTGGAAATTTCATTGCTGGTAAAGGTACAACAAGGACATTTTGATTCAGAATTGCAATGAATCTCTCAAAGTTACACTTGAGTCCTTCCCTTTTTGTGGTGCATAAGTCAATAACATTTGGGATGACATATGAGATCCACTTCCCCTTGGTATGTCTCATGAAAGTTCAAACTAATGCCAGGGCCTGTACCCTGCCAACTTATTCTATGTATTTCATAACTAGATGATTACCAACATAGTTAAACGGAGCTTTATTCTTCTCACCCCTCTTTCTTAAACAATATAATCAACAAGACCATTTTCATCTATTAAAAACACATATAGCCCTCTCATCAGTCTCCATTTGGAGTTCTCTCTGAAGCTCCCTGTATCTGAAATGTTCAAATCTGGTTAATTTTTTCTTCAGGGTATTGTTATATTATTTACTAACTTTCTTATTTAATCTACACAGATGAGACCCCTTAAAAGTGTTCATTTCCTCTACTTATAGAAACAAAGCACCTTTTTATGAACTTGATCAGTGCAGTTTGCCCTGTTTATCTCCATCCAAAACAATTCTGCAAAAAAATCGTGTGACTATTTAAGTATGTAATTTCTTTCTTTGTATCTGGAAAGTGGAAAACAGTTACAGAGGAAGACCTATATGCCTTTCACGTTTCCATCATCTCTCTCCATTTGCTAGCAAGCTGTCAAATTCCACATTGAATTGGCAAACCACCTTTATTCTTTATCCCCAATTGCCTCTCAAGGTTAGAAATAATTCTCAAAAAGCATTAACAAAAGCAATCTGTTATTTTCCTCTAAATATCTCAGCTGTCAAAACATGAAAAATTTAGCAGGCTTCGGATGTACTCAGATCAGTGAATATTTTGCTGACCAATATTATCTCACCGCCTCTTTCCACTGCACTGTAAACATTTGTTGACTCATGTATTATACTTGAACATTAAACTCTGTACAACAAGTATCTCTTGCTCTGTTCTACAGCAATTTCTAGCATATTTTACTAGGATTTCTAAGTATAGTTTCAATACACATAGTAAACACTAACAAAGATGATGTGCAATAGAGGAGGGAAACAGCTCATTCCTAATCCACTTGCTACACTAACAAAACATCTCCAAGCACGAAATATAAAATCACATTGAGAATTTACACTTAATCCATACTGCTTAGAGGAATGACATACTTTTAAAACACATACTCACATAGTAAAAATGATACAATCAAATTTTAGGAGAATAATGATATAAAATACCAAATCAACTGTTCCAAATTGTGTCTTTCATTTTGGATAGTAACTAGTCTGCTTCAGAAGAACAAAAACACAACAAAACAGGAATCCCAAAATACCATCTTCAATATACCTCATCCATATCTCTTTTATTCACAACAAGTAAATATTTCTTTTAAATGCCTTTCATATCTTCTAAGTATTTATATTTCACCTCATGTAACATTGAAGTCCTTTTTTGTTATAATAGCTACATGTTTAAGTACTCTTCTTGTTTTTTGAAAACTCTGAGAGTCAATAACAATCACAGTGAATTCCACAGTTCAATTATGTATCACGTAAAACTAAATCAGAGGTGCTGTATTTCAAAAGTCATCACTAGATAACAGCACGAAAAGGAATTTTTTAAAATCACATTATAAAGGCTTTCTTCATAATTATTTCCTCTTCTGCAGACCTGCCCTTTAAGAAACTGTATTACTTAGGAGTAAGAACAATATCTGAAGGTGGGGTTTCTTTGCCTCAACAAGAACACTAAAACCTCAGATAAATTCCTCCTTCTGCCACTAACCATAGCGGGAAAAAAGAGATGTGAGATGTGAAAACTATGAATGTTAGAGGCCAATGTTGCATTTTTATCCCCCTATTTCTGCGATTTTATCCCATGGCCCACAGGCTGGAAGTGGCTTTTTGCTTTTGAATTAAGGAGACAATCAGAATTTAAATCTTTCATGGTAAATACTAGTATGTTATCCTGATTTGAATAAAAGACTTTAAGCCAAAACAATGCTTGCATGTTTTTAACATATAAATTAGTACAGTTATTCGTAGCTATACATGTACAACATGTTTGTACTTGGAAATAATTATGTTGAAAGTCTGAAATTCGATCTTTGTACGGTGTGAGTGTGTCCTCAGTAAGAAGATGGGTACATTTGCAAAAGCCAGAAAGACTGTTGCCTGATTTTTTTTTCCATGGAAATGGCTGATATGACATCAACTTATCTCACAAAATGACTATTAGTTAGTTCAGTTAAATCTTATGAAAACTTAAATAATGAATACTGGATCATATTAAGTTTCAGCAGACAGAGATTTCCTTATAATTGTAATATAAAGGATGGAAGCAATAAAGTTGATTCCCATTCCAATTGCTTCTCAAACTTCTTTATGAACACTGAAGAGTTCCTTTGCCAATTATAGGACATGAAACAGCAATTTAAATTTTACTTCTCACTAAGTTTTCTTTCAAGTTTTCAGTTTGCCATCAGATTTTACATTCTAATCGGATAGAGCAAATATGTGGCACTAATATTCAGGGATTATATATTGTCAGTCTAAAACAAAGGCTACCTCCTTTGAACATTCAATGTGGTATTCACATTCAATGGAAAATATCAGCAACTAAATGGTGAAGTTTTAAATTATACAGCATATATTTTTCATTCTCATACAAACAACATTTAATAAGATTTACAGAGTCCACGTTGGAAACCATGGTTTGAACGAAAAAGCACACAGAAGAAATGTGAGAAGTGTTTATATATTGTCTAGTATTCCAAGGTATGTTTACAGCATTTACATTTGTTAAAAGTTTTTTCGATAGGGAAATATAGAACAGCATTTCTAGAAAACAGTAAATGGAAATGGTATAACATTCTAAAAAATTAGAAAATTTGCAACCCTCATGTGTGTGTTTCATGTAGAAACATTTACAGACAATATCAAGACATATGTGCAATAGCTGCCTTTATGTTCTGCTTATCTGTTTCCAGGTTTCTATTCAGTACCAGACTAAATTAGGCTCACATTTCTTGAATCACCAACATTTCTGAATCACTAAAATTCACTGTAAAAAATGAATGAAACCCAATGTAACTACTTTCATATTTTTAAACTGTTAAAAACTGCATCTTTTAAAAGGCAAGGATAATTCTTGATCTACTGTGATGAATAATGGAGACTATTCTTTTTACTATTTGCCTCTTCTGATCTCCATTCCTAAGTCATGCAAAACAAAATGGGAAAAAAAAGGCAAGCATTTCTAGAAAATGTCTTAATCTGGTCAATTAAAGCCTCTATGGCTTTGGTCCACAGAAGCTTTATTAGTTTCCTGGGCTCCATAGTGGGATAAACTATTTCATGCATGAAGGGATCAGCATTCCTTCTTCTAATCATTGCTATTGTACCCATTACAAAGCTCTTTGAACACCTCCTATGGATATCACATGGTATCTTAATCACTCCTCAATTAATAACTTTATACTCATATTTTGGTTCTGCCACTTTTATATTCTCTATTACTTGAGGAGGAACCTGAAGTTGTAACTGGGTATGGTGAGATTACAGTAATCTTCTCACTGCAAATACATTCTTACACTGAAAGTGTCCAGACAGCAGTTTCCAGTGAAAAAGTGTAACAGCTTAATACAACGGGCAATCCCCTCACAGTGCCATGACAGATGTTGGTGCCCTGTGTATTGTGACCACCCTGTAACTTTATAGAAGCAGAAAACACCTTCCAATGTGCTTTGATAAGAAATGTGGTAGCTGATACTGTTTACATGAGAAGCATCAGAAATCTCTGCTGGCACAAGCTAAACCTTTAATACTGAAAGCTATTTTTTTAAACTCTGTGTCTGCTAGTGTACTGTATAGCAGTCTTCTGAATGTAATGTAGGTGGACTCAAAGGGGAAAGAAAGTCAACAATTTTTGCTGTAACGTATTAATATTTTACCTCCTTTGCTAACTCATTTTACTTCTCAAGTAGTAGTCACCTGCAGCTTTCTAGTCAGCTTCCTGCCTCACTTTTTGAAGATGACGGGTGTTAAATGTTAGGGGGAATACTAAAGGAACACAGACTGATATCATGCTTATTTTTCTCAATGGCAGAGGAAAATACAAGCAACAGGTGAAGATTCTTGCAGGGGGAAAGGCATGGTGTGACCAAATTTTCTCACAACGCATTTTCAGTTAAATTATACTCCTCTTGATACTATATTACCTCATGCAATCTAAAATCCTGCTGGGAGAAAGAAATAACTAACTATATTTAGCTTTTTAAAAGCTTCCCCTTAACTCCATTCAATCACTCCTCAATCTTCCAGAAATATCTAAATTCTAACATTTACATAGTGTATGGTTTGATAAACAGAATTCACTGCTGCATATAGGCAACACCAGAAATCTACGTGAAGTTTGCTGTGCATTCCACCAGGACAAGTGTGTAGATCAGTATTTACCTCTTGCAACATCTGAATGCCTAGCAGGTTTCCTATATATAATATATTCCTATATAGATAATGAATGTAAACTCACATATAAAGGGCTTGTTTTCCTTAGCTACTTTCTATGGACCACTTAGTTACAGTCCAAGTGCAGACAAAAACCACAAGCCCTGATAACAGACAATATGTAGATGCATTGCATCTACAACAGCAAAGCATTTACGTAATAAGCTTATATTCAACAAATTAAAAATGAAAACCAATTAAATGTTTTAGCAAAGTGGAATCATGGACATACTGAGAACAGACTAGTGCACGGCAAATCATTTAGGAAAAGAAGAACTAAGTGCTGCCCAGTATCTGCTAGTTATGATTGTGAAGGAAGGCTAAAAAGCCATAGAAAACATAACAAAGGATGGAAGATATATGTACCTCATCAAATAATGAGTGGTACTTTCCTAATCATGGAAAGTGCACTTCGAGAAAGAGATGAACATGTGAATGGCTCATACAAGGAACAGAACTTGGGCAAGGAAAGGAAGGATTTCAGAAGGAAGAAATTGCTTTTACAGCTCTTAAAGTAAGTGTTCTGAAAAAAACATACACATAAGTGAAAAAGATGAGAATCTACAAGCAACAAAAAACATTAAGAAAATTATTACACATCACCACAAAATTTGTCATGCAAATAACTGACTACAAAACAGAAAACCTAACTTTGAGTTGGTATGATTTTGAACTGGAAAGAAATTTAATTTTAGAATCATAATACAGTTTCAGCAAGGTGAAGTCTATGTTCAGAGATCAGTTGCTTACAAGAGTAGGAAATCCACAAGAATGAACACCATTGGTGATGGTATGTATCAATAATACCCACTGTGTGATTCTTTGACACAGTAATACTGTGGATGGCAGCTCTGGCAAAATTAAAACACTACAAGCATCTTGCAGGAGTGGAATAATTATGAAAAACTTTAAGTAGCTATGGCCTGCATAATGCCTAGGTTGTTAAAAGGGATTATGAAAAGTCACAAAAAATACCACAGAGAAAAAAAAGTTGAAATCATAATAGGTGATTACAGATCTAAAGATTATTATTCTGACACGGGTAAATACATAAACGTAAGTTATTTTTGTCATCTGGTTTGCCTTAATCAAGAGATAAAAATTCATTTATGACACTGTACACAAATGCCATGTTTATACTGATATCATATACAGCTTGCATAAAAAAGTATACATTAAAATGAGGAACAGCAATTCACATAATAGTCAAAGACAACCAATACCAAAACCATGAAATTCCAGTTGTCAAACATAATTTACTATGTATATTTCTTCTCTTCTCTGTTAAAACAGTAATTATTAAAACTAAAGTGATATGAGTGAATGTTTATGACTTCTTATTAAAACCCCTGACTTTAAGCAGTGTTCATTTAAGCTTTAGGTTAAAGAAAATCATGCAGAGATTTCTGTGCGATATGCCTAGTGACTTTATATCCTCTTGTCAAACCTCAGCAGTTTTATTTGTAGTGATACATGCCGGAGAAGGTTGGAGGTTAAAGTTGATAGGAGGGCCAACAGGAAAGCCAACCAACTTTTTTCAAAAGATTACAACCTTTAACATATTAGGATCTGTCGGCTAACTTTCTAAGTCTACATTTGTGTACTCTTCTGTGAACTGATCCCCAAACTCCAGATCAATAGGGCTTATAAATACATTCCTCTTACTACTTTCCTTACATTATTCCTTCAAAATTTTCTTACTGTTTATTATTTTAGTTTCCGGTATTGTATTGATGTTTAGTGCTTATTGATAGCTTTCAAAATAACATTTACAGGTAGATAAAGTATCTTCTTAATTTTCTTCAGCCTTGTTTTCTCTCTCATGCTTAAAACTTAAGAAAGGATTTCTTAATCTAGGAAAACGAACATTAAACGTAAAACCAACAGTCTACTGGAATAAAGCTCTTCAGATTTCCCTTCCTCCCACTCATTTCGACATCGATTTCTCTGTGAGTTTAAAAAAGTAATACAGATAAAAATAATGATAAAATAACACAGAAACACTGAATAGTTGAGGCAAAAAAGGACCTTTAGAGGTTGTCTAGTCCTGCTAGATAGGGCGAACTACAGATGGTTGCCCAGGGCTTTGTCCAGTTGGGTTTTGAATATTTCCAGGGATGGAAACTGCAAAACCTCTCTGAAGAGACTGCTGCAGTCTCACACAATGATAAAAGATTTTTCTAACATTTTAGTAGATCCTGTATTTCAATCTGTGTCCACTACCTCCTATCCCCTCACTGGGTGCCACTGAGAGGATCCAGACTTTCAAATTTATACTTCCCTTCAGTTATTTATGGACCAGGGTAAGATCCCCCCTGATTCTACTCTTCTTCACGCTAAACAACTGGAGGTCTCCCAGCCTCTCTTCATAGGAAAGATACTCCAATCCCTTCTTTGTCATCGAGGCCCTTTGGATTTGCTACAAGTTACTCTCAGTACAATCATGCATCTTATGCTCTATCTAATCACTTAATTCAAAGGATGAAATCATTACACAGATCGAAAGTGGCACTGATGGCAGCTTTATTCTTACTTGCACTGAGGACAGTAAAAGTTTTTCCACTGACTTCAAACAGAATTAGATCTCTGCTGGTCAGATTAATTCTATGTAAAAGAGGATGTGGTTTTACTGTAGATGCCCATGATGGCCACATGATGCATAAATGTGATAATAATTTTTTTCAGTTTTATGCATTTGGTAGCATTTAGATAATAAACAACACAGTAAACAACTTTTCTCCCAATATATCTGAAACATTTAACTTGAGTGTGTAGACAAACCAGTCTACAGTGACACATTACTGCAATCCTACAACTTTGCGTTTTAAAATGAGCAGCTACTGCAGAAACTCTGCATGAAATATTTTTGCTGCTCCATGAGACCAACATAACAGAAAAGTCTATTATGCTTACTTTTATATTTTATAAAAAGGTAAATACAGATCTAAATAAAATTTAAAAATTTTTAAATGTCAGACTTTACTTTCAAGCTTCTTCCACTTTTCCCTGCTCCTTCTTTAAAACACTGGAGAACATTTGGCAAAGCAAAGATTCTACATTCCACATTTCATACCATTAAGCTACTGATACAATTTTAATTATGCAAAACTCAGTGGGCTCTAATAAAATCTGACTAGGTAATTAATACTCTAAAACAGACAGTGTGAGCCACTGAAAGCAATGTAGTACACAAATTCCCTCGTCACAGAAAAGACTCATACAGCACAGCGTACTTCTTCATCATTAAAAAAACATCCCATGATGTTAACACCTTTTGTTTGTCTTCTCCACAACTAACTACAGTCTTCATATTTTTTGTTCTTAAAAAAAGTAAATTTTTCTAATAGTTTCAGTTCAGATACACTCACTTGTATATCACAGCAAAACCAGGGAAAGAATACTACAGATGAGATAAAAGAAATATATCAACAGCCAAGTACAATTTTTAACTATTGTTAGTTCAAATATTAACTATGTGCATATTGATATGCACAGAAAGGACTATTATAAGATTACAGCATTATATTTGTATTTCATATTTAATTACATTTATGTAATTCAGACATACATACGTAAACGCATATACACATATATGTATTCTGAGGTAAGATCTACTTATGGTGCAGACATTTTCCTGAGATTTGCACACGAAGGGGATTTTCCCACCATGCCATTTCCACAGACCCAGGCTAAATTTGAGGTCTATTCAAGCCAAGGAGAGAGAAGAGGTTCAGCAGGCTAAGGGTTGTAGTGCTATTACATCTTACTGGTCTTGTGGTGATTCAATTAAAAAAAACCTAAAAGGAAGGGTATTAATTTTCAGAGCTGCACATGATTTTACAGACAAACATACGACACAAAAGACAAGTACAGTGAGCTTTTACATATGGGGAAATCTTCTCCATAGTACGGAGAACATAGACTGTTCTCTCTGAACTTGTACCTGGACGTTTTGCAGAGAAGAATGATTTGTGTGGTAGTTTGACATGATTTGTGTTTTTCCTAGAATCCTGTCCTTTATCTCCTTAACACAAGCCAAAAAATATCTGGAATTTTATGTTGTTTTAATAACATTTTATGCCAAAGCACAGACAGTAGTTCTGGATTCTTTTTCTCTTTCTTGACATGCTAAGAAAATGGTGCTAAGAAAAAAAAAGTTAAGAGAAGAACTGTGCTTAGATTTACACTTTTGCTACAAGAGATTTTTCATAACAGAGCATTTGTATGTCTCTATCTGTAACATCTTTTACCTTGAGTTTTAAGAAAAGCAGTTTGACCTTGCAATATTTTTATGCAGTATCAGGCTTTTACAGGTGGTGAATTTTAAATATAGAAGCAACAAGTAATTTGCTTGAGAGTACAAAAGAGATCAATGACGGATCAGATTCAGAAGTATATTTTCAGCCATTACAGCTTATCCTGTCCATTGTCCAGAGGAAAATGCCTGAGAATCAGTTATTAAGAATCATTATGCATAACAGTATAAATGAAGACCATTATTCTATCTTGGTCATTTTACTATTTGCTTCATGAAACCCTCAGCTTGTGTTGAGGCTAGATGTGCTAACTATTGGGCAAACACATAAGGAGCTAGAGTCTGGCCTACAAGAAGATGAAGCCTTCAGCCGTCTGATAGAGGGCTTCTGATTCTTCTTCAAGACTTCTGTCTTGAACGTTGTTTTGATGTAGTGAAATGATACAGAAGGTATACTGGTTTTAACAAAGTGTTAGCAGTATAAAAGAGGTCTGTAGACATAGGAAATGTGATTTTTAACAAAAGAAAAAACACTACTGTAGTATATTTTTACTCAGTGAGAGCTTAGTGGGTCTACCAAAGTTTACAGCAATTGCTACAGAAAAAGTAATCTCTGGTATGAATCATGGCAACAAAGTCATAAAAACCCAACTATACAAAAATTTAGTAATCAGGTAACAGATCACCAGTAAAAAGGAGAAGGAAGCAGACTCCACATTCGACCTGAGCTTCTACCAAACTTACAAGCTCAACAGAACTGATCAAAACTAATGATTCTGCGTTCAGCTTCAGATTAGAGAACATAATATGAATACTCAGACAGCAAAGCATATTCTACAGAAACATTATCACACTTAATAGTCCTGCCACACCAGTAGAGATGAGTGGAAAGAAAGGGACACAACCAGCTGAAAACAGAAAGGAGTTTGATAACAGGATGATGTGAGGCATTCCTTTGTCAAAAACACGCCAAAGCTAACCAGGGATGTGTCTATTGTAGTTTGGATTCTGTGTCCTCAAGCCTCAGGAAACCCAGCAATGAAGAAAACAGCAAGGCATTTTTGTGAAGAACAGAGCCAGCCATTTGTACATTTTCAGCTATCTGTCTCACATGCCCAGTGTATTTTACAGAGGCTGTGCTATTCATTTGCGCTCGAGTTCAAGGCATGTGAGCAAGCAGAAAACAAACCCTTATTTTTCTTAAAAGAAAAATCACCAACTCCAAGAAAAGGGATGTTTTCCATTTTTATGATCAGTCAGTGACAAAGTGAATGCTGATATGAATTAACAATCCAAACGCAATTTACTGGCGGATATAACAAGTCTCTAAATATTGAAGTCATGTTTTCATTATGAACAAATTCTATAATGTACCTGGGCCAGTAACTGCAACTAAAAACCTGACAGAGTTTTAGCATTTGCTGAAAATGCACTTTGGTGGAGTTGATTTATCTCTAAAACACCTTGCTACACAAAGACAACTTTCACATAGAGTCATTTGGTACTTGGCTACAACAAACCAACTGGTTAAAAGCAATTAAAGTATATCCACCAGAGTGAGAGAAAACAATTTACAGAAATTTCCTCAGGAAAGCATGAGGCTAAGCCAAGGTGTGAACTACTTAAAAAAGACAGCAGTCAATGTTGTTTCTAAACCACTGCTGATCACATTCAAGTTAAGTCACTCTTAGTTTGCCACAAGCAGTATAACTCAATAATGCAGAACAAGTGCTTGAATAGACTTTTCAACACACCACACAACCAAAAACACTACTAGCAAATGTGATTTCTGATTCTGTAGAGAAGAAAAGCAGAAATCAGAAATATACTTCAACATGTATTCTCACAGTATATAAAACACATATCTATGATGAGTAGAAACCTACAGACTCTGAAATACGCATCTGAACTTTTGCCAGTATAGCAATTGTATTGTTCTGAGGGTAATTGTTAGAACATAATTTTACATTAAGAAGCTAAGTGATCACCTTGTATTTTTAAAAAAACTAGCCTTGTTAAAAGCTAAAACTAAAAAAACAGGTAAAATCCCACAGTTCAGAAAACATGAAACAGCTCTAATGTGCTATTCATAGTCTGTGTTTTAAAAACTGAAGGTCATACATTTACACACACAAAATAAAGCTATCACTGCTTTGTGGCCTGCAGAGTATTTTCAGTTATTTTTCCTTATCCTTGGAAACATCCATTACTCTTAATACAGTAGCACCCTGAAATTTTATAACATTTTGGATTTCTTTGAAATGAAAAGTCCATTTTATTGTTTTTTAATTAAATCTATTTCCCTGAAAGGTCTTTAAAGACTCTACAAACTACCTTGCATTTTATTATTGCTGACAGTTATCTAAACCACGCTTGAATGCCCTCTTTATCCTTTAGTGAGCAATTGAAAGATCATATGCTAAAAAGACTTGTGCTTTCTCTTCTTCTAGCCCTATAATTAAGGCATTTTAATACATTTCTTCATAGTCATTAAGAGAGCACAATGTTAAAAATTAATGAAATGAGACAATTTTGAGTTTAACAACCATAAATACACACAACATAAATTTGTCTCAATTGTAGATATGAAAAAAAACCTTCTTTAAATCACATGATGAGATTACTGAATTGTCAAGATTTTGCCTTTGCTGTCTAAGGGTATTTAAATGATGTATGGTAGCCTGACAATACTACAGAGTTGTTACATACCATACAAGAGAGGTAAACATTTCTGTCAAACATTCAAATTCCATTGGGTTTTTGTTTACCTTATATAGATGTCTATTAAAAAAAGTGGTATTGCTGGACGATGCTGAAATGGGGGAGGAAAGAGAAAAGAGGAAGACAAAGGCATATGAAGGGAAAAAAGATCATAAGTCAATTGCAAAAAACCTGACATATAATGAAAAATACCACTATAATAACACTCACTTACAGCAGTATGTTAATAATATTTACAATAGAATAAATAGGATTTTCTTAATTTGGATTTTTTCCTAAGAAACGGAGATCACCATATTAATGTATCACATATTTTTGCAACACAGTAATAAGTGGGTTTCTTTTGTTACACAGTGAAAAGAATTCAATGTTTCCAAGTACATCATCATCACTGCTACATACACCAATTAAATATAGGGTGCAACTATACTATAGAGACATTATTACTATTTCCAAAAGATATTACAAATGAGCAAATTATACAGCTTATCTCTTAAAACTAAGTTAAGTTGTTCAAGGCTTAAGTTCTTTATGCTTTCTCATCTAAATTAAAAAAGATGCAGTACAACACAGAGCAAGAAGGCAAGGGATTTTTTTTTCTTAAGAAAGATAAAATAAAAAAAAAGAGAAGTTGCTCTCCAGAAGATTTTTTAGGGTTGTCAGACTGTTATATTATAAACAACCTTATTAGTCCTTTATAATTACAATAGGTACCTCTGGACAAGATCGAGCAGACATGACAAATGCTTCTGACTTCTTTTTAAATCGAACCTGGAAGGTCATCGCTGAACAAACAGAATGCTATACAACTGGGGCCATAAATTGTGAAAGCTACCAAAAGGTAAGTTTCTTGATATTAAAAATTAAAATTATTCTGTTCAGACTTTTCTGTATAAAATCTAGAAACAGGAGGATGAAATAGTTAAAAAAGGGTAAGTAGGTAAAGACAAATAAATCTTTCGAAACTTTATTATCAAAATTTTTTTTGGCAGCTGAACCAGTATTTTAGTATTAATGCAATGTCTTCAGAGTAGTTGTTTTATTTTACAAATATTGTCTTATAGATAACTCCGTAATGAGTATTTATTCATGTTTGCATTTACTTTTTTTACAGCACTATGATGAAACTGTGGACAGTTAAAATAAAACCAGTCAGTCTCAAATCTATGGCATTTGCTTGCTGCTATCCTCACATCAAGTCAGTAAAAGGATAGCATACTACTGTGCACTTTTCTTGACATTTTTTTTTTAGGATCATTTAACAGTACCGGTAGTTTTGGATTAAATTTAATTTGCATGGAGATAAACAGTAACTTAAATGACTGGAACTGGAAACCAGCTGATGGATTCACTTTTAAATCTCGTATTTCAGTTTGGAGAGGAAATGTAAGGATTGAATTAGAAAGCTGTAAACTCTTGATGAGAATTAGTGGTATAGAACAGAGGAAAATGAAACCTTCGGTTATTTTGCTTACAGTTAGGCTGAATGAAATTGTAAATCAACAAAAGGTTTGGACAGTATTCAAATCAACAGCTTTACCTACTAAAAGTTCTAACAGAGCACTGAGCATACCAGTTGAAACAAATATGAAATAACTATGAAATATGAATGACTTAAAAAAGAACCATATGAGAAGCAGAATAGTAAAATCACCAAAATTCAAGCAAAGGAAATTTGGACTGAAATGTATGATGGGCAATTAAGTACCTATTTTGACAATTCCAAGTGGTCAAGTTTTTAAAGTATGACACAGAAACCTTAACCTATCTATATATGAGTGATAAATGAGGCATTTTGTGTCATTACATTCCCATAAATCACCTTCTTTAACTGCTGATGGCTTTTATCAGCCCTAACCTTTTCAAGCTTCTATCAGAGTGCTAACATTTTCAACTTTGACACATATGTAGTTTACAAATTCTGCAGCTGATTAACTCTGGACAGAAGCTCACTGCCACCACTGCCTTCCTCAAGTTTGGTTACAGCTTCAGTGTCTCAAAAAATCAGAGGCATCCTTCGTATGCCAGAAAACATCACTTCATTTGTTGGGCTGTGTTGCAAATGATCCAAGATACTTCTCCTTTAGAAACAAGTAAATGAGAATATACTTTCAAAAGTAGTCTTCTACACAGAGACTGAAGTATGTGTAATTTTCATTATTTTAAAATAAATAGTGCTTTCCAAAAAAAGAGATATAAATAATATGCTCAATTTCACATGACTTTATCATTTAAACAAGCTTGGAATAAAAAAAAATTGACTACACATTAAATGTTGCTGTCAAAGTCTCTGAGGTAAACTGCAATAAAAAGTTGAAAAAATTACTAATTATTGCAGTGTATTGTATGTCTGATATTACAAAATATTGGATATTGCAATTATAAACCATGATTGGGGGCCCTTAAATAATTTTGTAGGATCCCTCACTAAATTCCTCTCTCAACTATTTTGTAAATTTTAAAGATTATAAATAGCCATATCTTGAAACTATAAATTCCAAAGATTCAATTTCAGCATTTTGGCACTTGGAACATGGAATGAATTCAAGCATGATAGAATACAATAAATGAAAGAGCAGAAAAGAAATACAAGAAGAAACGTTTTATCCTGTGTAAGGAAACCCAGAGACTTCAAGCAACACTTGCTTTCTGTAGGAACTAAAATTAAATTACCTATTTGCCTGACACATTCAAATTTTGCTACAAATAGACGATAAAATAGTTGATAAAATCCCATCTAGGCATCTGTCTTATAAAACATTTTAACTTACTGTACTATTCCAACAATGAGAAGCCAGCCATCTAGTAGCTCTTTCTGCCTTAGCAGCATCAAGATATAGTATGAATGGTACCAAAGCTTTAGTCTAAACACTCCTATTTTTGCTATTTTTTAAATTTAAAAATGTACAGAACATAATTTCAGATGCATTTCATCTATTGAAACAAGCAGTGACTCATTCACTGAAATGAATTTCCAAGATATAATCTATCTAGACACTGAAACAAAGTTCAGGTTTAAAGAGATACTGTCTTTAATAATATTAGTCAGACTGAAATTTTTATGTTGGTTGTGTGACCACCGGAAGCCTGGTACTTCAGATGGTATTAGTTTTGATAAGAGCTAACTAGACATCAGACCTAAATAATGAAACATGAAGAGACAGGCTTGGAACATGTAAATAGGAATGTCTGCAGAGATTCTCATGCAGCTGATTGTCTCTTGTTGATAAACAACACATCTTAGAAAAACAGTGGATGAAGGAAAAATTTTTGCAGCATCACAACTAAATCAGCCTTGCAGTGTTAATATTTAAGGCCTACCCGTAAAAAACCTAAAAGTTCCTTATTTCACTAATAATGCCACACATCAGAGAAGCTGTGCAGTTACACTTCGACAATTCAAATGTAAATCTTGGAATGTCTGTAAGTATTCATGACAAAGGCACATTTATCATTTAAAACAAAAGGACATGATTTCTTGACGTTCACATCAAAGACTAGCGATGGATGAGAGCACGCTAATCAAATGACTAGAAGGAACACAGATGCTTACTATTTTGATTAGGAGAGGGAAATGAAGACCTCTTTCCTAAAGATACAAAGATCCATAAAGTATACACACATATGTAAGTGTGTATAACACACTGTGCATGCACAGGAGCTGGATATGTTCTCTAGCAGAAATGCTACGAATGTGAACTAGCATGACTGCCAATTTACTTAAGGTCAGAAGAAGCACATAACACTGACTTTGATAAATTCCAGTTAATTGCTTATGAATTTATACATTCAGAAGCAATTTTAGCTTCCTTCTATCAAAATTCAACAAGTAATAAAAGAGAATAATTTAAGCTTATTTTTTTGGAATTTGTTTCCTACTGCCTTCATTCTAGGTTTAAATTATACTTCTGTAAATCATGCTTATGTAACTTAAAATTGCACAAAATCAATGTAAATATTACTGAAGATAAAAATGTAGACTCTTTAAGTGGGATGCAATATTGCAAGATAAATGTGTAACTTCAGTGCCAAATTTTATTGTAAGTTTTTACATTTTGATGCTCAAGTCATCTTACTTCAGTGTCTTGCTTCATGTGTAAATTGTACCAAACTAATTATGCATGTTTAGCAAGAACTAATAAACATCAAGAATTTTGCTTATTCAGCATGAGAGTCACAACCACTGCCAGTGAGACAGCCAAAAATTTGTTCAATTTGTAGACCCATGTACAGTAGCAAGGTCCCATGAGGTTCAATACTTTCACAAAGTGTTGTCAAATGATGATAACATGCAACTTCTTGAAATCCATCTTTCTCATTCTCCCTTAAGCAGGAAGCAACTATAAAGAAAATCTCTCTGATACTTTTCCATTAAAATTCTGCAATGAGTAAAGAATTTTTGATATCCTCAAGAAGGTACGCCAGTCACTCTAGTTCTGAACAGAGAAAGAAAAGCCCCCTTGCTAACTGGAGAACTATTCATCAAACATACTTGTTTATACCTTGCTGTAGTTATGAAACACACAAAGTACTAGAAAAATGAAAATAAATTTAAAAAATGAGTCTCCATCATACACTTTTCAAGAATTTACAAGAAGGAACATTTTATAGTATCTACAAAAGTATGCAACTGAACAAAAACTGGTGGTACTGAGGCAGAAAAAATACATTTTAATTAAAAATACTCTTAATAATGTATTTCTTATTGTTAAAGTAGTTTTTATCTGACCAGAAATGCATTTGAAGTTAAGAATGATATAATGTAGCGTTTAAAACAATACATCAACACCAACAAGCATTTTGCTCTGCCACTCAGAAGCTTTAGTAAGATGTATCTGATGATGTGCTTAATGCAACTTATCCAAATATCTTCAGTGCCTCCATTAATGCAAAAGCAGTGTCCTAGGGAAGCAGATTCTTGTGCTCTGGAAACAGAAATCCTTACTGCACAATTGTACTGAATAAACAAAATGTAGGAAGTTTCAATGGATACATTTCAGTCTCATCTTCAATCAAAAGAAAGTACCCTCACAGGGGCTGAATGGAAACATGGTACACTGTAGTGACACTGCATTTCTTTTTGCCTAAGCCAAGATTTAGGCAAAAGGAATTTGTGTAACTGTGGAAATGTGATTGCTGTCCATTAACTGCCCAGTGACTACTAAATCTACTCATTTTGTACTTCAAATTTCTCTTAGATTGTGCGTTAACCTCAACAGTCTCATGTTTTTAAATGCTTTATTTACTGAGTTCTATATATCATCAGCTATTGATATTTTTTTTCCTTATATTAGTACATATATTTCTGTATTCTATACATAGTAATTTATCATTTAATATATTAAAGGCTGCTTAAGACAAACAAAATTCCTACACCTCTTGGACCTTTTTTGAAAAATTTACTGGATGCTCAATATATATAATATTCAATAGCATGTGAGAATAATTTTTATGCAACTCTGATAGTTAGAAAGATAGATAACTCAATTATTAGATCATCTATCAAAATATTCAGATGTGTAAGAGGCTACTAAAAAGATTGATGACTGAGAAAGTCCACTGATTCTCTAGCCATCATATCCACACATTTGGCTAGACAACATTTTTCGCTGCCTTCACAAGCAAGCTTCATTACCCATCACTCCACTGAAAAGAGTTTATTATGAGGCTGCCATCTTGGCAAGACTATTATTTAGATGATAAATGTTGGGGGAAAAAGTGTGTCTAGATTTTTTTTTTAACATGAGCTTTTTGACAGATAAAACAAACAGCATCTACATTTCTAATTAACTTAAATTTGGCATATACAAATACAGGTCAGTAAAGCTATGATATGCTACTAGATTATCTTCTGTCTGAATCTTGCCCTTAATTTGCAAAATGTAAATTAACTAATTAGAAGAAAAGAAGCATTATTTGTGACAAAATGCTCCTTCTACTTTTTTTGCTTTGTGACATTTATGATCAACTGTAGTCCTTCATTCTAACTTCTAGTAGATGGATAATTATGCTCATACTCATTTATTAGGCTTTTAGCACTGTAACCCAAATGAAAACTTGAGATTTCTGAAGGCAAAGAAGGACAACAACTGTGACATGGAGCTAAATGACATTCCTGCCAGTTTTACTTCATTCTCAATATTATGCTGTTAACATCTCGCATGAATACAGGTACTAATATTTTCACTTTCGATATTCAAGTACCTGACTCAAAGGAAAGTCTCTATTAGTATTCTTAAAATTTCCTTGAAATCTCTGTATCCCTTCTGTACCTACTGCATAGTAATAATAATATAATTATGCTTTGTTCATTAGTACTAAGAGTTAAATTTAATTTATATGCCTAATACCTTCCTCAACTGTCATTTCAAATGCATTAGATTAGCACCTACAGTTACAAAAAGGAAGACGGAGTTGATCATTCCTGAGTTTCAGCCCAGCAACCTGACCTTGTTAAATAACAAATATATGGTGTCATAGTTTACAGGGGAAGGAATTCTTTTTTGTTTTGGCTTGGTTTTAACTATCAGTAAGTAGATAAAGAACCAACATTTAAAACTACATTGAAAGTGTCAGATGTAAATGTCAATTAAAAATTACAAGGAATTCTGAAAGGTAAGGTCTGTGGGGGATTGACATTCTTTGACATAGTGGAGTGTCTGCAACCAGGCCTTTGGCAAGTATAGCAGGATCTATGCTGTCAGCTCTTATCGTACATAAACTTAGATGCTTGTCTAATCTGAATGAGAAATACCAGGAAAACTGGAGCTGAAGCCTTGCAGTAACATTGAAGAAAGCTGAAAGTGCTCTATCTACACTACATGAATCTCTTGTGACATGAAAATATTTAAGACAGTACAGAAAAATATAAGGGAAAAATGATGTAAACAAAGCTATATATTGCTTCATTTACTATTTTTTTTCAACTCGGGATATAACAATCTAGCAGTGAAAGAGGCTTACATAAAATTCCAGTTTCATGTCTGTATTAAACACAGTATCTAAGGAGAGCAATGTATGAAAATACTTACTTAATAGTAATCATTCAAATATAAATGATAATATGAATAAAATATGGTCTGTTCTTTCTTCGCTTTGACAAAAACTAATTTCGATACAAAATCAAACAACCTACAATGTTCAGCAAAACAATTAACATTATAGCAATGCTATGCATAAGCCATGGTTTCAGTGAAAATGTCTTCATGCCCTGTTATTCAACCACACTGTTGAAGAGAGCATGACTGGTAAAATCTAAAAACATTACTTTTGAGCTGGAGTAAAAAAAAATGTTTTTCATAAGCTATATGTTGATTTTTATACTGTTCATGTGTCATTAAATAAAGAAAAAAGTAATTAATATCAAATGCTATTGGAAATAGGCTAAATGTATGTAGGATATTTGTGAAGTGCAGAGATATGCCTTTGTGTGTGTGTGTATGTATGTATATTTGAATGTACACATGTATCTGTTTATCTTGCAGAAGAACACAGGATTTTATCATCTTCACAAAGTAAACTACTGCATGAGTAAACTAGTAGAAAATGGCACTGTTCACTGCTTTTGGTTTTCTTCCTGTCTATTAACAAATATATCTTTCTGAGTGCTACTAAGGTTAGCAAGTTGGCATAATAATTCACTTTGGAAAAGTTAATTAGTTTTGAAGGAGCTTAGAATATAACGTCCTAAGTGGTAAAAATCACCAGAAACGCTCTATCTACATACATTTTTATTTAAGATTAATTCAGTAATTCAAGCAGAGCCAGAAGGAAGAGAAAAAGGAGCAAAGCAAAACCCAGCATGTGTGAAAATCTACAAGCATCAGATAGCTAAACAAACCCTAAGTCCCTCAGTGTTGCAGTAAGGTCAAAACCTTTCAGCATTGTACCAGTGTGTCAAAATATGTCAACAAACCATCATACTGCAAGAAGAAGAATGACCTTTCAGTTCTTTATGTTTGGGCTGCTTTGGATACTGGGTATGCATGAACAGTTTTCCTAGCCACTTGACAAATGTAACTCCCAAGGTTTCCTCCAAGTCAAGTTGTTACAATGGTTTTCAATTCACCAGTACAATTTTGTAAACCATCTGCAATTGAAGAATACTGAACTTGTTAATAGAACAGACATCCATAAACCCACAATAGATCTCCCTCTTACCCCACCACCTACAATCAGACAACAATTATTACTTCAACAGTCTGAGTAACCTGCCAAACGAATTTAAACAGATGAACAGCAAATAAAAAAGTCTATCGTTCTGATGTCCTGATTCAGACTTTGCACACATATAATTCATCCTTATAGTCAACTGCAAATTAATTTGAACAGAACACTCTTAAAAATCCTTGGAACACATTATCTGCATTTTTGAGTGAAATACAATCCTTTGCATCATTTCTGTTCACACTTATCTGAAATAAATACCCTTTCTAAATCAATGGGACTCTATGATAATTTTACTATGACTGATAGTCATGAATTGAAGTCTCAAGATCAGGCATAATGTACTAATTAACACCACACTGAATTATGAATTTAGGCTTCCAAAAAGTGTGGCTACTATTTTAAAATTACTTATGGGTAACTTGCTTTTATTTATTCTTTCAAAAAGGCAGAAGCACAGGACTAACAACATTTAGAATACAAATGGCAAAAGGAATTCAGTACAGAGATGACTTACCATTTTTATTCAAAAAGATGAAATGCTTGTTTTTCACTATGTGAAATTGCCTTTAGTTTAATAACAGTGTCAAATATGACATTTTCCTATGGCCTTCCTTACATATAGTAAAGTTTCTTTAGCTAATAATGACGTCAAGCTTTTTCCTGGGACTCTCTACAAATTATATTCCATACTGTACATATGCCTTAGCCATGCCTGCAGAAGACAGAAAATGTAAATTGCTGTATTTGAGTTTATATCTTCTTACAGCAAGTCACTGACAGTGCACCCACTAATTACTGTTTGAACCATGTGTTGCTGATCCTTTGAAAACAGCAGTCATGCCTGTCAGCTCTGACTAACAGACTTTTACAGCTAGGACTCCAATTTTTAATTTAACTTAGAAAAAAGTTATAAAATCAGACACCATGGAGGAAAAAAAAAAAGAAACAGCAACATTCATCTAAACACTAAAACACTTTGCAACATGTTCATAGACCCCATTTTGAGTGCGATCTGTGTAACTTCCTGTTCATGCTCTCCAAATTACCTTTGGTCACACTAACTATTCAACAGCTTTTATCCTCATGTTTACAAGAAATGCACCAATGCAGAGCAGTGAAAAATGAAAAGTGTGGTATCTACTATATGTGCACAAATTATAGTTTGTGCATGCAGTTTTTTTTGTTTACCCAGTGGCAGTGTAAACTATAGCCTGCTCAGTGGATGCCACTGCTCTGAAGGAACAAACATACTGAGGCAAGTATATGAATCACTTTATACTAAGTTTGTCCAGTATATAAATAGCTTTTTTTTCTAAAATATTACTGTGAAAAATCAGTCTGGGAATATGCAAGACCAAACTTGCGTTTTCCTGTTTCTTTATTATTAAAAAAATCTCAATATCTAAACACCATCTTAAATTGTAACTGTGCAACCCCCCTGACAAGGTACACGTTGTACATTTTTAATGTGAAGCTTAATTTGAAGATGAGGTTGCAGTGCACCACTGCAACTGAAAATTGCTTAACAATACCATTGATGTATGAGCCATAAAAAACCTTGCTAAGCTGTCCCTGCAGAACTCAGAGTAATAAAAAGGTGTTCTTCTGCACTGAGGTGAACAGACATGGTTGACTGCATCTAGGGAGCTGTTCTGTTAAAGGAGAAAGTGCCATTTCTTTCCTGTCAGTACAGACCAATTTAAGACACTCACAGATTTAGTTAGCACAAAGTACAGGATTTAATGACACACATAACAGCAAACAAACCCCAGCTATGTTCAAAGCTTTCAGTCAGATTCTGAGCAGTATTCATCTTACATATGTGACAGTGAGAAAAGAACCTAGAAACTTTTCCGGTCTGACTCCTAATTTTTAGAGAAGCAATAAAAAAGCTGAATGGAAAAGTCTAAACCCTCTGACTTTCATTCATTTCAAAGTATCTAGGTTTGTATTTCTACCCACACCTAAGAGGTGGCAGATTTTCTCTTGAATTTCATTTCTGCTTTAAGTTCAACCAACAGGTCAGGTTTACAAAACCCTAAACTATCACTTGAATGTTCTATCATCTCTACTGTGAACCCATGCTTTTTCTCCAAATAATTTCTCTTTGAAGAGGAAGAGAGACACAAAGGTGTGGTGAATTGACTGAGAATCTGGCTCTCATTTGAGAACTCTACACTGTGCACAGACTAACTAATACAAAATTGATTCACAGTTTGTGCAGCCACACCTGTGTCCTTTCATATAGTTTCAGAGACCAATGAAAGTTAACTGTCTAACCTACATGCAACCTAATCTGTCAACATGTGTTCATTAACCCAGCTGTCTTTATATTAGAGGCTACAGTAATTCAGAACTCATTTCAGAAGATGTGGCACTGTCATCTTGGCCAAGCAGTACCAAAATTAAAATTAACAGGATTTATTCTTTAAAATACCCCCACAGGAATCTGCCTAATTTCCATAATTAACCTAAATTTTGGATTTATGGCATGACAAATATTACTATGGAGAGTTCTAGTTTCCTTTTACGAATGTAAACTCATTATATTTAACAATCAACCATTTTTGTAGTCATTTTCAATACAAATAGCTATAACAGCAGATTTGGCAAAATCTCAAAACTACTTCCAAAATGTTTTATTGATCTACATATCATTGCACTCTAGCTTTTGCAACATTAAAGATACTTGACTAACAGCTCAGTGAGAGATGTTATTCCATTTTTGAAGTTGAATTATTAATTGGTACATGTTAAAATTAAAAAGAATTTAGCTACGTCTTGGTTTCTTGATATAAGTGTAAGACAAGTTTCCATTAGAAATATCAGATGCAAATGGTACACACTATTATCAAATGTTTTACACTAAAACATGGACAGACACTTAGTAGCACAAAAAAAGATAGATACAACTTTGCAATGGCAATTTTACTGCAAACAACAAAGGGATCAGTCCTTTCATCCTACCCATCTAGGCTACTTTCATCCCACCTCAATTTAGTATCTTTATGCTCACGTTAACTGTTTCAAATTCACTTCTTGGAGCTGCTTTTCTCTGACATCATCATGGATCCCTTCAAATACACCCTTTGTACTTAGAAAGTATTCTGGCCAGTACATCTAATGGCCTCCCAACCTGCGCTGCTCCATTTCCTTTACACTGATGTGCAGTTCAGCGCTATTTGCATCACAATCTTTCCTGACATTCTCACCATTTGCCTATATATTGTATATACTCGAATTTTTTTCTAAGTTTTATATTCTATGTTTCACAATTTAATTTCTACATATTTCCTATAGTATAAGGTTCCCATAACCTTGATTCAAGATTTCCAAGTCTCTGCTTTCTGGGATTGTCAAATAACAGCAGGTCGTTTTCATATCAATCAAAGATGTTGCTGCAGAGTATAATTCAGAACTTTGACGATGTTCTTATCAAGATCAGGTCTCCCTTTCTCTACTGCCTTCTATTGAACCTGCTTTTAAAGTATTTCCAAAGGCAATGCTAGCCATTTTCACATTCAGCTGAAATATTAACATACCAGACTAGTCTCTGATGTTGGCGTACACTCCCTTTTTGTTGTACGTCCACACTCTTGGGCCATGCTCTCCACTATCCTTCTGACGGTCTCTTGTGGACACTGAGAAGACTTCTAAATTTATCCTTTAAAAATCCTTTTATTAAGACTTTAATTTACCTCACTCACTATCTTGTTTAGGGTTCTACCACATACAAAAATGGCATTGAAGATGAAGCACTGTGTTTAGTATTTTTTCTGGAAAAAAGTCCTCCAGTGAGGAGGTGTCCAGTACCATGGGAAGATTTATAAACATACACAATAATGACTTTTAGAATAATAAAGAAGTATTTGAACGCTATTTGAAAGCAAATACCTTTATACCAGTGCCATCAACATGCTACAAAATCCTGTCTAGCACTATTTACTTCCCTCCTAACGTTCCTGCAAAGACTTACTACATTTTCAACTTGAAGATTATTGCAATTATTGCTTCAAATGTAAATAATATACATAAGAAATACTTTATTAAAAAAACACAGTGAAACAGTACAGTCCTACTTAAAGTGACAACGACCAGTAAAGTCCTTCATACACAAAACCCATTTGGTTAGATTGTGAAGATTTTTAAAAAAAATTTGTCACCTTGTACATATTCCAAAACGGTACAGCAAAATCTTCATTCAAAGTCAGGTACTAAAAAAATTGACATACCTTCTGTACCAAAACAACTTACTCTGACATCTAGCATCACCGTAAAATCACCACATATATCTGCTGCATATTAACAATTAAGACCTCAATTTTTCACAAATATTTTAGCGCACCAACTTGAAATGCCAATTAATGACATTCAAAATACCTGATTGGTAATATGTATTTTGTTGACATGACTTAATACAAGAGTCAGCTGTGTTTTATCCAGTAACTTCTTTTTAAAATGAAGTCCTATTTATCTATAAGGAAAAATAATAGAAATTTACCTGTTCCAGTAGCTCCAAAACTGGTCCTGCAAGTAGGCTTGGTGGCTACTTTCATCACCAAATGAGGCTTTGCTTTCAATCCAGTGAATTATGTGTCCTTCTACAGCTAGGGTAACAGCAAAAAATAAACTGAACTCTGAAAACCACACTCAACAGCCTGTAAGACTGTTACTTCACAATCTACCACATAATTCATGCTTGCGACAGTTACATATTTGTAAAAATTATCTTTCAAATATACACACAGCACATTTAAAAAAACATACCAGAAAACACTTTTAACAAACAATCACATCAATTTCAGTTTCATTACATCCTGTTCCAGATATCTGCCTTTATTCTAACACAAACAGAATGAAAAGGACATTAAGAGAGAGTTTTATTCTTCTACTACCCTTACTTTGCTGGAAGGCAGTTGTCAGGTAAGGAATTGGAAACTTCTGCTGAATCACAAGAACAGTTAGCTAAGCTGCTAAAGACAGAAAATTGCCACCAATCCAGAATGGAAGGTGTAAGAAAGGGAAGGAAGTTTATCCTGGACATGTGTCTCCTCCATTCTTTTGCAAAACTAGCAATGCTTCACTAGAAAGAAGTCAGGAATAAGAAGGCTTATGTGAAAAAATGTGATTTTGAATTTCTGTTTCCTTCATTGCTTTGGTATTTGCTTTGGTTCATGTTGTTCTTCATTTTTTGCAGGAGTGAATTACTAATATTTATAAAATCATTATTTTTTTGACAAAGGAATGTCATCTCTGAAGTCGACAACATAATTTTGCAGAAGAAATCATAAGCATCACTCTAAGAGACCATTCTTTCTCCAAAAAGGTGTTGTCAGGTATCATTGTTAAGATCTTTAAAAATGTTTTCTTTATTTTGAGTTACCTACAGTACCCACAGTCACGATGCCTTAGCCTAAATTTGACTTGGAATGAGGTTTTCAAAGAGCATGCAAACCCATAACAAAAATACAGAAAGATTACAAGAGGCCATGGCAGCAAATAACTGACCACAGACTGCAAAATTACTCAGGAAATCTGGGTACAGCTCATGAAGTTACCACACTAAGTTCTATATGCCACCACTACCCTGCTGTCAGCAACCCAGTTAACTTGTGTACACCCTTTCCCCACCCCCAATACCTTTAGAGCCCAGGAGGTATAACAGCTGAGGTACAAGTAGCTCAGAAGCAATTTACAAGAAATATTTGCCTTTCTTAGGTATGTATTGAGTAGTGAAGAAGAGAATCCAAGCACTGCTACACATTAATTCAGCTCAGACAACAGGTAGGAAATTATTTCCTCTAAGTCTCAGGTGATTATAAAAATTTGAAAAAAACAATGCAGTATTACTATTTGAATTTTTTGAGACAAATCTATGCAAACATATTAATTTAACCTTCTTTCTAATAGGGTAATATTACAAAAAGAATTCTTTTGGGTTTTTCCCGGTTTCCCTTCTCAAGAATTTAAAAAAATTAGTTCCATCCAGTTGCTTTTCTAGTTTCCTTTTAATCAGGCTCTTGAATAGGTGGGAAATAATCTCATGTTTCTAATACAGAAGTGGGTACCTTAATACCAAGTATGAACAGTGTTTATTGTGGTCGACATAGCTGGGGAATCTTACTGATGTATACAACTTTCTGAATAGCAGGTGGTAAAGGCTCTTTTCAGCAGTGTCCAGGGACAGGACCAGAAGCAATGGGTACAAACTTAAACATAGGAGCTGCCATCAAAACATCAGCAACCACTTTTTCACTGTGAGGGTGCTGGAGCATTAGGCACGTGTTGCCTAGAAGGGTTATTCTCCCTCGTTGCTGACATTCAACAGCTGTCACATGGCCTCAAGACCACAAAAGGTAGATGAATTTTAACATGACTTTTGTACTTACTTTTATTCCTCATTCTTTCTTGCTATTCAGACTTTTAGAAAACAGTAAAGAAGTGCAGAGTTGTATCTGGATGCAAAATGATGGCAGAAGAAGAACTGCACTATGACAAACCTTTATGCAATGTCCTCTAGTTGTAATAGTAATGCTCTTAAGACTACTTTGAACTGAATGGTCTAGAAGTAAAGACCATTATAGGTATACCAGAGTTTAGTTCAGAAAAACAGTGCATAGAATACATTAGAGGGAGCAGGGATTTGGGGATTCCTAGTGTTGCTTTTTTTTTTTTCTTTTTTGATAATGAGATAAAAGCATGCAGAGACTAAACAGGAAACACTGGGAAACACTAGTCAGGATCAAATCCCTCTGAGTCAAACTAGAAGTTCTTAAAATTACTGGGTAACTCCTGAAGAGACTTATTTGCAGTATCCTGGAATATGCTTCACTTAAGTAGCCATAATATTTTAGCATGAACACTTCTACACAAAATAATAAAAATTCTTTAGAAAGACTTACCTACTGGCACTTCTAAAATAAAGTCTGGTGTTTTGTCATAACCCTTTGCACGAAGCTGATCTTCAGCTGTACATAGAAAATAAGAACTACTGTTTATAAAACTATTCCATTAAGTAGACAGCAGCATAATTAATTTTATTTTAAATAAGAGTGCAAGAATTACTAATGCAGTCATACATATCTTTCTTATGCATGCAATGCTGTGTCAGATTAAATGAACCTTTGTAGAAAACCTGAAGCATGGATATAAAAATGCTTCTTTGTCATCCCTGCATTTTTATGTCTTCATTATAAACATCATTAATTCAAGCTGTCATACAGTATTTTACAACCTCCAAATATTCAAAATAAAGAGGTATATTCACTGATTGAAAGAAGAGTCTCTCCACCTCCGGATGTGCTAAGATTAATCCTACCAACACCACAAATGTAGATATACTGTATCTGATGCCTTGGTTTTATTTTTAATGACAAAGTTATTAAAAAAAAAAAAACTGCACGAAAAACCTTGTCTCCCAGAAATTTATTAAAGTAGATATTGCCATAATTTTAGTTTCTCTTGCATTCTGGATTCTGTAGAATTTATCCAATTTCTGAACATAAAAAGATTTAGATATTCTGCTAACATTGTCTACAATTCTATTGCTTATGGATATTAGAGCTGAGTATTTCAAGAAATAATAATGACTGAGCAAGGAAAAATTGCAAAAGGCAAAAGATACTCCCTTTAAAATAAAAGGAAAAAGAAAAAGAAAGAAAAAGAAGCCCAAGCCACCCCCTAATATTTTTAAACTATTGTCCTTGATTTCTGATACCATTACATTGGTATTTCTGAAACACCATTTCCCCATTAGAATTTGGAGTGACCTGGTCATTCAATTCCAGGCATGGCTTTCTGTCTTCACCCAAGCTCAACTAATGGCACTACCTAGTAACAAGTAAGGCTGTGTAGCCCCTTAACACCTACTGGGCTGTTGACATTGTCATGCATCCCATTCGCCTTTCTACATCACCTTTGATTAAAATTAATGGTCCATTCTCACTGTTGGGTAGCTTATTTCCAATCCATTTATCAGGTTAGGACAGTAGTTTCATGGCCAATGTTCAGAACTCAGTTTTTGAATACTTTGTACAAATCCTGAAAGGTCAGCAGTTTGAGTCCAAGTAAGATTTTAATGACAAGAAAAACATACAAACTTAGAAATCAAAATATTGTAAAAGTGCCAAAAGCAAACTCTCTCATTCTTTTCCATTGAAGAATGTAAGTCTGAAGTATTTTTTATATAGCGAACTAAATCTGAAAGTGGGACAGAAGTAAATTTGGAAAACTGAACATTCACGTCAGTGTAAACTGCAATAGCTATTTATTCTTTTTGAGTGTTACTATTTTTTTTTTAAATTTTGAGAACACGTCTTCACTATAAACAGACTATATTGTAAATAGAAATCTTTGCAATGTGATGCTTCATTATATCACCTGATCAGGTAATAAAAAACATTTCTAGGATTTGGAGACAGACTTGGTTTTTGGCTATTTTTTCAAATCTAGATTGTCATGGATACAGAAAAATGATGTTAAGATTAAGAGGGTTTTCATTTAACAGAACCTATAAATAGAGAGTTTTATGCCATAACATAAAAATGAATTAATGTTCTATGTTATCTTTTAATAAAAAAAAACCACAACAGTTTTATCCAAATGTAGTTAATTGTAACCTGTTCTTAATTGTTTAAAACAATCTAGGATAGACAACAGGATGTCCCAGCTGAAATTTTGTTCATTTAAGAGCAATAGCAATGGAAAGGTCAGTCTTTTCTTCAACATCTAGCAAACGCTAGTACCACAAAATATGGGAAATGCACCTTAAAAAAACTAACTGGAACCAAAACAGATATAAACACGTATTTGCATAGGTCAACATGGCAGCATGGAATCTGCATCAGCATTACATTTAATATTCTTCAGCAGATTATTTTTTCAAGGGTGCCTGATTACTTCTAAAATCTTTTAATACTAATTCACGGGTCAAAAAATAACATGTTTTTTGTTTTAAATCTGATTCTGAATGCCTTTATGTGGTTTCTCCTAGCATTTTGTACTGTGATTAACATTGGAAAACATATTAAAAACCATGTTTATTATCGATGTGTTTATCATGTGCAAGAACATAACTTAGTATTACTATTTCTCCAAGTGTTTTGAAGCTTTATAACTATGGGGAAAAAACCAGGGAAACTCTCCATAATCACCATAAAATTTTTGTTTTAAACCATAATCCCCTTAAAAAGAAGTTCTAACTTTTCAGGCCAGATATGTTTCGTATTGGTCCAGAAACTACTGATCCAGCACCTCAAAAGATCTTTAGCTCTAGCATGGATTAAGAGAATAATTTAAAAACTGCTTGAAAGCCAATCCACAGCAGTTTTGACAGTTCAATTTATGAATACTCAGATTTGAAAATTATGTGGAAACAGCCATAATAAGTAGTTTGTCAATAGATACCCTATTAATTTAGATTTCCAACAAAATTGCAGCTTCATCTTTACCATAATGCCACACTCAGTCCTTTTACCACATCATGGTTCTGATACTAGCCTTCTTCTGTTGGTGCATGAATGAGCCACAACTGCAAATTTAAGATTACAACAGAAAACACTGATCAGATTTTAAGATTTATATCCAAACTACTACTGGTGGGAAGCAAAAGTGGGTAAAGTTCAATACCTCCCTATATACTCAAAAGCTTTCCTAACATATTTGTGGCAAAAATTTAAAAAAAAAAAATCCTATAAAGAACCTAGGAATTCCTGGCATTTCAGTATGGCGTGTGAAGCTCTGAGTCTGTTTTGACAGAATGCTTCTATTGATCACTTTAATCTCAAGCCAAGTGATAAAAGACTTGAGAGCTGTGTTTTTGCTGAAGAGAGGACATGGTATATAATGCCCTTCTCATGAAAAGTGAATTAATAAAATGTAACCCCCATTAGTGCGTATAGGTTTCCAATCAATTCCAGGGTGAGTCTGAAGGTGTTACTTCTGATCTGTAGGCTTTGAAAACTAACTGCTCTAGGAACAGACAAATTCTGTCCTGAACCTGAAAAGCTGCTTCATGCTCTAAGGCTACACTGGGACACTCCACATTCACTGTGTCCTTTGTTTGTACTTTCTTCTCCTGTACTAGACCCTCTGTTGCTCGGGTGAACACATTTGATATAAACCCCCTGACTATTCTTGATAAACAGTACAGTGGAATAGTACACTAATATGGGAACTGCAAAAATTCTGTTTCTTTAATATGTGTTAAAAAGTAATGAAATTACAAGTCATAAGCCATGTAAATCACAAGCCATCTTCAAAACTGGAATGAAGTATTACACAACAAAGCCCAACAAAGCCTGAATTTGTCCACCTATGGGAAATACTATCATCTCTTCTGTTCTCCTGATGTTTTCTTCAAGGAATTTTGGAAATAGTTTTTCAGAAAGGAAAGGTATTGCACGGGACTCAGTAGGGCTCGTCTTGCAGATACTTACGGAAAGCTTTTTTAAAAAAAACAAACAACCCAAAACCAAAACACATCTAGAACCTGAAATACATATGTTATCACAGACATAATAAATACAAATGCTTAACCTACCTCAACAATACTTCACTATACATAAAACGTGAATAACAAATTAAGCTCTCTCATTTCTATCCTCATATTCAAGTAAGTTAACCCATTCTAGATGTCTTAATTTGACAGCACAAATTTCTTGGAGCTAATTTCTAAAGACAAAATTGATGCTTATCCAAGGTCATGAAACACTAAAATTTGAAACTGATTTGTATACTGCAAAAGCTTACACAAGCCAAATAAAATTACAGTTTTTGGGTTGAGGATCCTTTAGTGAGTCACCTAGTCCATTCCCTTGTATCGTGACAGGATTGATTTCATTACCACCTTTGATAGATGAGTGTCAAATCTAGCCTTGAATTTTTCATTGAAGGTGATTCCATAACCTTCCCTGGCAGTTTGTTTTATACTTACTGTTCCTTGAACTGCTTGGTATTTTAACTCAACACCATCTCTGCAATTACAGCTTAAACCTATTACCTGTATCTATGCTCTCACAGTCAAGCAGGAAAATCTACCTCTTCATATTTTCATAGTGTCATTTGCAAGCTTGCATGTGATAGTTAATCATGTCCTTTCCTCACTTTTCTCTAAAATAAAAGAGCGTACTAACTCTGCTCCTTAATCATATGGACAAATCTTTTAAAAAGCTTAATAGCGCTTTCCAACTTCTTAAATTTTTTTAAGGTTTCCAAAATCTTAACCCGATACAGCTTCAGGAGAGATCATGGTTCCCAGTAAACCCAGCAAAATTCCCTGTTCACATAAATTTAGTACAATGGTCAACAATTAATGAAAGAGAGCATTTCACTTTGCTGTCATCTCATCATAAGGAATCCAAGATTTAAGAAGTCATTGTTTACATTCACATTAAGAGAAAGGATGCTTTAAACACCAGTCTTTGTTTCAATGCCACTAATGTAAAAGAAACATATTGCAGGCTAAAAGAAAAAAATGAAAGTAACTTCCTAACTAATTAATCCTTAAAATAACTTTAAAAATAGGCAGTGCAAAAAAAAAAAAAAAAAGAGTACTTGCATTGCTTGGGAAGCAGGGGGCAAGAATTCAGCAGAAACTGCATAGCAAAGTAAATGAGTGAATCCCCTAGCATTTCTTTAATACATAAAGCATTCTGAAGCTAATATTTCGTATGCTTCTTCCTAAATCTCATAAGGCCTAGATTATGGCTAATATCTCATGACACCAAAAGTAATACTGCAGCAGATATTAAAGCATTTTTTTCAGCTACTTATTCTATAAAATATTAATTGCAAGCCTGTGCATGTGCTGTATATATAGCGTATTAGGTAACTGAGTTCCTGCTCAGTTCTAAATCAATAAAAGATAACATGTACAGCATCAATCATTTTTTACTCTTCCTTTACTACCTAATATAGGGAGCATTCAGGCTGATTTTGTCTTAGGTAAACAGTCACCAACATCTTTGAAGTTAAGAATTCACTGACTAGCCTCTACTACAGATTCTTACCTATGAAGGAGAGACTTTTTCCCAAAAGCATTTCTCGCAGCAAGACTTCATGCTCATGACCAATAGCGCTGACAGCTTTAGGTTAAGGAATGGAAGATTACTTTGGAAAAGAAGCAACTTCATAAAAACATCGTAGGTAAAGTAATTAATCATAGAATTTATTGGCCTTCATCTGCATTTCAGAAGTGATCAGTGATTTCAACTCAAAATTTTGAAAATCCTTACAGGGATTTTCAGGAGCATGCACAACTTTGTGAAAATCAGACTATTGTATAAACAGCATACATTTTACAGAATTAAGAGCCATTTGAACGTATTTATTCAGTATAATTAAGGGCAGTATTTCCATTTTTTCTTTATTCTCCTTCTAAATATAGAAGGAAGTGAGATCCTAAAACATGCAGTTAAATACCTTTAAAGTTGCTCTTTACTGACTAGTATACCAATTCTCCAATCCAGCAAAGGATGAAACAAACTTGGCTTCTTTCTTTATATTCCGGAATTGATAGGTACTACACTCATCTGAAAAATCTTACTGTAGAAAAACATCCTTTTAACTGATTTTTCAGAAGCATGAACTAATGTCAGGGAAGGATGAAAGCATATTTTATAGTGAAGTCCTTTTCACTTCACTGACAGCCTGTTGATCCAATGTGCTATTCCTAGCAATATGTTAAAAAGTCGCCACATTAAATATTTTTAATGTATCCCCCTGGAGGTCAAAGTTCTATTCTGGAAGCTTTTAAGAAGAGTCCTATGGAACAAGATGATAAAAGATCTTATGTTAAAAGCAGTTAAGTTCCAAATTCTGTTTAGGATAACTTCTGAAAACTTAAACTATAGATCACTTTACCATTTCAGTTAATTACTTAACTTATATGAACACTTTATGCTGATCAGCAAAAAAATAATTCTATGGATTCATTTAATATGTACATATAGCTTATATCAATTGAAACTATGTATTATGTTAAACTCTACTAGCAGTTTCAGAACAAAGGGGACAAATGAAGAATGGCAAAAAGGTAAGAAAACTACTGCAAAGAGAATTTATAATGCACCATAAGCAGAAACACTTAATCTATAATAATACCTGTTATTGATGTATGGCAATGACCATGGGGCAAAACTTGTAAATAACCTCACAAGCCATTTTCTACTCATGCAATCTAGCAGCCTAGTTTCCCGTAAGCATCTGAACTATTACTGAAAAACAGCCTCTTGGCATTTACAAAGAGGTTGACTTCATACTTTAGTCCATGCATATACAATTAGATAGTTATATTTAAAATCAATATGCAATCTTTCAGAAGACATTATGCTTTTAAAACCTTAACTTTAAATTGATTTTTAACTATTTTATGCACCTCAAAATTAACATCTAATTCAGCAACATGCTTGAAGTAATGCACTCACATAGCATAGTATTAAACTTTTCTGGACCAAAATGGAATTGAAAAACTCCTCATTACTCTCACTGATGTCAATGCATGTTCAACAACTCATGTGAGCCAGAATCTGAAAAGGATATAAAAGTCTTTTCTACACTGCAGGCAAATTAGTTTTAAAAATGGTCCATAATTCTACATATGTGTCCTTATTACTTTCAAACATGATACTTTCAGAAGACTACAGCCAGATTGCTCACCCACAAAGTAATAATCTTAAAATTCTGGATATGAAAATTAGTGATCGGCAACCCTTTAAAATATGTTGTTTATTAGATTAATCCACTTTCAGAGAGCTTTGCTTAATCTTGAAGATAATCTCAATGAATATTTAAAATTACAATCAAAAGCACAAAATACAAAGACAATTATAACTCTATCCTGCTGCTGTTAAAGTTAATGGGAGCAGGGCTGAGGCTGTAGTAGACACCAGACAAGTGTTCCCAGTGGAAAGAATATATTTTTAAGGAGTGACAATGACAGGTATCACAATTCCAAGTACTGTTTTTCATTTATAACTAAACATCACTATAGCTTTCCTGTCCTGGTTCTGTACAGTGAAATCAAGATCTTCCCCCAAACGGCATAGAGAGATTCATGTGAGGATTCTCTAGGACTTGGGAGGCAAGAGTCTTACTGGCCTGCTCAGTGACAGCAGGCCATGATTTTGAAACTGTTGCTTTGACTGCAAACTGAAACAGAAGAGCTACTCCTGCCAGACTTTATTAAAATGGATTTGGGTTCTCAGTGATCATTCCTAACAAATTCTAATCTTAGTCAGGAATACTCAGTGCCATGTGAAGTTCCCTCAGTGTACTTACTGTATACGGAGGCTAATTAACTATTTCAACACTACAAAAAAAAATCCCTGAAAATTCATGATAAGAAGAGAAAATAAAAGAATTGTACTGGAACGTCAGATAGGAATTTAAAAATACTAATCGGTCAATCACACCTGAACTGCACTTAAAAAATTTCAATTAGAATTCATATTTATAACAAAGCAAAGCCATAATGTTGAACACTATCTATAAAACGTAATAATTTAATCACAAAATAGCTGAGATTGCACGGTATCTCCAGAGATCATCTAGTCCAACTCCACTGAAGTACGGTCACCTAATCTTAAGAGAAAACCAGACATGTATTTTAACTAACCAAAACCAAAGAGGTTCAATCAGGCATATGCATGTGTAACCACCAAACTGACATGTTCCCATGGTCCATCTGATTTCTGTTAGTGCAAGAGAAAGATCTGCAGTGACCCTCTAGCTGATTGAATAGAAAAGAGAGGAGTATGAAACGTGTTTTGTGAAGCAGAACTTTATGTCAGGTTAAAGCTAGACACATCTCTTCCACACGGTCTAAGCTCGTCAATTGTGCACCTAAAATTTTATGGCAAAGGATACTGTTTGATGCAGTCCACCAGTGGTCCATAACAACAGTCATTCACAGTACACTGCAGACAAATAAGAAAAGTAGTATGCTGATGGGCAACTACAAAACCATTACAGTTAAATAGTATCTTAAAAACAGTAATTACTTTTCCTCAAAAAGGCTATCAGATGCTGTTCAGATTTAATCACAGAAAACAAAAACTGCATGCTTTTATTCACTATAAAAGCAAGCTATTAAAAAGTGAAATGCTCCCCTCACAAATACTGCACTGCCATTTATGGTGCACTCTGACCTCACTGATAGTTTACGATGACAGTAATTAAATGAGGTTTAAAATCTTTTACTCTGCTAGGCAGATAACAGAATTGCCACAGGGAAAAAAAACAACAAACCAAACTAAACAAGTGCGATTAATACCTGATAGACTTGATTGGCTAGAATTCCATCTGGAATCTGAGACGGGTCCCGTAGCATACTATTTATAAGAGTTTTGGAGGCTAGAAAAATAAAAATAAAATACAATAAACTTGTTAGCTCCATTATCTACTTGGCAAGAGTAGACATACACTTTTCTAATGAAAACGTTGATATTAATAATTTTGAAAATTATCTACCCAGCAACTACAAACTTACATATTCATAACTACATACCCATTCTGATACAATTAACTCTAAAGTCTTGAAATGCCAAAGGATTTTATTAGCACAAGGTGAAAGCAGGCCTTTATTTACTTAGTTTCACTGGACAGTTTGTGCTTCAGAAGCATCATGCAGTTTCTAAGGAAACTGCCTAGCATACTGGAAGTGTAACTCAAAATAACCTTCACATCCTATTAGAACTTTAGGAAGAAGATATGTAAAAATTCAAAACAGCCTTTAAAAAGCACTTGAAAGGTTTCATGATTCCAATTTATTAGTTTTCAAATTTAAGTATTTACTTATTCAGTGTTGACACATTTTTCTGACTGCATTTAAGAGCTGGGAAAAGGCTTTCTTTGCTTTTTTCAAATGTATTAATGTAAGTCAAAAGAAGTTAGAAGTTAATTGAGGACTACCTATCAATTTTTTACACACTGATACTGATACTAAAATGGAAAAATAACATAAAACAGGAGATACCTTTAGTTTATTTTCACATACAGTCTTTTGCAATCCTTGGCATTGTTTTCTCTCCATGTGCTTAGTCTGGGTAGTTGCAAATACCAGTCAATTACTAATAGTAGTAAAAAGACTTTATTCTAGAAAAATACTTTCTAAAAACATCAAATGTTTCATTTTACAGTTTCTCAGAGAAGTCAACACTGCTGCACAAGCTGCCTCTGTCCTGGGAACAACCTCTGATGGAGCTCAGCTGGTGGTATATTTATACCATTGAATCCTCAAGTGCAGATCACATTTAAGACTAGCAAGGTTCCCTACTTTGCTGAAGATTTCCTGTGCAACTTTAGAGTAATTCCTTTCACCTGTGTGTGCTTCAGTCCTGTAAACAAAATGAAAACCTACTCTTTTCCTGTTCTTCATCTGTTTTGCCCCAACTCAGAGCCAAAGTTTTGTCATGGTCTTCTGTAACTGCATCAAAAGACTGAGATGACACTGCGAAAACGATTCACTGTGCCTGTGACGTGAAGGGATCTACCATATAAGTAGCAATGCTACTTATTAATGGATGTGTGTAAATACTTCGCTGAAAGTAAAGGAGACTGGCATTGTAATCTTCTCCCCCAAGTCATCTCTTAAAAGCATCACATTCAGGTGAACATAGTATTTGCAATAAAATCATTTATTTCAAAAATTATACCACATGAGGCAAAGGAATATGAACCCCCAAATGAGTTTAAAGGATTTGCAAGAGCTACAAAGAGTTATCATCACAGGCGGGAGCAAAAGTTTGTGCAAATATTTCTAAAGTGAATGATTTCCACTAAGCTAAAACACTCCCAGAAGCAACATGCCACATATCATCTATGTATCTTATTAAACTCATATGAAATAAACATTACTTTTATAGGTTAATATGAAGAATAAATAGGCATTTGTATACTGTTAAAAATACATGTTTTACTTAGCATAAAATCTTCAAAAATGTGAAACAAGAGGTGGTGTGCATATTTACATTACTAACACTAAAAATTAAAACAATAGTTTTTTAGTTGGTCGGAATAATGCACAAGTAACAGTTCGCCAATAGAGAGGTTGATAGAAAGGTAGAATAATGAAGTCCAACAGAGAATTCACTTTGAAGGGCTACTGATCTAGATATTATGATTTGGTTATGAAAAATTAGGTGGTTTTATGACTGATCAAACTCCAGAAAAACATCACAGATTTACATTT
>JAXCHO010000078.1:2222500-2230000 GCA_036630365.1 Acanthiza pusilla
CCAAGGGTTAGACTCCGTGAACAAGAGAAATACACGTCCATTTCCTCACAACAAAAGTTAACAGTGGTGTGATGTAAGTTGACACATACTAAATCAGGCTGTTTAAAATGTTTTGTAAGGACATAACAAAAGTTAAGCGATGAGGTTATAGAATATTTAAATATGTCAAACTCAGATTACAATCCTGAAGATGAATCTGAGTAAACTGGCACCTATTGAAAAACTGCAGCTACACATAGCTGCAAGCTTCAGGTTAAACACATGATGGCCCTGCATATGTATTTTCAGGGCAGGGCTCTCATTTAATTTATGGAAAGAAAAGCAAAGAAATCTCAAAGAAAAGGCTAAATGAATATGTGCTTCAATAGCAGATTGAGAAAAAGGACTTTATAGCGAAACATGTGCCTCTTCATTCTGTCTACTGAATTGTTTTACGAACCTGAAAAGAAACATAAAATTAAATGTAAGTCAAGCAAATCTTGATACTGAATGTGGTTCTGTCATGTTAGATAAGCTGAGGAAAGCACTTGAGAAGAAAGAGAATCAGCCCTGAAGCAGGAAGTTCTTCAGAAAACTAAATGGAATTCTGATTTGGGAACTTGAGAAAGGCAAGAAATTCTACAGTCTTGTAAACAAGACTAGGACTCTTAACGTAAGGATTCAAAATTATTTTTAAAAGCTGTTTCTATTATTTCAATTTTCAGTTGTTCCTAGCTTTCCTAAAGAAAATAATAGCGAATAGACAGAATTGCATTTCCCAAAGATACTTCAGAGTGCAACTCCGAGTGTAAATTTAATCTGAATTATGGGATTCCATTGTTCAAAAGGCGAAGAAACTGGGACTTAGTGTTTGGAGGTTACGTCTTCAGAGACACTAGCATCCAAGAGAGAAAATATTCCCAAATAATAGTATCCAGTAATGCATGGTAGAAGAAACAGGTCACTTATTCTTACATTTTACTAGTCTCTAAATTGGCTGAAACAAGCCTGTGTGTTCCCTAAGAATTGATTTTAATTAGGCTGAATAAGAGGAAATGGACTTGCAAAATTACCAAACTCCTCCTAACTCATAACTCCTGCTTAGATTCACATGGAACTACTATTTTAATTTCTGTCATCCTATCTCAAAAAGGTCCACCAGAAGAACTAGGGGTTCAAAGACAGAAAAGAAACAGTAGTGGACTAAAGAAGGATAAAATTTGGGAAACAAAAATTTATTTTAGAAGACACGAAAAGAAAGGACACCAAAAAAAGACAATGCCTGCTTACCATTTCTGTAAATGTCAGAACACCCACGGGCATTCAAACTATTCTGAAAAAAGCATTTAGATGTAAACCTTTTTTCTAAGCAAAGACACATTTACGAAACTCATAGCCACAAAACACCAGGGCCAAAGATGTCACAGGATTTAAAAATGCTGGATATTTAGCATTGTGAGTATTCAAAACAAAAACAAGCAATTCTCGAAAAAAGGATCAGCATTCTAGAAGTGATACAAAACAAAAGCCAGTACTTGTTTCAAGAACTTCTTTGGGAGACCAAAGCTGGGTGAAGGTTATCTGTATGTGCCTGATGGGGGTAGAATCGGGAGAAACATAGTTTCAGTGAGTTTTTTAAAACCTATCATGACTAGACACTCATTCACTACCACACCAACAGGATGGGGGAGAGAATTGGAACGGTAAAAGTGAGAAAACTCAGGGGTGGAGATAAAGAGAGTTTAATATGCAAAGCAAAGGCCGCACACACAAGGAATGCAAAATAATTAAATAATTCAGTGTTTCCCATGGGCAGGCAGGTGTTCAGCATCTCCACGAGAGCAGAGCCCTATCGTGGGTAATGGTGACTTGGGAAGACAAACACCATCACTCCAAATGTCCCTCTTTTTCTGCTTCTTCCTCTCACTTTATACACTGAACATAATGTCACATGGTCTGGATAGTCCCTTTGGTCAGTTGGGGTCCCCTGTCCCAGCTGTGTCTCCTCCCAACCTCCCATGCACCCCCAGTCTCCTCACCAGCCTGGCAGTAGGAGAAGCAGAAAAGACCTTGGCTCTGTGTAAGCCCTGCTCAGCAATAAAAAACTATCTCTATATTATCAACTCTGATCAGCACAAATCCAAAACACTGTGAAAAATGTTAATCCTACCCCAGCCAAAGACAGCACACCCACTAAACCAAACACCTTCTCCTTCAGAGAAGAGAAGAGAAAAACAAGAGATGTAGCCACGCAGCTTAAGACACTACTGGAAGGCATTCAGATATTGTAGAATATATGGAGGATAGCTCCTATATAGAATGGACAATAAAGTAAATTGCATTGTAAAAAAAAAAAGATTTTTTTTTAACTACCACAAACAGGAATGTTAAGCCACGAACGATTTTTTGGGAGAGGTATCATCACAAATTTTGTGTACATGAAGAACAGATCAAAGTCAAATAATAATTCCTTTAAAAGAGTAAGTAATCAGTAAAATAACATGTACACAATGTGCACTGGAAACATATTCCTTACCTCACTGGAGAAAACAATTGGGATAAATTTTAATTTCTAATTAACAAAAAGTATTATAACCCATTTATTAAATATGTTTTCAATGGCTCTATTGTGAACTAAGGTCAAAATACAATTTCTAAATTCTGAAGCTATGATGTAAGACTAGCTTTATTGATCTTCTGCATGACTTGTTAGACTTCTCAATCATTATTTTGACAGTTTTATCATACTGTAATAGACTTCCTTTTAGATAATTACAGTAACTATGTTCAATTTCAATCTTCTGTAGGACTTTTCCTCTAGATAATCACATCTAGATCTTCTTCCTTTCTTTTGTCATACATATACAATAAACTTTCAATAATAGTCTTAATTATTTTAACAGCATAATTTTAAGGCTTACCAAAACAAGTTCAAGAGTCAATTACACAAGAAAACCTTCATCCTTGAAATCTCCCACAAAATTAATTTTACAAGTACTGAACACCTACTTTAGCAAAACAAAAAGCAGAACATGTAACATTTATGGACCACAAAAGTTACTTTATGTTGTTAAGTTGTATATATCTCATATTTTAATTTATACCTATTTCTAATCTTACCACCATGTCACTACTGTCAACAGCCTGCATTTATCTTCCTAATAACATCCCCATAGGTACCACTAGGCTGTGCTTCTTTCCCTGTGAAACCATCTCTTCCCTCAGCTGAATAATCCCCAGTTCCCACAGCCTCTCCTCAAAGGGCAAGTGCTTTACCATCCCAGTGGCCCTCCAGTGAACTCTCCTTAGTCCATCAGCATCTCCCTTTTACAGCTCTGGTTTATTGCAGAAGGAGTCCAGAGTTTTGCTGCTCAGCTGAATCAGTCTCAAGGGCATCAGAGAGCACAGTGCTGACTGCTGCAACCACAAAACAATGTGACCAAGTAAAGCTGGGATGACATGTCTTTCCCTTCTGCCTAGGGGTTCTGCTTAAAGGTATTTTTTGCATGGTCTAGATCACCTAAACTATTTCTTTAAAAATCAGAAGAGATCTCAGCTGGCAGTACTATACTTTGTTGACCTGCTTACTACTGATTTTCAAATAGTGGTTTCCAATCTCTTTACTAAAAGAAGAGATTAAACTTCAGTAATTTTATTGCTTGAAGGCTCTGGCTATTTTGGATTAAGGAAACCTAAACCAGAAAGAATAAAGGAGTTTGTTTTAACTAAAAGGTTAGAACATAAAGAGAGCTTTCAAGGTCACAGATCTTACATGGGGAAAAAAAGCCCAACATCAGCCTTCAGCAAATTGTTTTTCATTGCATTTTAAGTATCTTTTTCCAATGTGTTTTACTGTTTTCTTTGGTGTTTTTCATTTTCTTAAGATAGTCCTGAGTATGCAAAACATCTGGAATACCCTTTCAGATGACTCTTCCAGTATTTTGTTTGTATAGTCAGCTTTTTAACTGAGATGCTTTGGTAACACCCTTCAGGTACTCTGCATTTGGCACCCTTTTTATTTTTATGCTTTTTTGCTCAAGCAGAGTCATTCTGAAGTAGAACAAAGTTAATTCATGCAATGCTTTTTTAGCATCTTCAATATGAAGTACCTGGATGCTGTAGTTATTTAAAACAAAACTGGTGGAAAGATGGGATTTAATACTTGTGCTTCAGCACAGGGCTGCATATATGCTAGGGCTTCTGAAGGAAAGTTAAAATTGGATTATTTGCAACGAAAGCCATTTTTAGAGAAGACAGCAAGGCCCATTCCCACTCCTATTGATAAGTTAACATTGAAGCTGCAATATTTATATAGATTTTATAGACTCTGCTATGGAAGTAACATATCTCACATTGAAGAAAGTTTATCTCCCGTGAGTTCAAAGATATGCAATTCTACAAACAGAACTAAATTCAGTTGAGGGCCATGATCTTAAAATTGAAGCGACATTGGTCAATAAGTTTACCAATGTGCAATGCTTAACACCAAGCATGGTCTCTGCCTACTTAAGACAGGCTTGCTCTAATATATTCTAGAAAGAGAAGTTAGAATCGTCCAAAGAAAGGAAACTTTACAAAGAAAGGAAAGGATTTCAGGGCAAACAGCTTTTCTCAGCGATACTGTCTCAAGAAAAATTCTCTCCAGCACCAATTTATCAGTGCACTACTGAGGCTGCATTCATAAGACATTTATACAGAAATGGGAAGACTGAACCTTGCTCAATGTTACAGAAAAGCTGAATTTTCTCTGAAAAAGTGGACAACAGACTCTCAGAGGTTAAAAAGAAAAATTGCCTTTCATTTGTGTTCATCCATTTTTCCCTTTCCAGCTTAAAGAGGAAGCAAGGAATGAGCATGTGTGAATTCAGAAGCATCTAGCCCTCATAAATCCATGCCTGTCAAGTTTAAGACTTAATCTTTGCTTTGACACAAACTTCCTACAGGACTGTGGCTAAGTTAATTAACCTGCTCATGGTTCAAATGTTTCATCTTTAAACTGCAAGTAGTATTTGGACCTAAACTCAAGTACAGCCACTGAATAAACCAGTATTTCAAGAACATCAAGAAGGCGGTATGTAGTGGTTAGAAACTCGGTCATGTCAGCATCATTCACTCCAGCTGTGCATGCTGGCCAGAGTAAAAGGAATTTAAAAAAAGTATTTTCCCACGTATAAAAAGAAAAGACAGACCAGGGATACTTCACTAAATTAGTGTCAGTATTCATGTTGAAAATAGACAGTAAAACTGGTTACATGAAAACTATTCTTTTGCATTGTAGACTCCCCCTCCTGTTTCTGTTGCACTGTTGAAAATAAGGTACCTGCGTTTGTCCAGCTTAGGGATTCTAGAACCACTCTCCAGTTTCTTCAATAATAGTTTTAATTCAGTTGTCAATTTTCACTTGTGTGAGAAATTTGCTTTGAATACCTGCATGAGACCTGTTCTGAAACAGCATCCCTACACGACAAGACTATTACATAGCAAATGAAAAAAGCATGCTGTTAACAGTCAGTGTAATCGTGAAGAAAAAATAGCGCCCCATTCCTAAAAAGAGAACAAGTGGAATACTGACAAGCAGATTTTAAAAAAATGGGAGTGTAATGCAATTTTAGAGGTAGAACCCATCCTGGACATAAAAGCAGAGGAATATTTTGTGTTTTGAAGATGCAGAATTTGTTTTTCCTACTTCAACTAATCAGCTTAGATAGCTGTCACTATATACTGGCTTTCCATTCTCACCAATGCAACTACAGGAATACAGATGTATCCTGTAGTCAAGCAAAAGATATACAATAATGAGATATCTCAAAATTTTGGTTTTTCACAGAGAAAGGACTTCTACTTCTGAAAAGACTGCTTAAACATCTGGTATACTTCTCTCCATGCCTTTGTAAACTAATCTGTATTATCAGTATGAAATCAAAGAGAGGAATATGGAGAAAACAAAAAATTAAGAGCAACTTCAAATGTTTGTTTATAAACAGTATAATTGGTCAGTACTAAAAATGAGACTTTCTCAAGTCTATGTGTTAATAATATGTGTGCAAATGCAAAGAAACTGTAATTCATGTGATTTTATCTTTCTGAACAGTCAGTCAACAGAATGCAAACTTAATGGACTACAGTCAGAAGCCACCCAACAAAAGATTCTTAAGTGAAACACTCTTGCTTTCTGATACTAATTGGCATGAACAAAATTTCATCCATGTGGAAAAACACATGCAAAAAAGTACAACAGAACATTGCCAAGACATACTATGCACTTCTAATTTTTAGTAGAAAGCAATCTACTGCAATTTAAGTTTTTGTATATCCAACAGACATAAAAGTGAAGATAGTGTTATATTCAAGGTTGTTTTTACAATCAGCAATATATTGCAATCAGCATTTTCACAGCCTAAAAGACTAGTGATTGGCCTTGTTGAATGTCTAGACTTGTTAGGCACCTAGCAAATTCTCTTAAATGTGTTGTATTTTAACATAACTCCAGGCTACTCGCCTGAAACCAAATCCTTACTTCCATGGATTCTGCATTAGCTCACTCTGATAATTAGTCAATAGTAATACACTTCTGGAAGATGAAGTGAATTCCTACACTATATATATCTCAGGTAGAAAACACCGTGCAATAAGGAAAAATGTGAAGAAAGACTTAATCAAATGTATATTTTAATTCCTGCAGATTTAAGCAGTTTGGGATTATTGCAAAAGAGCTTCTTCAGAGTTGAGAATAATTTCTAAAAGCTATGTACATATTTTTGGGAGAGATGATAGAAGTCTGAAAATAATTTCATGCATGTTAAGGATTGTTGACATACAAGGAACTAACAGATTATGTTACGCATGCTGCACAGAGATACTTGACAATTTTGAAGTCACAGTTTTTAATTATCTTTTACTAAAAATAGTTTCTAAAATTCAATAATAGTTATAGTTGTACTGTGCAGTTCGTAATGCTGCATAATGCTTTAGAACTTTTTTCAAATTCTTGCCTGCTGTCAGTCTGTCTTCACTTGGCAAGTGGACTGTAGATGTATTTCAACAGATACCAGCTCTGCTCTGTTCAACTGCTCAACTTCAGCATACAAAAGGCATCCCACTTGTTTCTTTTTAACATTTCACCAAGAGCTGAGTGTAGAAAGCCTGATGATATTGGTTTACCTTTTCAAGTTGCTTATTCAATAGCTAAGGAAAAGCAGAGGAAGGTGGAAGGATATTCCGATTTTATACACGTTACTATCATGTTAATAATCAACGGCAGGTGGTCATACTGAAGCAGCTTGAGATTGCATTTCACATTACTATCTAAGAAAATAAAAAGAGGGCAGAAAAGGTAAGATTAAAGAAAGGTGTAAGACTCTGCCATTCTTCCTCTTTATGTAGCTGCCATCATCAATTTCCATTCCTGTTTACTATCTTTAACAATGACCTGGAGGATGCAAGAGACAACCAATCAGGAGGCATTCAGGGCTGCCATTCAGATGGACCTAGACAGAACAGAAGATGGGCCAGGCAGGAATA
>JAXCHO010000078.1:2235000-2622500 GCA_036630365.1 Acanthiza pusilla
AAAAGGTTGCTCCATTTGCGCATACATATTTTTCCAAATATGTATGTACTTGGATGGCCTCAAATTCCCCAAGTAAAGTGAAATGCTTTCCATGGAGCTGCTTATTTCCAGTAACCCACATCAGAGCTGACACATGAAAAATGGTGAAATTACTGAAGGTAGTCCAGCCTGAATAAGGACTACCTTATTAGTTCAGGTACTTGCATCGCCCTAATTTTCATATTAATCATGTGTCCATCTTTCTTTGAAATAGGGCCATCATGCTTCATGTCAGAATTTAGCATGTAAGTAAAATTCATAGTGCTTCAAATCTCACTTGAAAATATTTGTATGAAGAGAACAGTGACTAATTTTATTCTTTCTAACAAAAATGTGATTTATTTTAGTCTTTTTTGCACTACATATACAATATGAACAGCTGGCAAATAATTTTATTTTAAAAAAAGAATTAGAAGTATTTTTATAAACCCTCAAAAAACAACCCCAAAAGATAATGATATGGAGCTTTTCCTATTTAACAGAGCTGCTACACACTGTAATGCAGTGATGTTATATATTTCTCATCAATTTTTACAGTTTCCACTGATTAAATATATATTGACTCATAAAGTATTACCATTACATCAATTGTCAGCAGATGCAAGAGTATGTCATTTAAATATTAACTATCATATAAAAATGGCAGCTTGATTGTTTGGAAGCAGTAATCTGGTGCTGGTTATTGCCACGTTTCCTTAATGCATTAGGCGGCAGTCAAAAAATGCACTGCCTTTCTCATATACCTGCTACTACAAAATCAGAAGCAGATAAGTTCTTTATGTATCTCCCCTTTTTCTTAGATTTAATTTTTATTTATTTCTGAACTGCAGATATCTTTGATCTGAATTGCAAAAATGCATTAGTGAAATATAAACAAAGATATGCTCACTGGAGTCAGAAATTATATGCATCATCTCTAAATCAATGGGAAAAATATACGAAGAACCAGTAACAGATATATTACTTTGTGCTTGAAATATTTTTATGACAGTTCCCATACAATATGGGTGCAATATATCATGTGTCGGGATGCTTACCTAAATTCTTAATAAGATTGTACTTATTTATGTAAAGTACATTCTATTCTCAGTACTTCAAGACTTGTCTTTTCCAGAGATGGTAAGAAGCTACACATTACCACTAATATGAAATAAATCCTTTATTCTATGCTAACTGTAGGATCAGGTTACACAGACACTTCACAGACCATTAAAAACCTTCCAGTAATTGATAGGTAATCGCTCATTTGCTGGCTGCAGCAATGTACATGAGAGAAAAACCATTCTTTTTTACTAATGTAACATGCAGAACTTGCTGCTATTGTTACACTTAATGTTCATAGTGCCATATCGTTTTTAATGCAAACACTCATTTTCTGCTTCCTTCTTACATTTTCTATTAAAATGCAACACAAAACAGCATACAATTCATTCTATCCCTTTGAGGATTGCATAAGCAGTTCCAAGGAGTATCAGCTATTGTACTGTTACTATTACAGTAAATAAATATTTTAGAGTTTAAAAAATAGGTACTTTATCAATTTTTTCTAGGAAACTCTTTGCCACTCTTTCAAACTTTTAACCTCTTCTTCAAGGTAGTGCTTAGACAGCAGTTTTTAATACAAATAACACCTTGTATAACAAGGCAAATTCATAATCTAGTTAATAAACAGCATCAATAAATTTGTCAAGATTTTAATGGCATCTGTACAGAACTTTTCGTACACTGAGGAATTTATTCTGCTTAAGTGCTTTATATTAAGCAGTTTTCATTAGCCATCCTCTATCCATATCAAGAGAAATAAATGGAGTCAGGAAAATAATGTTTTAAGCCCTCCTATTACTAAAAACCAGCAATAAGTTAGATGGGTTTTGTTATTAAAAACAAGAAATCAAACTGATACAACTTCATTTAAACAATGTGAAAATTTTTAGTAAGTTTATGCATTAAAGACCTACAGTCTGAAATTTTCTGCAAAATACAAATTCAGGGTACCCTACACATATGCCTTAAAGTAAAGAGACTAACTACATTAACTGATTTATTAATAAATGTGGCTTTTTGTCTAATTATTTTAAGTACTAACAGACTGGGGAACCATTTTAAATGTCTAATGTGCCTTGAAACCATTTTTTTTTTAGGTTAATTACATTTCTCACTGAAGTCACTGTAGATATGCCTCTCAGGTTTTACACTGGAAGATCAAAGAAAAAAGCAAAGATGATTACCTCATTGGCCAGGTCCAGTAATACTGGGGCAGCTGAATTTTTCATCACCCCATTCAGGTACCTAGACAACACAAAGCCAGGTAATTTTGCAGTGGCAAGTAAAGGCCAGTTTATACATATCAGCATCCCTTGTGAATCTTTTTCATTAGGGGGAAAATACCTCAGTACAGAGTATTTAATGAGAAATCTTTTAAGAAATAAGTATTTTAAGCAATCACTAACTCTCCAGGTTTGTCTCCTATTCTATTCATCTGCAAAATATATCCATCTCAATGAAGACACTGGTAAAAAACCCAATATATCAAGAAATTTTAAAAAAATGTGGCTTAATGACACACAAATAAATTATATCTCTACTACATAAAGATGCATCACAGACAAATAAACCTCTATTATTCACAGTAAAAATTTTTGGTTCCACATGGCCTTCAACCATGAACGTGCAACGTATATCTTACTTAATTCACCACTATGCAGAAAATGTAAATTCTCAAATTTAATCCAGATTTTATCAGCTGAGCAGTAGTTTAAATACTAAAGGCTAACTTTAGCGAAATCAGTCTAACAATTAAATTAATATTCTAAAGAGAAAACAAAAGAAGAAATATTTAGGATTCAATACAGGTTGATAGAAAGTCATTATCCTATCAGCGGCAAAGGCTTAATGTTCCTGGTTGAGGGTTTTACAGAATGATGTTTCTGACCATCACTTCACACAATGTCACCACCCTCACTTCTGTTACTTTCACTGCCTGATATTTACATTTCGATAAAGCCTGAAACCTGTGTTCAGAAGCTGATGGGGAGGAGCTATGATGTTGGAAGCCACTTTGTGGTTTGCAGCCATGTGGAAAAGAGCAATAGTTACCAACATTTGAACCTGCTCGTTTATCCTATATGTATTCGCATAGCACATCATTACTGACATCATTAGAAAGCCACAGCCTTTCCAGCTCTATCATTATCTATCCATCAGAAGACACTCTTCTGCTCATTAGTTACAGACATTAAAATTCTTTATAATTTTACCTTTCTGTGGAATGGGTGTAACACCTTTATAAAGCCCCTTCACATGAGATTACATAAAGGGCTTTTTGCTTGCAAGTTATTCTGATGCTTAATGAATTAGGGAAATGAAAAAAGCTTTTTGCTGTAACCTATTTCAGTTCCACATAAAAATATGGGTTTTTTGGGGGTTCCCCCTCCCAAAATAAGATTCCTCGTGTTATGTTTAAACATGGAAAATTTATAACAGAAGAAGAAAATGAGAGATCATACACAAAACATGTAACCAGGAAAATGTACTTGAGATTAATGCTCTCAAACATGGATCTAGATGATTAAACAGCAACACTACAGTGACAATGAGGTAAATTTCTGTCAGAGATTTCTAACACTTCTGGCAACCCCATTAGACTAACAGGTCTGATGGCAATATTGTTCTGAAAATTTGCTGATCCTCCTTGTAATTTGTCTTTGTGGTTGCCTAAGTTTTGGACTAGTAAGTCCCAGCAGAGCAGCAGAAACTACTCAACTCAACTATTTTACTTGCTGCTAACAGGGACTGCTGGAAATGACTACCATTAAAACCTGGTAGTTTCTGACCTAAGAAAGCAATGACAGCACTGCTTATGACAATGACAGCACAACATCTGCCCAGTATCTGAAATAGTAAGGAGCATAGCACCCAGAGTGGGGTTTACAGCAGTAAAGTGGATGTTACAGAAGAGCAGAGGAGAAGACATGTTTGTCATGTTTACGCCTGAAGCATTTCAAAGTGGCTTCTAACTCAAGTTGTCTGCTTCTGTAGCTTACTAAACATACTACACAGTAAATCTACTAAAACAGGATTGAGATGAGTTTTCTAACTATTGACCAGAACATCTCTGATTTTCAAAACATGTGCATTTTATTCAGCCATGTTAATACACTTGCAAAATGACAAACCCAGAAATAGCATAAAGAATGATTTTCCCTACCACTACCACACAGCTTCATACATAATGCATTATGTACTGCTATCATACTTCAGACTACAGAAGAGGACAGGAGACCAAATCCTCCTACCTGATGCGAGACAAACTTAATCATACCTACAACCCTACTGACACCAATACAACTGCTGCTTTGCATAAAGTAAAATTTGGTCCCATGTTTCAAGTTGAAGTTGCTGGAACTAGTGATTTACACATGTTCGAAGAAAAGGTTTTTTTACACAGAAGTTACAATTACCATAGACCACTTCATTGAAACTGTGCTAGTGAAAAATAATTAAAAATAGTACTGTATATACACGGTTATTTGCACAACAGAATTTTAAACCAATATTCTTCCTGAACAAGAACTCTAGGAAAAGTGTGATGTGACCCTGTACAAATTTTACAGAACAATACAACTACTAAAAAACTAATCAAACACCCAAGCTATCACACTTCACACTAGATATTCTAAACCAGTGTCTGATATAATCAACCGGTAGTTGGGTTTTAAATATATGACTCTGGTGGAAGCACAGTTAATTGTTTACAAATGAAGGCTCTTTGTTTATTTTCTTGATTCGCACAGATTAGTATTAAGCATGAATATCAGACATATATAATCACAAGTATGAATTCACTTGCCATGCATGCTCTTCAGATATGTCAGTCTTCAAAGTAATATTTTAATTGCATATCTTCACCTGTTACCAGTATGCCCCAATTATGTCATTGGAATATTTTTAGTAAAGCCTATAAACTAACAGACAAACTATAAGGTGTAGCAAACACAATTTATTAGCTTAAGATGCAAACAATTGTAAAATGACATAAAGGTTTTCATACTCCCTTAAAAACTATTTCTGACACTTCTGTTGATAAAACAAGAGTGATCTAAAAATTAGTGCTTTAACTGGCAACACATGAATATGTAACTTTTTGTAATGTAATACAAATGTTATTCTAAACAAGCAACTGTAACAGAACAAGCTCTCTTGCTGTAAGGAAGTTGTCATCAAAATTAGTCTTGACACAGAAATCCTAAAAATTGCAAACTATACATAATAAATACTATCACATGCACTGTAAAAAATATTTGCTTATCCTGACTTAGAGTCAGGGAAGTAAGCTCTTAATCAGAATGACCAAATGCTGAAAAATTTCTACATTTTCAGTGAAAAACCTTTTTAGGTGAATCATTCTGTATTCCCCATCCCAAATTTTAAATTTATTTTTATAGGAAATTAGCTTTATGAGCTAATTTACTTACTACTGCCAAAAAACCAGTAGCTTTGATGAGAGTTTTAACTGGTGTGGGGAGATCATACCTTTGGTAGTAAGTTTCGATAGCTTCAGCAGTGTGATGCTTGGCATGTGTTCTTTTGATTTGTTTCTAGAAAAAATAAAAAAACCCCACAGTTTTACAAATGTGTCATAGATCAAAACACGGAAATCATGACTACGTAAACACACGATCCTTGGCTACACTTTGATAGATGTGAACCATGTTTTTAGATTCCATACAGAAATGACATTCAATCTACCTATTGGATTGAACGTCTTCAGACTGCACTGCAATGTACCGTATGTAAAAGCCACTAAGGTCACAATAATTGAATCTAAATAAGTTTACTGAAGGCTGCTGAGGGCAAAGAAAAACTTGTTCTCTGTTTCAACCTTTGTATTAATTTTCCCCCAATTCAATTCCATCTAAGTCTGGTGCACTCTAGTTTTACAATTCAATTGGCATTTTTAACCAGGAAGAACATTGCTTAAAAACAACTTATTTGAAAAACTACAAAAAGTAATTCCATAGAGACTTGCCACTTGACTGACACCTGTCATCTCATGATAAATGACTCCATTTTCTGCCTCTCTTGCCTTCTGCCACTCCGGCAATGGTCATTTATCATCATCTCTGTCAGCAATGGAAAGCAGCACTGACAGTGCAAGTCAGCAAACATTTAGCACATGGAACCACGCAACACAGGGAAATTATTATTGTCAGAATAATAATGGTTTAGCATAATTTATTACAGGTCCACCAAATAAGCAAAGGCTAGATGTTATTAGACAGATGGATGGGTAGGCTTGGCAGCCATCCACTGAGACTCAGGCGATGCTTGATGTGGAAAAAGGAACATCCTCCAAACCAATCAGAAAGCTGGCAGTTCAATTACAAAGAAATAAAGGGACATTCATCATTCAATTAGGCACCTGTCAGCCCTCACAAAGGAGAAAACTTCTAACCTGGTACTCCTGGGAGAAGATGCTCAGCAGAGTGGACTGCGATTGACTGGAACAAATAAAAGAAGGACAAAGTTAATTACTGGAGTGCACTGCAAAGAAACAAAAGAGAAGGGAGCTTCAAAGGTAGGCCTGCTGCCCTGTAATCTAACAGAACATGAAAACAAGTGTGGAAAAGTTGTTCCAGATGAACACCTCAGACAAAGGCTTCCTGCTGCTAGGTCAAGGAGAGAGCGTATGAGGGAGGGGAGGAAAATATAACAAGAATTTCAAATCAAACTAGCATATTCTTTGGGTGATTCAGAACCCAAAAGTCCTACCAGGAGCAGGTAGTGGAGCTAAAAGGTAACAGGGAAAAAAAGGAAATTAAAGCAAAATTTATGTTAATAATTGATGGAGTTAAATTCCATCAGCAGTTGGGCACATGCCGCTTGTTCATTGGCAACATATTGAAATTCATTTTGTTAGCAGCAAGGGAACTTCTTCAGTAGCTGTCTCATATTCAGGTTAAAAACTCCCCCCTCTGTCAGAAGTAGCATATGGGACCAGTGGAACATTCCCACTGAAACTGATGTGCTTTGAAAATGGAAACTTTCACAGCAGGAAGCCGAGATTCCCCAGAGTCGGTCATTTCCAAAAGCTGCCATAAGCTTCATTCATCTAAGGCTCCACTCAATGTCAAACACCTGGCAATGAAGCAACCTGGAAAGCATTCTTCCCAAGTGGGAATTTTTCTCTCTGAATTGTTAACATTTAGAAACAAGACAAGATTTTTTTTTCCTCTGAAAGGCAATCAATACCACACTGCTACTGTTTTCAATTGTCCTCTGTGGATATATCTACCTCATCACATCCTGAATACTATTAATTACTCCTGATATATTTTTCTACTACATGCAACTTGAACAAATTATAGTCTCAATAAATCGAGTTTTATGGTACAGCAAAGCATTATGAATAATTAACATTTTTCCTTTCATGAAAACTCACCTACTAAGGCACAGCATAGGTAGTTCAAAGATTCTGCAATGTCGAAAGTCTCACTCTTCTGTCAGATTTCTTGTATGTGAATTTAACACCTGTATCATATCATAATTACATTGAAAGTACATGTTCTCTCCATACATAAATGACCCTTCTCCTTACAACTGTCATACTTCAGAAACACTAATTTAAGATACGGAAGTCCTACTTCCACTTTCAAAAGTGGCACAAAACTGAGGCACAAAACAACTAAATGGTTTGATCAGGTTTAAACATGCAGTATGTATATGCAGCATGATATAACGTTACCTCTAAACGAAGCAGCTGAAGAATCAGGAACCAAGTGACAAGATTAATGCAGTGCTATATAAAGAGCTTAGAAGTATGTCTTATCCATAGCTGTGCTTCCAGCATCTTTGCCATAACTGAATTTTGGGCTTGTCTGTCCAGCGCAACATCTGCGTGACAGCAGTAAGCTGAGCCTTGATCTTTGGTATTTTACACATGGGACTGTTGACCCTCTGTACTGAGATTGAATGCTAAAACTGTAGAAAAATGATAGCAACAGAAACTGACTAATATACAGATTTATTAAATTAATTGCTTACAGAAAAAATAAGTACAATATAGTAAGGAATTTAAATATTTTTATTTAAATCAAATAAATAGTATTTAAATAATATTTATTTAAATATACATAATATGACACAGAGGCCAGGAGTTACATACCACAGTGCCTCTCCAAAAGGTATACAATCCAATTATGACAACCTGCAAACTGCACATGTAATCAATAGAGGGTGAACAAAGGAAAGAAATTAAGATTATATACTTATGCAGTCTATACACATATAGAAACGTAAGATATTTCAAGCTGATTTAAAAAAAAAAACCAAAACAACCCTGCAGGCTATAAAATAAGCTGGATACATATGGCCCCCTAATGGCTCACCACATAACTATTATTACCTGGTAGATTTACATGGTCATAATGGTAGAACTGAATTTAGAGACAGATGTGGGAAAAAACCCAAAACAGAACAAGACAGCATTTGACTAGATTTCTGGTTTGAGTTCTCCTCCACGGACATAACAATTTTTGTGTTTTTAGCCTATTCCTGGTATGAAAACTGTACTTATTCTACCATTATCATATTATATCCACTGACAAATAAAAAAAAGTTTAGACTGTTATCCCTCCCTCCCTTTATACTCCAACTTTCATGGCAGACTTGGAAATACTAGGTAAATGGTTGGAATTGATGACCTTCGAGGTCTTTTCAAAACTAAATGTTTCTCTTATTCCTCTCCATCTTATTTGTCCCCTTGGCGTCCTCAGATTTTGACCTTCTGCTTCAATTTAGTTTAACGCTCCTCTCCTATGCTTCCAGCTGTTCAGATAAATTAGGACTTAGCACAAATACTAAAAAAATTCATTCCAATAACAGTGCAAGTTGGATATACACTGGATTTCAGTACAGAAACTTTCCCACTGTGGCACAGAATTATTTCAATAACATCATTCAGTGAATTTCAAGCCTTATTGCCAGACTATCTTTTTCCTTCTCCAGAAGTGGATTTATATCTTCATACGGCTACTTCCATGTTTCTTCTGGTTAACGTAGTTCCGATTTTAAACACTAAAACCACTCAGTGTTTCCGAGCTACAATTCCATTGACACATCTTCCTGGCAAAATGAAATAGCTCCCCAAAACACAGACAGAGCATCTATTGCAAGATCCCATTGACTGAAAACTGAAACATCATCATTTCAGAAAGTGCTGAAAAAGACAGTACTATGTACTTGAAGAGGGGAGAGAAGCCATGAACGTGCACTTGCATTGCAAGACAGCATGATCACAACTGCTGATACTGACAGCAGGAATACTACCATGGAAGCTATCATTACTTCTACAGGAACAGCTAGATTCACAGGGCTCCATACATCCTCTGATACTTCTATACAAGATTTCAAAGCAACAAATGAGCAGACAAATGAATATAGCTGAGCTATCCAGGAAACCAAACACAACACTGAAAGTGTTTTTTATTCAAAATAACATCTGAGTACTGTGTTACTGCCTTTCATGGAATAAACCTCTTAGTAAGCCTCATGGCTTACTTGAAGGCTAGGAATGTAGGCAAGTTTGTGTCAAGAAAACTCTTCTGTTGAGAAACAACTGTAGAGTCAAGGTACAGAACTTCTGATTTTCTGAAACAAAAAACAAAAAACAAAAAAACCCAAAACCAACCAAACAAAAAAAACCAACCAAACAAACAAACAAAAAAACCCCAAAAGCCAAAATTCTGAGTACTACCTCATTTAAATAATTAATAAATTAACTTGTTATCCCCCTTGTAGAACTAAAGATATCTTCTACGGAAAGAAGCAAACTTTTCTCTTAAGTTCTGTAGTGACCACTTTCATGGCTTCTGCAATTCCAGACAGTAATGAACCTAACTCCCAGAGCTCTGTTCAAAGCATCAAACTTCGCTCTTCAGATATCCTCTTTTTCCTGTATACTGGCATCCATAATGAACCAAGTTACGTTTTGTTACTCTGCCTTGATGTCAGCGGCATACTTCCACCCGAGTGCCTGACACGCTTTGTGCTCTCATCAATACATAAGTGAATTTGCGCAGAAAACTGAAACCTAAAGTCGGCTAAAAATGCCCATTTTTTAAAGATGAAATTACTTTTAGTTTGAAAAAATTGTGTAATTTCTAGGTTCCAAGTGATATAAAGATATAAAAATTTGTTTGCTATTAAAAAAAAGTATTACAATTATTGAAGTTATCTCTAATATACAAATCTACGATTTAGAATAGGATGCCCAAGTCAGTCCAGAACAAGGGATAAGAGAAATTATCTCTAAGAACTTAGAGATCAGTCAAGCTAGAAAGAAAACTGCAAATTTGGTGTTGGACAAAGAATATGCCCTATGGTCATTTACTATGTAAGAATAAAATTTAGACCATTCTCTTCTAATGAATCCCAGAATCTGGTAGAGGATGAATGCTATAATCCCTGGAGAGTGTTTCAGAAATGTTCTGTTTGGAAGGAGTATTCATAAACAAAGTAGTAACAGAGAAGTTACTACTTCATGTAAGCAGTTTAGTACTTAATATCTAGAGCTGATACAAAACTCTGGCTAAGAAGCAACTAGTAATGACAAAAGCAATTTAATTGTACCAGATTATCATCTAAACAAAGAAGAGTTGCAGATATAACCACGATCTGGAGTGCTTGCTGTCCAGCTTAATAATTGCTACTTACTTCAGCCTCACCAGGAGAAAATCCAAACATAATAGATGTTATGCAAACATTAAAGTATCAGCCCTTGCAAATATTGAATTATGGATAAAATAAAACTTACAGTTTTTTATTTTCTGAGACTACTAAAAACATGAAGTTGAAGATGCAAACCAAGTTTCCACTTGTTTCATGTTTTAAAATGAGTTTCCCTCATTTTTAACTCCACACTTGTTGCCTAAAGTAGAAAAAGTAGAAATTCAGCTTTACATTTACTGTATTTTACTATGGAACAAAGGAAGAGTATCTAGAGAGATCTGTAAAAAACAAAATAAATAACATCAAGAGTATATATGAACTGCAGTATTTAATCCAGAAGTATTCACACAAGTGGAGACAAGCAGGGGGAAAGCAAAGTCCACGAGACAAATATGTTATATATAAACAGAATAGCTTCATTGTTTCCTTTTCACAAAATGGATACTCCACCTTGTTAAAATGATAAATATATTGGTTAAAAAAACTAGTTTAGGGGCAGGAGATGTGCTTCCAAAATTCAGAAGCTGTTATGTATGAAATCCCAAAGCTGCAATGTCAAATCTTGTCTCTGAAGAACAGACACTGCCACTTAGCTATAGCAGGAATTCAAGCAGGGGGGAAAGTTGTTTCTTTCCTTACACAGTCTGTAGAGTGAGTATGTAGAGCTAGTCATATCTTTCATGGTATGTTCTGAAGTACATAGCAAGAGTCTCTTGTTTTTTTTAACTGGGAAAGAACTTCCCCTTTCCATGTATAATAAGTTAAAAAATATTTTTACTGATACAATATTGAGCTTTAAAATAAAAGTAATAGGGATAGAACTGTGTGGTGCTGCCATACTGGATTTAGAATCTAAGTGAAGAAAGAAAGATATAAATCCAACGAATTTAAAAGACTGGTGGTGAGAGGGGAATTCTCCTCACATCTATTCTAAAGTTTCAGAGCATGTGTCTAAAATATATTTTTCCTGTTACATTATTAAAGACATGAAAGAAACCCAAACAGCCAAATTCTCATCTTCTGTATTGCAAATGCTTTGGAACAGGGACTCCTAAAGGAAGCAATGTTTATACTGCTTATCACATGCTAACCAGCCCACTCAAATTTGTAACAACTCTGTCAGTAATGGATTTCAAATAGATATAGCAACATTGTTTCAAATGCATAACATATGCACAAAAGCATAAAGCCTCCATGGCTGCCCAGAACTGCAGGATGTAGGCAGCAAGCACCACAGCTGCACCTGTAAATCACCCAATGCCAGTCTGATGGTCAACTTGCCACCTCAGAGGAGGAGACAACCAGTGGATTCTCAGGATTTTTTCCACATGTCAGGATTGTCTGGACAACAAAAAAGCTTCTTAGAATGATTCCTTTCTTCATTGTAGCCTCTAATACTACAATCGTTTTTACAGTTTAATATGCTTGTGGTCACTTCTCTGAATGAAAATTCTCAAAAAGCAGAGTATTGTCTCTGTACACATTTGTACTTTTATCATTCACAAATCTAACATTGATTTATCAGAAGTTGGTGAATTACCAGTTTAAGCTAAATCAATATACTTGTCTATATGCATGCATGTGTGTGAACACATATGCTTAAATATGTGAGTTTGAATTAGAGTTACCATGTGACACAGAAGTGCCTAAGTCTTTACTTACAATATGCTAACTTCTATAAAGGGGCCATCTTCCAATTTTCCAGCTTTCCAGCTACACCAGTTCAAGTTGGGAATACAAAACCAATTTTATTGTTTCTGCATAAGAAGCCTTCCATACAATGAAGCATTACCAGTAGCTACTACTTTGGGAACTATGAAGTCAATACAATGCTGTAGAGGAAATACTCCCATTACAAATTATTATTATTATTATTATTATTATTATTATTGTTATTTGTAGATATATATGTATATATGAGACAAGAAATACATGATGATATGCTCATTTCAGACTTAGTATGATTACATTTAAAATTAAGATGAAATTCAAGCTCATCGGAAGAACAATAGCATTAATCAATTTTGAAATTCTCTGATAATTCAGTTCAGTAAGCTGTTCAACAGCTCAACTCAAAAGATTTAAATACAGATCCCTAAAAATTGCCTTTGCCTCAACGTCAATTTCATACCTTTGGTGGGATCAAAAATAAAACCTGAAAGTAAAGATTCTGAGGAGAAAGACATCCTGCATTGCAGGCTTACAGTATTCAATGATAATAAAAAGGTTAAATTCAGGCATGTGCATACAACTTCGCTGCCTATAGCCAGGGTTATGAGTGTAACTGTATGACAAAGCTCAGTGAAGGCTACTTGAGAAGAGTCATCACTTCTATGACCTTGACACTGCTTGGTCCCACAACTTCTATACAATTTAGTGATGTGCGAGAACAGATGATGGTGCAATACATAGAAATGGCAGCACTTAAAATTCATAGTAGCGTAAGGCCATTACTTTTCCCACTGGGCCACTTGAACTTTAATAATGTCTGACCTAGTTGGCCGATAAGTTCTAGCTGCAGACAGAGGAAAATTGCCAGTATTAGACACTGTTTGATTTTTCATTTAGGAAGACTTAGAAGTTCCTTTAAGAACAGAGAACCAATTCTTCCTGTAGACACCTAATTTTTTGGTGTCTCTTGTAACAACCAATATATTTTAAAACAACAGCAGACTATGAACAATCTGTATCAGATGTGAAAAAAAAAAAAATTGCAGAGCTAAGTACAAATAACCAATACAGGCAATGATCCCAAAATAATGCTAGCTCTTTCGCAGAGATAAATTACACCTTCTTTCACCCACAACACAAAAACCTAACTTCCAATAGCAATAATACAAGTGTAACTCAAAATACGTCATATTCAAATCATTACAAAGTATTTATAACAAATCTCGCAACCTAAAAAGAGAAGAACAAATATGCTATTTTTCCATTCACATATATATGGTTATGATGAGAAGAAAAACATCATGCTTTAACAGTGGATAAATACATAGCATGTTAAAAAAACACAGGAATAGAAGAGTAGCAGAGTAGCAGTTCCATATGAAAAGAAACTACTTTTTCAGTCTTATAATCTTAGCAAGCAAGTAGTGAAAACAGACAGTAATTTGTCCAAGATATTGCTCTGATATAATTTCTTTCTGGAATTAAACAGTGCTTGTAGCATGAATGTTTGAAACCTATTCCAATGCCAAACCCTTACAGAGACCTCTGTAAGTAAATACTATTTCACTAATGTTTCAAGTCTCTTCCATTAAAACATAAAACTATTCAATTTTCAAACGGAAAAATATTTTCAGATGTAATACAGAAGCAAAGTACATTTACAATAAAAGCTTAAGAAATACACTGTCAGTGCTAAAATGGGAAGTTAAAACTCCCAAATATGCTGACATCAGGCTGACTATCAAACATCTTCACCTTACAGGCAGCAGAACTTGTACCCTTTAAGTATCTAGTCAGGGAGTCCTCTGACAAAAGAAACTGATAGGAGTCAAACAGGGTTTGTCTCCCATGTACACCTTAATAATCTCAGTACTTGTCCACCACATCTCCATTTCCTGGTATTCTCAAAAATTCTGCTTTTAACTCTACTATTAATTTTTTTGAGAAAATTAAATTTAAAAAAACATTTGAGACTAGCAAAAGTAGATGATTTCCTACGTCCTTGACTTCAACTGCTACAGGTTACTTAAAAAGAAGAAAGTTTCTTAATACCCAGGAAAGAATCAGTGAACATCCCAAAGCAGAGGCATACAGCAGCATACCAGAGACTGAGAGAAAAACATATGTGAACTCCTCCTTTGCACTTAACTGTACATAATCCACACTTTATTTCAATTTACTTCAGTTAAGACTGTACCAAAAAGATGTTTGCAAATTTGACATCTTTATCTTAGTAGCACAATCTACATTAGACAAAAATACACTAAAGTAGTTCCTTATCTGATGTTGGTTGTGCAAAGAAGGATGTTCCTAGGGTGCAACAGCAATGAACCTCAACAAGCAGTTAAGGCAAAGAAGATACAGTTTAAACCGGGGTTTATCCCACTGCTTTCTTACCTGCCCTACTGATACAGCCGAAGTCTACATGTTGAAAAAATACTCAGTAGGCTACTACTGGAAATCAGTATTTGAATATTTGTGTTCATCTCCCTCGTTTTGTTTGGATAATTCTATCATGTTCAGGACTTCAGGAGAAGTCAAGCTAGGTTTTTCAGACTGCAATCTCAAATTTACCGACCATGAGGAAGGGGAAAATATTTCTACTTTATAGCTTTTTTTCCACAAAACTATATTTTCCTGTACAAGCTAGAAGTTTAAGTTTAGAGAACTATTTTTATGAATGAATGGCAATTCAGAGCTAATTAAGACTGTTCATTTTATATTAAAAAATTAGCCTGTATGTAAAAAGTGTATCTGTGCCAATTTGAAACTAAGGAAATCCCTAAACACCCTTGAACACTTTGCTCCTAAAATATATATAATCAAATTTAGAAAACTATAAACTACATTTAAAATTTATTATTTACAAGCAATTAATTACAAAGACAGCCAGGTGGCTTTCATTACATAAATTACTGTTAATGACACTTGCCTCATGCTGCTACTGTATTTGGCATTTGCATGCATCACATGTCAAGCGCACACAGTGTTGCATAGCTTTCTCCAGGGTAAAAAGTGAACACCTTCAGTCAAAAAAGCTTCCAGTTATCCCATCAAAACTGTTAATACCTTAAACAAGTCAGGATCTTATTGATGATTCCCAATCAGGATATCATTTAAAGTATATTCAGGATATAATTACAAGAATCAAACATGGATGATACAGAAATGATAGTTTTTGGAAAATTCCCGTTTTGCTTATGATACACATTCAAGGCGAGAGATGGTTTTTTATAGCTGGTCCCCTTGAGATTTTTAGAGCCCTAGACAGTGTTCATAATTTTAAAATTTTACAATTTTAAAGCAATTTATAATTATTGAACAAAAGGAAAGAAGGAGAATAATTCTTGTCTGTCTACCTACCCAATAGTGCAGTACTTTGTCTTGTATATCTAAGTTATTGTACCATGCATGCAGGTATTTACAAAGCCTACCTTCAGCCCCAGGGATATAGCTTATTGTGCCATACCAGGAATAAAGTAATTTAATTCCACTACTTACTTCCCATTGGAAAGACTGCAGAAATGTATAAGAAGGAAATCCAACTATTTCTTTTTACTAGCGCCATTCCAGCATTCTTTCTTTAAAAAAGCTGTCTACCTAAAACTGGCAGGCAATATGAAGGGAACATCTGACAAGAGCTGATCACAACATTACATTAGTGTATCCTAAAACTTCTCTAACCCTTTCCACTCCTATCAACTGCCATTTCCTTTCCCTTCCTCCCCTCTCCAGAATATTTATTTTTCTGGTGTTCCTTATACTGCTCTGAAAATACATACAATGACTATAAGCTTTGTTCCCTGCAGTGGCACTGCAGGAAGGGCTGGCTTTCCAGAACTCTTACTCCATGCACTAACGGAACAGAATCATCTCTGCTACAAAAAGTCAACCAGATTGACTATACAGCATCACCTTCACTAAGCACTCAAATCTGATCAGTTTTGGTAGAATGAGCCAAGAGGCTTTGAGAAATAAATGTGGAAGCCAAGGAAGAAGGAAAAATAGTTCAAGAAACAGTTCTATGCTAAAATAAACTGAAGATTACCTCAGCATGCATCAAGTAGTACGGCCTGACTCACTGACACTTCTAAAATTTTTGTGAGTTATCAAAAACATAATAAAATGTACATTACCATCTTCATATTTAGTCTATAAGGACTAAAGCAAAAAAAAAAAAAAATCAGTGAGAAGGGTGTTAAATAAACTGCACTGAAATTCATTGAAATTTGACTGAAAATGTCCTTCAGGCAGCTTTCAAAAATGCCTCACACAAAGCATACAACCCTACCCTCTCATATTTTAAAGTTTTAATATATTACAGTAAAGCAGAAAAGGCCAGAGAGCCTTCTTCTCTTTCAGATTAATTTTAATTTGTTCTTCACATTTAAATATCAGGTCTTTATATGTTACCTAACTTTTAAGAGTGGGAAACTAACAGAACTAGGACCTCAGAAAATAGTGAAAATTGAGAAAGAACAAAATATTCACAACTGGAATGTTTAAATGTCTGCATGTTACTCCGTAACTAACAACTTTATATATATATTATACCTGACATATTCTTATAAGAGAGTGTGTATTCTTATAAAAGAGTCATCTCCACTTTTAACTAAAGGGCATTACAACAGGATGTTGAGATCAAGTTTTTAGAAGCCAAAAGATTCAGAGTGAAGATAGGGGCTAGGCCATAAATCAGTACTTTGGGGTGGATACCTTTTGTTTTCAAACTCCTCCTTTTAAAAGTAAGTAAAAGATCACTCTATCAACTTTCATTTAGAAGTAATTTCTCCTTCCCCATGACAGTAAAGTATTAAGGCCAAAAATGGAAAAAATTGCATGAATGTAATTTTTGTCACAAAGATATACAAATATTTTTGTCTCTCTGTGCCCCCAAAGTATGTTGTTAATGCACCTCTTTCCACTAAACCAACTGCAAACAAACATTTAATTTAAAATTATGGCTGCTCATATGTAATCTGTTACCTGGATTAAAAAAAAAAAAAAGAAAAAAAAAGGCAGAAGGCCTCTCTATCCACCTAATCACCATATCAATGACACATGCCACAACAGAGAAGCACTAGTTTATTTGATTGATCATGGTAGATAAACTCCAAATAACAGAGAAATTAACAAATGCTTGACATTTGCTCAACATCCATTATTCTGACACTGCTTTCAGGATTTCAAAGCCTGGGAGTATGCTTAATCAACATTCATATTCCCCAGTGAGCTACAGGCACCATATTGCGCCCCGCCTTAGTACTGATGAAAACTGCATATTGGCCATTTCCAAAATGTTCTGGGACTCCATGCAGGGCCCCTTCTCTCCCTTGTTCCTGTTCTGCAGTTTTCTTTTAAACACTTCCAAGACAAAAGCATCTGCCAGTTTTTCTCTCTGGGGATGTATGCAAAATGAACTTAACAGTTTTAAGGCAAGAGAAACCCTCACATCTAAATTCATTCATAGGACAGAAAAGGGCCTAAGAGGCCTCTCTAGGGACAAAACCCTGCTGAAATTTTCCCCGACAACAGTGGGAGCTTTATAAAATCTAAGTCCAGACAATTTCCAATTCAAATGCCCAGCATAGCATGACCTTTGTCAGATCTATGAGCCCTAGATGCACCCACTATTTTTTTATTCTAACCAGCACAGACATTAGACAGGGCACTACTGCTAAGCAGGAGGTTGACTATTTGCATGCTCTTCTATTGTGAAAATGTAACAGTGACAGCACTGTGTCGAATTCTTTTCCCCCTAGAACTTTAACTCCATAGGAGAGGCATAGCTGACAGATGACTCTCCCAACATCTGTGTTATGTACACTGCACAGCTGAGGAACCTTGGATCACTGTCACGGCTTCTCAGAGATGACCTACACCTTTCTTATATCTACACATGATCAAAAAAGTAAAATAAAAATTTGAAAATGCCTTTTCTTAAATGAAAAGTAAATATGGCAAGAAAGATTAACATAATTTAGTCATTAAGCTGTTCACATAGCAGCTCACCATATGTTGTATAAATGTCCTATACAAAATAATTTATCAGACCTGACACATTGCACATCATATTGTATTATTTAATATGCTTACTAAAATTTCATGGATCAAGCACCACTTCTGAAAGCATATAGAAAGCCCAAGAAAATATTTCTTCATCTTCTGTGATTTATTTTGATTGCCTTTTACAGCTACATGATAAAGTAGAACTTGCAAAATTACGAGGTTAGGGTTTACATAGCTATTGCTTCATGTACTACAATATAACAAATGGCTCCATATCTATATACCATTTTACTAGCATTTAATATTCAGAAACACATCAAACTAAGCATGCTGCTTTCCACTGCATATTTTAATAATTTCAACTGGTTATTTCAGGAAACATCCTGATCCACTAATGCAAAGTTCCACTGAGAGATATCCTCGAAAAAGAAACTAAAGAGCTAAGAATTACAAAATAAACTAACACAAGCAAGTAATATGTGATACATGTTGACCTCCCCAAATTTGTCTACATAGAAATATATTAATTTCTACATAATAGTAGAAACATTTGAATATTATCTTTAAATTACTGTGATTTAAAATGTTGGAATGAGAGGCATCTACTGCAGATAAATGGACACAATTCTCTATCCAGAAACCTTGAAAACACAAAAATAACAATGTGTAAGAATGATCGTCTGTCACCGTCGACGTCTGTGTCTAAACAGTAAATTAAAACAAAAAGCGTAAGTAGGAAGCTTGTGGATAATAGTTGTTGGGCAACCAATGGAATTTGTTTGGAAAAAAATGCTCAGCACTTAGATGACATACCAAACAGACAGATATGGCTAGGAAAATATTTAGACTGAAACTATGCATTTACTCCATAAAGGACCATTTTCCTTTTTTTTCTCAGATCACTGATGTCAAAGGAACACAATACAAATGAGATACAAAATATAGCCCAACTTACTCTTTTTGGTCAATAATTATATTCTCCTGCTCCTAATAACAGGATAACGGAAAACATACTTCTGTGTTAGACAACTCAATGCAATGAGGTCATTGAACTCTGTATTAGGACCGGAACTTGCTTGGCTTACTGGAGTACCTGCCAACTGGTCACAGCAAATCTTCCTTTTAGGCTCTGTAAGAACCAGGGATCAAGCTCTCAAGTTACTTTTTTCCTTTTGTACTTTGTGGTACCCCAAGAAAATGCACTTGTCTCAGAGGACATATTGCATTGACAACATGCATTTTATATTAATGCTGTAAATGGCTTATGTTCAATAGCCATTTCATATATTGGAACATACACTGACTCTCTACCTATTAGTTACTGTACTCTCTACAAATTGTAGTCTCCAAATGAGCATCTGTATTCCACAGAAGAGATGCAATAATGGACTGGATCTTACCAGCATCAATAGACTGATAAGTTCTGCCATCTCCTAGCCAACTATAAATAGAAACAGAGACACATGATGTCTTTATATTTGTCTGTGTCCTCAATTAACAATGGAGAACCCCAAAAGATCCTTTATATTAATTCCGTCACAGGAGTGAGTATTACCTCCATTCTGGTCATAGTTTTTGCGTTGCCTTTAAAACGGTTTCAGACAGGCTCCATTGCATACGAGAATACCTTTGCTATCACATGGGTCTTATTCAAAAGGCTATTTGACAACATTCTGCTTTCTGTGAAAGAAGAATGTGTGCTATCCTAGGATATTTTTATTCAGTGTTGAAGTTTCTGGAGGTATATGGGAATCTAGGCCATCAAATGCTTCCAAGGCTTTGAAGGCCTAGATACAGATATGCAAATACTTGACAATCACCAAACAATGAAGTCCTCTTCAGCCCTACATCCCGATCTGAAGCCTTTTTCCAAGTTTGGACAGACAGCAACACTTGTGAACATTCTATTCAGATGAAAAGGATAAGGCAAAATACTGAAGTCCAAGAATTCTCCAGCACAAAGCAATGAGACTGTCACTATCAATCAGGCTACTGGATATCCTGGTGTGTGCAAGGGAAGGGATAGTATCTCCTACTCATATCACTATCATTACTCAAAATGTTATGGACACAAGAATTTTAGAACAAGATTGCACAAAAATAAAATGTAAGATAGGTAAAAATGCTTTAGCCACTTACAAAACAGAAGGTTTCATCCTAAGCTGTTCACAAACCATAATGTTTTCCCACAACAGGCGCATGCTCCTGTTTGGCAAATTTAACTCTGCTGACAAGAAGTTAATTTACTTTGAATTCTTCATTTGAAGTCCATGGACGACAAGGACTCCATGAGATACAAGCTGAAAACTAATGTCAGAGTGTGCCTATGAGAGTTTGAAATCTACTTGTATAGTACCAGTTACTCAAACAAACACATTAACAAGGCTTTTAACTATCACCCGATCAGAAGAACACAGAGCACTATCTTTCCATTCCTCTTACCATATCGTTGTTTTTTCTTGGTAACAATATCAGGCTTGTCTTAGAAGATAATTTTATTAGGATCAGTTCCTGTATCCCATTTTCTTGCAGAATTAATCCTTAGCATTATTTCACTCAGTTTAAAGTGTAATACAAGCTTCTGAAACTTTCACATTGCAAACAGAAATGTTACGTTCAGCAGGAACCTAAAGGAATAAACAATTAAAAAAATTACTCGCACAGAAGCATATATGTTATTTTTTTAAGTGAAGCAATAAGCCGTAAGGGGCATATATCAGAACCAAAATGGTTGTAGTCATTAATTTAAGTAATAAATCATAGGTCCTGCCAACAATGACAGCGAACGGATGCTAACAAGAAAATGTATTATTTAATGCATCGTGTGCTATAAAAATGTAAGCATTTAGGATACTTCTTAAATTTTTATAAAAATATGCATTTAAAATATTACTGTTTTGACACATACAACAATCAGATTTATAGGTCTCATTCAGGACTTGCTTCCTCTTCTGTGAACACAGAATGGATTCCTGAGGGAGAAAAAGCTCAAGAAGTGGATGTTTCAAATAGATGTTTGCAACAAAATCGAGTTGTTTGTCTTGCTGTCTTGAAGTAAATATCATAAGCATTAAATCTCATTAGGAAATGAAAATCAACTTATTTGCTTTTATGTAAGCAGAAGTTTTCCCTGGAAGTTGGAAGGAAAGTCAAATAACTGTGAAGTTTTATCATTTGCCATGAAGTTAAAAAATAATTTTGTACAAGCCTTACTAAGTCTGCTCAATTATAAAAATAGCACTTTTATTTTCCATTGTGTCTTATTGTTTGTTTCTTACATCAGTTTATATAATACCATGTGATGCTACAATTATTTTCACCAAATGCATCCCTTGCAAAAATGCCAAAACCAAAACAAAATCTGTGTTAGCTATTAAAAACTTGATCTGTTCGATTCACAGCCACCCTCCTCTCTGGATCCTGAAAGCCAGACAGAATGATGATCTGATTCTGGTACTGATACATGAGACCGTAAGAAATGAAATTCTGCCTTTTGGCAAGCCCTGCCACACTAAACAGAACCACTGTGCAAACACCTTTCCCAGCACTGCATCTCTGTTGCTGTACAGCCTGCTGCATAAGGTCCCTCTGCAGGAGGGTCAATTGTTTCTAAGATCATCACTGCTTTTTCCAAACATTTTTGTTTTGCTTTAAGGAAACTGTTTGGATAATAACATCCCTGTTTCAGTTTGATTTTCAATCAACTCCTCCAGTTATCAGTGCAGTTCCTTTCTTGGAAGTGCTTCACTCAATGCTTTAAAACACTTGAGGAAGCAGTGATCAGAGTATGAAAACTAAATTTTCTTCATTAAATCTACTGAAGCAGATATTAAAAATGCATTTAATATACTGGGGATGGCTGGTGGGCATCACTGACTGTGACAGGCCAGTTACTGATGAGCTGCTGTCAGACGGCCTTCTCAGCAGGGATCTGTGTCTAAGGCTGCTGAAGGACAGCAATATCTTCCCTTGTGTGTAAGCTCTATTCATCTCCCAAGTATTTACTAAATCACAGACCTCTGCACACAAACCCAGTGTTTCAGCGCATGCTAACAAATGATGGATGGCCTAGTCAATTCGTTATGTCCTGAAAGCGTGATTTCCTGCCATTCCAATCATCAAACCTCTAGAGCCTTCAGAGCTGATCAGTCCTGGAGAATATATTTTGCAGGCTCTATTAAAGGAGTAGAGGTTCTTTCCATTAGTCTCAAACTTTTTTTTTCCTCTGGCTGATTTAAAGAGAATTCTCTCCTTCCAACAGCACCACTGCTACCACCCTTCTATGTGTAAAGCATTCAGCAAATGTACCTTTGGGATGTTAGTGAAATAGCACTCCTGGAACACCAGCCGGTTAAAAAGATGGATTTTGTTTGTGACTACAAACGCGACAATATTTTATTTAAATTAATCTATATGTCTTTATTATGTAACCTAGACAACGCCCAAAACATTTTGTAACTTAGCTTTTGTGATCAAACACCCTCTACAGCAATGGAGTGCTCAAAAGGACCTGCTTTCTTTGTATTTGCCTAGTGAAACATAACAGAATTCTCTTAATTATGCTCCTTTTAAAAGCATGAGACACTTAGGAATAAACTTCCAATATTCAAAAGATGGGTTAGCTGTCAAAGAAACAACACTTCTAGATTTCACCCTTTTCATAGCAAGGCAATATCCTGAACAGTCTTCTACATGCTAGAGGAGAAATTTTATTTACCTATTCAGTGATCTATAGGAGCAGAATATACATACCTCACACCTCTTATTCTGAAACACTGAGCTTCAAATTAAATAGTCCACAGCTGCTGAAGAGTTAGCTGTCTACAGTACCACAAGTTTTGAAAGGTAGTGTAACAGATATGAGTAAACTTTAGGTAAACAAGCATTTGGTTACTCTGAAGTGCAAAGACCCTGGATTTCTTTGCTTGCTAGGTGTGATCCAGACATAGCTGGTACAAACCAATCCACATTGCCCTACTGTTCACCTCAACCTTGACCTGGAGATTAAACTCACTTTTATTGCACACAAAGGTCATCTGTGTTAGGTCAAAATTCAAAGTCTCTTGTCAGCTAAGGTTGATATATTCCAACCTTTCCTACTCTAATGCATCAAATTTTTCATGGTGAGGTCATATTCAGCAGACAGTGTATTCAGCAATTTATTGTGCCATTGTAATATAGCACAGAATATGATTGTCCAAAAAACAATGCATGAATAAAATATTTTCCATTCTGATGCAGCAAATCCCCAACGCTCATAAAACTTGAGCCTAGACTTGTTTGCAGGCTTCAGAAGAATGATACATTATGGAGCTGTTTTCTGAAATACAATCAAGAATTACCATTTCTATCACAATATTCCTTCAATACAAGCAACATGAATATAATGGTATCCTAAAATCCACAAGTCAATTAAAATGCACATATGGTCAGTGTTAAAACTTCCACTTCATCCTTCCTTAACAATCACCATAATCTTGCCCTTAAATCTACAGACATCTGTTGGTCTGCCTGATGACACCAAGCTTGCTTTAGAATAAAATACTTAGAAAAAACTGTGCCACAAGACTTCGATTCCTATCCTACTAGTGATTAGCACATCCATGGAATTTAAGAAGTGTCAGAAAGTACAAGCAAATTAGACCTCACAAAGCAACACAGTACTGTACATGGTGACCAAGACAACTCCCCCAACTTTGACATATGAAAGGAATTCCTTTTTTCTTTTCCTTTCCCTTTTTAGATATTTTTCTGCTCTTTTTCTGTTTTCCTTTTCTCTCTTTTTTCTCCCTTTCAGTTCTTTTTCTCTTGCATTTTATCTCTTTTCCTTCTTGTCTATATTTTTCTCTTTTTTCCTGTTGTTTTCGCTTTTCTCCGTATTTTTTCTGTTTTTTTTTTTCCCCTCTCTCTCTTTTTCTTTCTTCTGAATTAAACAAGAGCACTTAACAGCTCCAACAGACTCACAATGCATTTTCAAATTATAGGGAACTAATTTCCACGTCTGCTTTAAAAGGCCCCCTCCAATCATTGTATTTCACCATCAAATCTTCAAAGGATATAGGATTGGCTTCTAAGTGGTTTGTATAAATTCCTCAAGGCCAAAAAAGGTTTCCCTTTACTCAGCCAAAATGAATTTCACAAGTGTAGTAAGTTCTGTCCTGTGTAATTACTCTTTTAATGAAATGAACTGTACTCCCATATGGTAGCACTTCACAAACTGGAAGGGGAAAATACTAAGAAAGAAGGAAGAGATTTATTAGTATTTAAGAAAATAAAAACATTCCCTGTGTATTTCAAAGAAAATTTCAAGACTAACATTTAAAATAGGTTTGTATTTTGCTAGGATGGACAACATACATGGGAGTGCTTCTAAGGAAGAGGAGGGTTACACCTATAAAAAGTGTGACAGAAAACTACGATGGACTTCCCTCAAAATTAACTTCCATGCTGACACAAACTTATATATTACATCCACTTTCCTATTAATAGGAAACATACAAACAACTAAAAACCCCCCGTTCTATCTCTTCAAACAAAATAAAGCAACCACGTTCTGAAAACCTAGTATTTACATGTGTCAATGTAAGTTTTCCGCCTAAATCCTGTCTGTTGGCATTGGGAAAGCCACAAACATGAGCAAAACTGTATTTTCCATTCTACTCTGAGGGCTGCCACTGCTATCAATATCTAACTTTTAAGTAAGTACCTTCTGTTTAATTAAATGAATACTAAAGGAGATAAATTTTTCCTGAGTGATTTTGTTAATTTCTGTTGCACAATACTTCATATTACAGGAAAGGATTGGTATCCTTTCTATTTAGGGTCATAGCACAAGCAAACAGTTTTTTAGCAAGTCATACCAAATCCAACCAGTTACAAGTTCTTTAAGGCTTGTTCACTGACATTTAAGTGAAAAGAGAAACTGCCTGCTGGTTCAGCCTAACAAAGCTGTAATACAGTAGGTTTTCTACCAAGGGTTCAAATAGCAAGAACATCTTTCCAAAGGGACCAATATCAGTTCACATAATTACTCTGCACAGTTAATTTTTATTTCACTTTAGGATTATTTCAAATATGCTACATTTTATTGTAGGTCACTTCTTGAAACTTGTACATTGCTAATTCTCTTTTCAATTAATGAGCCAAGACATCTTTCTCATCTCTCATTAGCAATATGTATACCTGTGAGGTTTACTGCAGCTTCAAGTATGTAACCAATTTAGATGTTTTTGTTACATAGAGTAGACAAAAACAAACTGTGTCAAACTTCATTTACTCTGAAGTCTAACATAAAAGAAGAAGAAAATATAAAAGTTAAAAAATTCTACTATTTCATTGATACTCTTGTTAGACTCTCCAGAACATTTAAAGACAGTACACTGGTACAAGGCATTTGCCACATGATGAGATCGGTTATATAGGCAGAGCATGAATTTATGTCATTAAGTAGTGTGAATATAGCAAAAAAGAGGGAGTTTAAAATGTGCCTTTAAAGTTTGTTTTTTTCAAAGTAAGTTTCTAGCACTCACAGGCATAAAGGCAACTTTCTAAAAGAGATTTCCTAGATCAGTGTTTGCAGAGTAATAAAAAATAGCCTAGTTCTTCTGCTTTTCAAAGTAATTACTCAACTATTCAGACGAGCAGGGAGAGCAGGTGAAGTTATAATAATAATATTGGGTTTGCTATGACAAGAACCTTTCTAGGCAGAAGAGAGTGCAACTGAAGAGTCACATAGCAGTAGGTTGCCGGCTCATTGATACAAACTTCCTGTCTAATAATCCTGTGCCTGGGTTCAGAGCCCAGAGCTCTGCCAGCCATGTAGGCAGCTCTCTGCTCTCGAGCCTCACTGCCACTCTGCGTTCCCAGGTAACAGCAGCTCCAAAGAGCACCGGAGCAGAGCACGAAGAATTCTCCTTCCACCTCGACTCAATCTGCAGGCTCCAGACACCAGAACACGGAAAGAAAAAAGAGGGATGAAAGAAAAGAGTAGTTCCCCCTTCCTGTTTCTCTCCGCAACCATCATGGGCTCATCAGAACTGCTTGATAACCTAAGCAACTGTACAAAAGTAGAATAAAATTATTCACAAAGAAGCATGTATTACCTTGGAAATACAATTCGCTTGAACAGAAAATGAGAGGTCTATCCACCCCCAACTCTAAAAAACAAAACCAGAGGCAACAATAACACTGGAAAAGAGGAAGAAAAAACGCTTCCTCAGTCTTAAGCAGCTGCCAAAAGAAATAACATTGATACCATATATTTAAACTTCTTTAAGGCCTTTAAGGCCTTTAAGGCCTCAATATGAATCATCACAGAGAAAGTGATAAAAATGAGCAAATAATAAACAGATTATTTTTTTCCATCTACATTGTAAGGCATTACTGTGCGGATACATTTTTTTTAAATTAAGATTTTGCTGAGATGCTTTCTAGGCCTGGTGTCATTTAATAAAGCTGTCAGTAATTTGCAGAAAGAGCAAATGAAATTACTGAAAATGTGTGTAAACCTGAAGTGATATTAAGTAACAAAGAACAGAGGTCATGAACGTAGAGGAATGTGCGTCCCTGGATATGCTGTGGGAACAAAGAGTGTGCATTCCAATAATCAAATGTGAATATACATTAAATACATTAAAACCAAATAGCCACACTCAAGTATATCAATATGAAGCTGTGCATCATATATTCCTCTTGCTTACTGGGAAATAAAATAAGGAAGAAAAAATTTTAAGAAGTACTCCTCTTACATTTATGCCAGGTTCCCTTACCTTTCTGCTCCTCCTGATCATATGGAAATAAGTTTTCAGAAAAGGGACACAAACAGGATGGTACTTCTTCTAACAGATGCACAAAAGAAAAGTGAAAAACTGCACACAGCAGCTGATAAAAGTCCTAATACTTTGAAAATCTCTGTAACACGGTTTACACTTAAATAGTTTCACAAACAAATGCTTCTTTTAAAGGAAGACAAGTGAAGCTATCGAAAGGAAAGTTGGGCTAGAGGTACCAAGTTTGTTTAACAACTTGAAAATAGGAAGAGAAACAGTGCAAACTACACAAATTGTGCTATGGAAGAATACGGCACTCCTCAATGGACTGAAAAATGTTTCACAACAGCTCAGTGCAAGAACTTGAAAAGCATGGGTTTTGGAATCACTAAAGATGCTCAAGGCTACTGATACAATTTGAACCATAAGAAATCTTCTGGAATCTCCAATTCAAGCACAACCTGGTGTAAGAAACTAAAAAACTTGGAACAGAACCAAGCCAGAAAAAAGGGCACACTAAAAGAAACCCAAGACAGAATCATAATGAATTGGGTCACCAAAGCTTACATCATTAGAAAGCTTGGTAGTGACCAGAGGAAGAATGTCGCGGGTAACCCAAGATGTTACTGTACTCCATATCTATCTGTGCTCAAAAATTGTTACTGCCTCTTTAAGACCCAGCGCATCCAGAACTGGAATCTCAGGGCAGAGGGGGCGTTGCTGAAGTCCCTTTTTAAGTTGGAGCTGGGAAGCGAGGAACCCTCTCTCTGCTGGCAGCATTCGCTGAAAGAGGAGGCTCCACTCTGGAGGGGCTGCTTTGGGTGGTTGGTTGGAGTTTCTTCCTGGCTTGCAAAAATATCCACTCATAAAAATTGCACTTCACAATCAAAACCTATTTCAGAGTGAACTTCGCAAAGCCAGCGGTCCCTGGGGCCCAGTCACCCCATGTCAGTGCTGACAGAGCGGTTTCTCCCTCCACAGCACACCTGCAGTTCGGAGAACATCAGCACCAACACGGAGTCTGGCGGGCAGTGGTGCTGACCGCACATGCACCAGCCCTTCTCATCTGCCACTAGAACCGTTCCCTAAGCTGTGCCTTCCTGAGGCTTTGCCGCCATCCTTTCCCTTCGTCCCCCAGACCACGTGATCGCCTGTGAAGGTGCCATCTCTGGGGAGGGTCTGATGCCATTTTGCCTTTGTCTCCCTGCACACAGTCACCCATGGTGGGCACCATCTTGGAAAGGGTACTTCCACCAGTTTGGGTCTCTGTTTTGGGGGCATTGGTGAGATTTAGCAATTTTGTATCTAGTGATTATTTACTGTTATTTTTTGCTTTTTACAGTTTTGCTTGTTAGTAAACTTTTGTTTTTTCACTTGTATCTACTCATATTTTGTTTGTCCTTATTGGTGGAAAGGGATCAGTAAAAACAAAGGAAAAAAACTCATTTAAGAGTGTTCCCCTTTAAACTGTCTTAAACCAACACAAAGATTCAGTCAAGAAAACTACAATATTCAATCACAATTGGATACAATGAAGAACAGGAAAATACATACAAGATATATATTTAAGAAAGGTCTACTCATTAGTCAATCATGTTCTACTGATAAGTGCTAGAAAAAGTTTCTGAGATAAACAATGTATTCTGCCATATACAGAAAAACTGAAACAACTAAAACAATAAACAACTAAACTGAAGTACTAGAACATCAGCTTGGGTATGAATTTAACTCTTAGAAGTTGGACTTTTCAGGACAGGTTAAAACAGTCTTTGAAAAAAGGTTAAAGTTTAAAGGTCTAACATCTTATCACTATAAATAAGTAGTGCTAAGGTGATTTCTATCTGCAGGATTCTACTTGTAGGCAGTTCTAACTACCATTTAAGAGAGAAACACACTGAAAAAAAAGATTTTAACTTTCTCAGAACATTTCCAGCAATAACCTACATTTCCCACAACCAGCTCACTCAATTTAGACATTAGCTCTCACAGGGGATAGTATCTCAGAAGAACATGAGTCCAAAGCTGAAGGGAAAGCAGATGAATTTAATACAGAAGTAACAAAGAAAACCACAAATTATTAGCAAATAAAAAAATTCGGATGAGAAACAAAGCATAAAAGGTGGTACACTTCAACAGAAAAGCACAACACTGAATATACAGAATTATCAGTCCAGCGGCGTATGTGTTAAAAAGATCAAAGGAACTATGGCTCAGTGATCCAATATTGGCAGAGATTTATTGTGCTTAGTGCTCAAAATCACATTTTGATAATCCTCAGGTCATCCAAATACCCTGCTGTTAAATGGGAACATGTTAGGAGACAACTGCTAAGGATGTAACAAATACCTTAAGAATAAAGAAATGAATAATACATTGGTAATTGCCAAGCATGAAATACAGAGCACAGCACTAACAGAAAAAGAACAGCAATTGGATAACCAAGTTTTTGCAAAATAACTGGATTTTAAGCAAAGTAGACTAAATCCATGTTATCTGTGAAGTTACAGGGTTGTAAAATATAAGAATCCCCAAAGCTTGTATAAAAATACTTATAAACAGTACAAGAAGCAGTCTAATTTTGAGTTTTGGCATTAATAAGTCACAAGACAATACCCTTTTGAAGTAATAATCTCACCTTCTGAAGCAGTTCAATAATAGTAAAGCACAAACTACCCTGTTAAAAATTTATTTATATTCACAGGTCAGGTTGGCAGCTACCACTCAGTATACCTATGTATTAAATTGTGGCAATTGTTTTATAGAAATTACAACTTACTCTAAGGGAGAACTCGCCAAACAAGAGTAGGTCTTTTCACAAAACATGAAAAATATTTCATACAAATTAGTAACATAAAATGGAAGATTTCAGGAAATACAACAGCTGAGGGAGGCACCAAGAGATAAAACAGTATCAGGAAAAACCTGAGCAGATTAATGCAGAAATCCAAAGACTCTCAAGATCTATGAGGCAGTAGGAACCAGAAATATTTGAAAATTGTCAATTTATGTATTGCATTAGGAGTGGAATACCAATCCTTCCCGGGGAAAGATTGAAAGTGCAAGGTGAAAGCAGCTATTATGGATGTTAGTACTTTCCAGTTTGAATCAGCAACTGTTACCATATAATAATGAGAAACTGCCTATGGACACCTTCATCACACTGCAGGTACCATGACATATTCTGGAATATTTTCTTAAAAAGACTGAATTAGAAAGTTGTGGCAGGTGGAGAGGCTTTATTTGATTCTGGCTCTCTTAAAGGAAAAAAAGCAGCCAGAAAGTCCAATCAGACCCTTCTCGTCATAGAAGAGAATAACAAAAGTTGTAGATTATAAGAAACTAACTTACTTACTCCACAATTATAAGACACATCACTGAAAAAGCCTCCCCTTTAAGATGGCATACAAGTCTACAAATCCCTGCAGCTGGCCTCTTTTACAAGATAAGGATATTATAGAGAATGCCTGTTTTCCACACCATGACACGTATCTATTTCAATACACCTTGCTTCCTAAGGCAAGCAGTGGCCTTGGAATGTATTATTTATCTTCTGCATCTGACCTGCTATGAGAAATAAACAAAGAGACAACAAAGAAATATTACATTCACAGAAAGGGGATGTGCAGACGTCCTCAAAATATACTTAAACCAGGGATTTTTTTAAAAAGTTATCAATTAATTCATCACTCACATAGAAAATTTTAGCCTTCTCCTAGGATGGGCATTCTCATAACATAATGTGAATAACAAAGTAAGAGTATGACCTGAGCCACCTAAGTGTGGAAGTAACTACTACAGCTAACCTTCGCTTTTCAGTGTTTGCCACACCTGAGCCAGCTGCTTTAGAAAAGAAATACAATTATTTTCCTAAATAACCCTACATTGTTAGTTGTACATAATTGTTCAGGAGTCATCAAGTTCTGAACAGAGGGCTCCATGGATCTTTTGCAGCATCAAATGAGTGTCAGAAAAAAAAATGTCAGAAAAGCCCAGTGTTTTTTGGACAATTTTTTTTTCCCTACAGACACTGTCTTGGAAGCAGGTTCCTAAAAATAGTGACTGACCAGGAAAACCAGCCCTAATTCTAAGGTTCTTTCAAGACAACTTTATAAGGAAAGTAGAAAAAGAGAATATGTGCATGTTCTCATGCATACAGATGCATGCACACACAAATACACATAAACTCTCTCTCCAAATTTCATTAGCACCAAAGTGATAAAGCCAAGTCTAAGTTCCTTAAACATATGTTGGCACAGTAAGTGGTTTCCTAAGGAGTGCCGTGCAAGGTGAGCTGAGTTCCCAGAATGAAACTCAATGCACTACCTGAACCAACCACAATGCTTTAGAATCACTTCTAGGGCAATTCTCTCAGCTTGATTTTCACATTACACTTTCCTGAAAAGATTTCACTGGACAGTTTAAAAGCCTAAGTTGATATTGGTTCTTCATCCACTTACTGTAAGTTACACAAAGCATCAGTTTCTTCCACCACTCTTGTGGTTAAGACTAGCAAGGCTCATTTAGGAAGCATGTGAATGATTTTCTGTTTTGCTTATTTCTCTCTCTCACAAAAGCTACAGTATCTAACTCCCTACGTTTTTCTGTATTATTTCTGGTGATTCTAGAGACAGCACCACTCTTTTCCCCACAGAACCCCATTTGTCTTCCTGTCCAATTCAGCACTAGCATTCCTTCACCCAAACCTGAAAAGAAAGTGAAAAACCTTGCAACATCCCTTAAAACTCTGTAGCAGTTGGTAGTAAATTTTAGCAATGACGATTGGTGCATGGAGCACATCCTATCAAGTACACCCTTCCATCCTAGCCCATGGTCATTTGCAAGTATCTTTGACAATTCTGAACACAGCTCAGGCTTCGAGGAAGCACATGAATGGCCACAAATAAGATGATCCCTTCTCCAGTTTCAAATGGAATGCAGTAGCAAGTAGAGAATTATTGATCCATTAAGTCCCTTCTCCCCAGGCAACAGGGGCAATGGTACTGCAGCACGGATTCCACACTTGGCCTCAGCCACAGAAGTTTGCCCTGAGCCATAAGGCTTCATTCACATCAGAAGACCCGCTTGGTGGGAAAGAGACTCACGAAGGGCCCCAAGAGCTTTCACTTGGACGCGTGTCGGGGACACCGGGGGATGCGTTCTTTATTTTGTGCCAACTCCACAGGTCACGGAGGGTGGAGCAGTACCCTGCTCCCAGCGGCAGCTTCAGCGAGCTATTGCTTGCCATCGACGACTGTGTGCGTGTGCTGGTGATTTTGTACCATGTGGGATCTGAACTGGGGCACCGGGTGGGGCTGGCGGAGCGGCCCCCGCGGCCCTTCGCCCGTCCGCAGCGAGCCCGCAGGCCGCCGCCGGGGGCCGGGCCGCCGGGGCCCCGCGCCGGAAGGCGGGAAGCACTTACCTAGGAAACTTCTCCTTCAGCTTCCTCAGGCTCTGCCGGGTGGGCTGCACGTGCCCCAGGAACTGGGCTATCTCATCGTACTGGGCTTTGCTCAGCTTCATGCCTCGCACCGCCGGGACTGCGCGGAAGCGGCGGGAGGGGCGCGGGTCGCGCCGGGCGGCGAGAGGCAGGAGGCCAGTGATGGCGGGGCGGGGAAACGAGGCAACGCCGGGGCACCCTTTGCTACCCGCCCAGCGCCGAGGCAGCCACGAGCCGCCGCGGCGGCCGCTTCCCGCAGCTCCGCCCCGCGCCCCGGCCGGGGCGGTGCGGTACGAGGGGGGCGGTGCGAGCAACCATCCCGCGCCGCGCGCCTCTGCGCAGCCGCTCCGCCGGGTGGGAGTGCGCGGCTCCCGCCTGGTCGGGCCGCCGTGCTTCTTCGGGCCGCTCTGGCCGAGTAGGGTGGCGGCAGCCTCACGCCTGGGGATGTGCCCTCTTTGGTGCCCCGCAAGTCGCTCCTACGAGCCGCTGTGGCGCCTCCGAGGGCGGAAGGAGCTGGCGGGGGCCCCGGCCCCGGACCCGGCCCGCAGCGGGAAGAGGAGACCAAGGCCCTGGATCTCTCTTGTGTGCGGCAGCGCCTGCACTGGGGCGCGGGTTGTGAGCCCTGCTGTATTACGGTTTAAAAGTGTAATTTTCAAGGGCCTTTTCGTCACCCTGAAATGACTGTTGCTGTTTAAAGGGAAAATAGAAGCTGCAGCAGCAGAGCTGCTGATGCAGACAAGGCCTGCAACCTTGCAGATGCACAGGGTGAAGGCTCTTGCCAAATTTTAGGAGAAAACCATCCAAGTTTATGCTTGGATTTACTTAAAAATTTGCAAGCCTTAGTTTCTGTGCGGGGTGGCCTTAGTAACTATTATAACTTCTAAGATTGGTATGCTGTCCTGTAAACAACATGGAAGGACTAGAAATCATGAAGAGGATTGACCATGCAGAAGACCAAGAGATATAAGTACGCCCTTTGATTTAATTGCATTCATGAACTGCATACAGGCTACTGGAGTCCTTGAGATTTCAAGCACTTAAAACTATGGATTAAGAATTCTTTTTATAGATTTTGGATTCTGTTCCCTTGCTTTCTCTCTTGAAAGCTTTAGGGTTTTTCAGGGTTTTTCAACATTTTGAGGGTTTTTCAGCATCTTAGCCAGAAACTTTACAACTTGGCTTGTTTATTGCAAGAGTACAAAATCTAGAACTTCAATGAAGAGTGAATAGCATGAGTATGTCAGCAAGGTCAATAATTTAGAAATATTTGTGAAACTGGTTTCTGATTGAGAATGCTCAAAGAACCCTCTATTACGTGATCCTCTGAATTTTGGTGAGTTTTGTTTGGAACCAGAAGCCTTCCTAGGAACAGCTGTTTCTGATACTATGGCCTAAATATAAGTGTTTGAAACTCATCAATTACCCCGCAGTAAAAGAAAATGCAGTGAACCTAAGCCAAATTACAGATTCCATTCCTCATTCTAAGTCCAGAAAATAATCCATGAAATTGTAAAAAGAGCATTCTTTTAAAGAGGAGTATTAATTAATGTAAAGATACTTCTTTTTCTTTAGCTCTATCAAAGACTGTAGTAGGAGATATGTACGTTTGGGAGGGAAGAGGGTGTTCCTTTCAATCTGATACCTGCTTTAAAGGCCCATAAGGATGTAATTTTCCTGAAACATAGAAAAGGTAATTTTCCCCTATCTTTCCAAAGATGATAATTATGGCTTTTTTTTTAGAAATACATTTAAAAGAAAATAATTAAATGGTCTTTCACTACCATTACTACTGCTTCTTTAGAAACAATGAATAGTGCTTCTTTAAAAACAAACAAACATTTTTCCTTGTTGTGGGAAAATTTCCAGTGAGCGTGTCTTTAAAAACCTTAATGCTGCTATCTATAACTCTGTTCATTTCACTTGTTCACTAATATATCTTCTTGATTTTTTTAAAATAATGACACTTCTGTCTACAATGCACAGAACAATAGGTTAGAACTGCAATATGAAGATAGCAGTCTATGGACCAAACTACAAACATCTGATATATGTATTATGTACACATTGGATAAATTTTGTGGTCTCTCCTACTGGATCAAGGCTTTGTAGATTTCAAAATAAATTTTTAAAAAAGCAAATTACTTTCTGACATGAAGGTTCACTGAAACTGAGAGGAGCTAATACCATGCTGTCCTAGGGAGGTAACAGCCCTCAGATGTGAACTGCTGCAGGGAAACATTTTGCATGGTGCAATGCAAAACATAGATGAGAAGTTCTGTGTGCAAAGTATAAGCCACTCTTAGCCTAAATACAGAACTATTTGAATGAAGCATTCAAAAATCCAGTGAGAAAAAAGAATGGTTCCTAGCAGAAAGAGTCCATTAAATATTTTTTTCCATCAATCAAACTACCTTTCCAGTTTTACTGTATCAAACATCAGGCCATCCGTAATTAAGTTGTGAACATCTATATTGTACGAAGATTGTGGAGGTTTGCATAAATCCAATAAGCAACTGGATGAAATATATAAGAAAAATAAGGTGTGAAAAACTTAAATTTACATTTGGCTCAAGGAGACTGAGAACTGCGAATGGTTGGATGCTGGAGGAATTGTTCTCGGGAAGTAGTTACTATGTGCTTGCTTGGTTCTTAGATGTTTCCATGGTATCTGCATGAGGCAGCTGCTCTTGATTTTTGCCTTGAGGTTGGTTTCCAGTCTGTCTATTATATAAACAAAGTTTCATTCCGAAAAGAAAGTAAAGAGAACAAAACTATGGGAAGAACAAACAGCTGGGAATGACAAATGAGGGGGAAAAACGAAGAGGACATGTAACCTTTTGGAGGAAAATAAAGACAGGGAGACAGAGCAAAATACCTGGCAGAGGACTTCCAGTAATGACCATCCTTCCTTGTAGGTAGTCTTGGGCACAGTTGGTGTAGGACAGTAAGTAATGGACCTTTGGTCCATTGTTTTTTTCAGTTTGTTTTAGCTGGTAGTGTGTGATATTAGTATGTGTCTCCTATTACTTTAAGAAGATGATTGCATTGTGTGATTTACAGCTAAGTTCAGAGTTAAAATACCAGTCGTTATTCTCCACAGAGCTTAAAGCAACTATGTTTTGAGGATAGGTAATTATAGTATGATATTAATGAGGAGTCAGTTCATGCACAAAGTGCAAATTTTGATTTAACTTTTATGGCCTTGCATGCAGCTATCTCTTTACTTTATCACACCATTTCTTCATAGACAAAACCTCTGGTCCATGTTGCCTTCTGTAACAAAATTAATGAAAAGACTGCTAGCACTCATATATTTTCCAATCTGTTGATTGTGGATGCTAATGTTGGGATCTGTGCTAAAACCAGAGTCTCATTTGCCACTGATTGGGGCGCTAGGTACAGTCCTCGAATGTTTTTAATCTTGCCTCATTCAGTTTGTTGCACATATTTCTACAAGTATTTTTTCAGTCATTTCATCTATTTTATGTGATTTTTTTTTTTTTTTTGTGGAATTCAGCTCTTCTTATTTGACATTTTTTCATTGAAAGAAAAACTCGATCATGCTTCCACTTAACTTGGTCTAATAAACACCTCCACAGGATACAGTTGTTACCTCATAAAAAAGGAGAACCCTCAATTTATGTTCTAATTTATATCCAGAGGTTTTAATATACTTTCTGAAAGTGATTGTATTGTGAAACAAACCATGCTACCTTCAGTATGTATTAAACAAACAAAAAAGAAACAGTTGGTCTATGTATCACTGTAAAACATTGTTTTGCCATTTCACAAGATGGTAAGTCACCCTAAGGTTTTTTTCCCTAAAAGTGTACATGGGATTGCTTGATACCACAACAATGTGAAGAACATGACAGCAATAGAATGATTATACATAGCAGAATACCAATTTAAAAAGGCAGGCATTGTTTTCCTTCTGTGTTTACAAATTTGTTCCTCATAATTACAAAGTCATTGAAGCAGATAAGCAAATTAATCTCGTTTTCTGTACTATTATTATACCAGATATATGTTTCTATAAAATACTTACTTGCTTGTTGAAGTACTTAAAAAAAAAAAAAAAAAGAAAAAAGTGCATTGCTACAGTATATTGAGAACATTGCTTTATACTCATGGGGCCTGATCTATGGTCAATAGAAAGTCTATAAATTTTAATGGACTTGGGCCACTTTTATGGTTCTTAGCTGCATGTTTATGTATTTTCTGTAACAAGATGTAAAAGATTGTTGAAAATTATGAGTTATTTAAAAATCAATTTCTATAACTGGAATGGCAACATGCCCAAAGTGTTCTTACCCTACCACTTGACCTTACTGTAGTTTCACATGACTAAATTTCTGGAGTTTGAATTTGGCTTTTTAAGCTCTCAGTAGTCAGATACAGACGCGTGTATGAAAATACCTTTCTAGTTTCAACTTCAATTATTTAAAGTAAATTTTGCCTCTTTGTCTACATTTGTTAAAATGCTGCATTAACTACTGTATACTGCTTTTTCCCCAAGGGATTTCAGCTTCATTCATGGTATAGAAAAACTGTAGTCATGTGATGAGTTAGATTCTTTTCTGAAACACTCCTGCCTTATTTGTTGCAGGATTTGGAATACGTACTGGTTGAATGAAGCAGGAACTGTAGAAAGAAAATTTAAGTGTAAAGATAACTGGACGGCTACTCAATTAATATGGACTCTGTCCTTGTCTCTATAGACCTTTTATGTAAGCTTAGGTGTCATTTGATGGAATTTTCTTTCCACGTGGCCTTTTTTTTGACGCAATAGGCATGTTATTCTGTGCCAGACATCTAATTTAATTACACTGGTGCCATAAGCTGTTGGCCAAAGAGATCATCCCAATCTGCTCTGGCCAGTTCCAGAGTACACCTGTGCACTTGTACTGCTGCTGCTGATTGTGTGCATACATGGTCAGACAGATCAGCTGAACCAGCTGAATACTAAACATGCAAAAAAACCACATAAAACTATTATTTTGCATCTAAATCAACTGTGAATTCAACTCACTGAACTGCCTTGAAAATATAAGTGCCGACACATGGGAGGAAATAGGGATGCAAGGCTACCTCTCTCTGTTGATGCTAACAGAGCCTTGAGGGATTAACCTCACAAATTAGACCTCTAAATTAGGTGCCAGTCATTAAGCAATGTGATTATCCTGCATATGTTCTGCTACAAGTTTACATTTTAGAGCATCTTTCACTAAATGCTAAGCACTGTCAATGGAACTGAATTTAATGAAAGTTGAACCTTGAACATAGAGAGTACTGAGCACAGTACTCTGAAAAATCAGGTCCTGGGTGTTTTCCACTGGAGAACCTAAATCAGTGAACGGCTTTGGGCTAAATCTTTCAAACTTAATTTCTCTTGTACACATATATATATATGCATTAAAAATATATATACACACATGCACAGAAGTATACAAAAATACACATGGTGGAGAGGAGAATATGTTTTGGAAATACATATACTAGTATATATTTTCTTGCTTGTGCTTATTCAATAAGATGCTGTGGTAATGCTTAATATGTATGACACGGACAGTTGGCATGTCAACAAAGAATAAGTGATGTCAACTTTTGAATTTAAGAGTTAAAAATAAGTACAGAAGAAATGCACTATTTTCTATGTGAGTAAGGCAAAGGAGGGGAAAGTACTAATTAGGAACTGTTTTGTAATATAGATAAAGAGAAGGACTGAAATGAGTTACATCAAAATGCATGGTACAATATACAAGTTTCACAGTGACATAACAGTGATGTCACAATGTAAATAAATCAAAATTAAGACATTAATGCAGCTAGTGAAATAACAAGAATACTTAGTGATTGATTGCATTGTGGTTTTTTGCTAAGTAACAAAATTTTATAATTTTGCATATATTTCTGAAGCATTATTATGCGACAACAATGCTCTGCTGAATTGCCTCAGTTATTTTTATTAACTTGTCAGAAACATAGTACCTCAGAGTAACTGGGTAGCTTGTCTGTATCTCTTCTTACATCCAGAAGAATTTCAAATAGAAAGGTAAGTACAAGGCTAAAACTAGCTCCAGTATTGTGCTTTATTGCTTTCTGACAAAATCTCTGAAAGGAACAAATTCTGCCTAAGAATGAATTGGGAAGAGAGAACAGATTCCCATGAACACTCTGACCTGTTGATTTATCCAGGGCCTAACAACTGGCAATATAAACTTAAATTTGTAGAATGGTGTGCTGTTGTGTTAGTTTGGGTCTTTTTTCTGCCTCCCTTCTTTTACACCCACACAAGAAAATAAAACAGGCAAGGTATAGCGTGCAGTGAGTGACCAGTGCTGTTTTGACTTCAGTAGGAGCCATGTATGATTAGCCAACCTGAAAATTAGGACTTTATTATATGTAATCTGGAACTTTCAGGCATATAACAATTTTTAGGGAACTTTGGATTGTTTTAGATCAGATAAGCTTTTGAGGTGGGACACAGAAGTAGATTAAGGGTGATTTTTTTCTTTCCCCCTAGTTGTGAAATTTCTATTGTCACCTTATATTAATGGAATTATATGAAATAGCTGAGGTTTCTTTCACTGTTTTTCTTCTAAAATGCTTAATGCTTTATTATGTATTATCCAAAAATTCTTACCTCTCATTACGCATCACATATTTTCCTGTTACAGTATTGGAATATCCTTTGAATGCATTACCACAGAATCAGAGAAATGTTGAATGCAGCTAACTTTGAGATCATGAAGTCAACCTGATCAGGTATGTGATAGTATCAAATATAATTGCACTGTCTCATACCAAAATGTTTCTAATTCGTTATTGTAGATTTCCCTAATGAGGTTTTTATAGTCTCCATTGGTAATATATTCCAGTATTTTATTCCACTTGAACTTGGAAAGCTTGTTTCTAATATTTAATTCCAAGCCTATGGATTGCAAATGAAAGCACTTTTCTCTGTATACTTTGAGGAAATGGGAAAATGATAAATCACTGACTTTTTTACTTGTTTCAGGATTATTGTAATGCTGATCCACGTCTCCCGTTTTTCTTTGGAAGTGTATGCAAGCCCAGTTCTTTCAGTCCTTTCTTGTAAGTCATGTTACTGAAAGGGTTGTCATTTTTTTGCTCTCTATACTTTGCAACATCTTTCTTAAAAACCAATGCAAACACTACTTCAGCTGAGACATTTCATTTTGCTGAGTAGAATAAAAATTCACATTTTTCTAAGCAAGATTCCTGTGTGCTGTTTCTTAAATTAGCTACTAAAAAAAAATCACACTGTGAGTTTTTATTCTGCCTTTGTTTACTCTTCAGTCTGTTATGCTAGCTTATAGAAGCAGCACTGTAAGGGAAAGCAAAGTATGTGTAGCACAATGAATACACCGGTCTATCTCTCACAGTAGGGGATTTAGTGTGCAAAATACAAGAAAATAAGAATCCAAAACACTAATGGGTGAACACTGTAATATAGATATTAGATATTTTTTCATGGAGTGTTGTAATAGCATTACAGTTTCTTGAGTCTTCCATTTCTTCTGTTACCCATTTATTCTTTCTAACACATGTAAAACATATTTGACGTTTATAATAATGGAATTATTAGGCATGTTACTGACATCAAGGTTTAAGGGACTGGGTGACACAGGGAATTTATGTTCCACTTTAATCCATTTATCAGCCTCCTCTGGGAACAGGTTTTAAATCTAACTCAAGCCATACCAATTTGGGGAAAAAAACCTGCTTAATCCAACAGCCTGGAAAACATGTAAATGTATGAAATTGTTGTCTAGGTTCTTCCTCACCCCTTTTTTTTAAGGAAGAAAAATATTAATGGTTTATATGATGACTTTCTCTTTGAAATCACATGGCTGCTTGTTCAGATCTGTTGTTTTTCAGTTCAAGAATTAAGAGAGAAGATGATACAGATGCATTGTATGAGGCATTAAATAATTGAAATATGAAAGTATATAATTCCATAGAGTAGTAAGTAGCAGCCATTAATTACTTCTTTGCACATCAAAGCAATTTTCTTTTCAATTATGAAAAGAGAAAGATTTTTCTAGATTATTGGTGCACTTTTTTGTTTGGATGTTTGGTTTGGTTTGGTTTAGTTTGGTTTTTTTTTCTTTTTCCTTGGTTTCCTTGTTTTGTCGAGGAGGAAAGCTTTTGAGTGTATTTCTGTTATGCAAATGTGTACAGTAGCACTAAAACCAGTTGCTTCAAGGATATGTGAAGAGGCAATGTAGGTTGCCTAAAATTAGGCAGTCCTGAACAAGGTCACCTGTTCCCCTGTAATAAAACGAGTTTGTTCTTTCTGTTCTATAAACTAAATGAAGCTTCCACTTGGTTAGTAATGAATTGTATAGAACCAGGCTCTGAACTACTCTAGTGTGAATCCAAAACCATTTAATGCTGATGTAAGCAAGATCAGAATTGGGCACATTACATGACTCATATTGATGTAGTCAATTATCTTTATAATGTAAGGAATGGTAAGAGAAGAATTATTGCCAGTTCTTGATTTTTGACATTGGCATTCAGGCACATATCTGGAGAAATTCAACTTGGGAACCATGTATTGTACATGTTCAGTCAGAATAATTTGCTGTATACTGAGATGCCAATCTTAGGATTTAAGATGAAAAATACACTCCCATTAGTCAAATATTTATGAGTAGAACCCAATGTGTTTAAACCTTGTTGACCTTTACATAGTTATGACATATATATCATTTCTTGGTTGTCCTTACCGTTGCTTTGTTCTGGAAAAAGTAAAACAAGAGGTTAAGTAGTCCCTAAGGGTAAGTTAAAATATAGACTACTGCCATGTTGCATGGCTGTCTTTCAAGGCAAGTTGATGAGACTGCTCAAAGCAATAAAAGAGCTTACTAGATGATGTAGTATAAGAAAAAAAGGTATTTTTGAAAATGAGTTTGCTATTTCCATATTTAGTGTTCTAACATTGTAAGGAATATATTTGATAGTATTTGTATTATGTATGTAAACCCTAACTCCTGCTTTTCTCTTTAAGCAGTTGCATTCAAAGTGAGTTTAAAATCGAATCTACTTTGCTAATACATTTAAATGTTCTTTCTGATTCAAGTTTGGAAGGAAAATCATCATGATCATTTAGTGTGATTTCTTGCATAGTACATGTTTTAGGTGTTTCATTCATTAATGCTGCTTATAATTCAGCATCTGAATTAGTGGGCATCATTTTGAGACCAAATGGTACCCGAAAATATACTTAGATCTTAATTTAAAACCATCCAGAAATACAGACTCTTACTAGATTCTTCGTGGTTAATTACTTCTACCGTCAATTGTAAGTAGCCTTTAAACAACTGAAGTTTTGATCTGAGTTGTGAGTAGTGCTATATATAGTCATCATGCAGTTGCAACTGATGACTCCCAGAACTAGACTTTTTGTTGTTTTCCCCCAGTTATTAGAGATGTCAGAGAAAGACTTATATAGTGTCAGTGGACAGAATACTTGCCTTTCTTGTAAAAACATTGCATATTATCTATACATGACAGCCCTTATGTTTAAACTGATTTTTGTTCTGGTGGTTATATTTGGTGTACCACCTAGGCCTAATTTCTAAAGATAGAAACTGATTAATTTCTTATGCGTCTTGGATTTACCACATCTAAGTGAAATTCAGAATTCGCATTACTAGGAATTTTTAAACTAATTAGTAATTTTTAGGAAAAAACTAATTTTAGGAAAACTTATGTGTAATAAAGTGAACTGAACTTTCTTATCTATACAGAGTGATACAAATGGATGTGAGCTGGTCTTTCTGTGCCCTGAACTGGCCAAGGTGAGTCCAGCTTGGCTCCAGAAAGCAGATTGCTATGTCAGTGTGGTGGTACATTTATCAGTGTTCTATTTTACTTTGCAGGGCTTATCCAGCAAGCTTTGTTATGTGGCTTCCCCTGACTACCTCAGATGTGGATGTGTGATTTCTGTATCCATCTGCATAGACATAAATGTGAGTTAGTCACTGAATGGGAATGGAGTTTATATAGCTTTGGTTAAAAATAATTGAAGAATGACATCTCAAAGATTTTGCATGAATTTTGATTTTGTAAACTGCAACTGAAAATGTAAATAGATTAAGAATTTGATTATGCAATCCTCAGAAGAAGGAAGTTTCCAGTGAAGATAATAGTAAGTATTTGTGGCAAAAATTCAGATTTCTGGAACAATTATTTGTAGCATTCATGGTTTAGTGTTAAATGCTAGGTCTTCAGCATTTTTGTTAGCTATTTCAGAGTGCTCATTTGGGGAACTGGAGAACTGTTCCCTGTTTTCTAGCTACAATTCAGGCTGATAATTAATTGGCATATTTATTCTGTTACTTTACAGGTGTGCATAATGTGTCTTTTGCTTGCCACAAGGCTTTTCTAAGAATACTTTTGAAGAGTTAACCCTTCCCCAAATCCTAACATTAACCTCCATGCCAAAATTTAGGTTACGTTTTTATGGGGAAAGTAAAATATGCAAAGATGAGTTCTTTTTCCTTCACAGTTCCAATATACAGTAGTGAAACTTCCCCGGCTAGTAAAAAAAAAAAATAGATATTAAAAAAGAAAAATAGGATGGGAAGGATGCTAGCACACTGGAGAAAAAACCCCACATTTTTAAACAAAAAATATGCACATCCAAACTTTTTGCATATTTTTGGTCAGTTGTTTACTCCCGTTCTAGTCATTATTCATGACAGTGAAACACCAGTGATACTTCTTTGGTTAAGAAAGTTTTAAGTAGTAATTATAATCTTACTGTTTATTTAAGTGCAAGAAAGAACAATGAAAAGGAAACTGCTTCCAATCAATCCCCCTATTTTAAACTATTTATAGAATCACTAATCAAAGTGCAATTCATAAAAACCTTGGGAGAATAGAATGCTGTTCCTTATGTGCAGGTGTAAGTGTTCTTAGGCAGTATCCTCATGGTTAGCACTAGCTCTTAGCTGTCACTGTTACCATGTGTAGTAATCTTTACTGATAAACTTAGCCCCTAATCAATAATTTCACAGACTAGGAAAGTAAACCATAATATAGTCCTTTGAATGAGAGTTATGTTAGTTGACGAGTTTGTAAAAACAATATGACACTTGTCTTCTAAATAATACTGCAGAAGTCTCTTGTAAATCCTTTGGCAATTTTTTCTAATCCTTTACAAGTTGTAAAATCATAGCTGAAAGGCAGGCAGAAATGGAATGCACAAGTAAGACATCTGTTATTGTTATATCAATGATGATGTATAACCAGCTCTGCAGTAATAACATTTTAGCAAGGACTAGAGTCTTATCCAAAAGGAGATCTCATCCACTTCCACATCCTCGTTCGCTGCATTCATAAGAATGAAGTTTATAATTGGGAAATGTTACTAGTTAGTGCTTGTAGGAAATCACAGGTATGCTACAGTCCAGTTTGGATTAATGGCTTTGCAGCCAAGTAATATTTTAACAGATAGCAGTGTCAGTAAACCACCTTCAAAGTAATGTATTTGCGTGCTGCTTGTAAAAGTATTCACCATTACTAAGTACAGTAATGCTGTGTTTTACAAGTTCAGCACAGTGAAATGTGTATAGTATTAATGTATTTTCTAGTCCATTAAGGACAAGCAGCATATTATACTTCATTTAATAGAAGACTTACAAATCAGTAGTTGGAGGGCTATCCCAGGACAATTTGGGAGTGTAGATGCAGCTTTCTTTTAGAGATTGTGTTATTGTGTTGACTCAAAAACAAATTCTTATTAACTATGTATTAGTGTCACATAGGATTCAAAGGGGTTATACTTTCAACTTGCTTGAAATTGATACAAAGCTACAAAACTGTTAAATAGTGAGACAGCTTGGGAATGGTGAGGAACTTCTGTGGCTCTAGTGGAGAAGGAGAAATGGGGAGAAAATGTATTATTTTTCATGGTTGTCACATTTTTTGGCCATATATCAGTAGAAACAAAAATAAGCCATGGAAGAAATATCTTTGTACTTGTTTCTTTCCTTAAAACCTTTTGGTTTAATCAATAGTAAAACAGGTAATTTTGCATTTTAGTATATTTCAGTAGTGATTCATCCAGTAACAGCTAGTTAGCTCTTCATTTTTGTGACTTCATTGTGGAATTAATATGAACTGGAAAAATGAGACAAATGCCATTGTTCTGTATGATTAAGTGTGGGGGTTTTGACTTTATCCTAACAGCCCATGGGACTTGGTCCAAGAATGTCTGTGGGATTTGGTCCAAAAAGCCAATGATCCAAAAGCTCCCTGGTAGGGCTTTTAAACTCAGTACTTGAGCTTTCAAGTTCTCAGGCTTTCTGTGTACATTTTGTTGCTGATACAGCAGTATGATACTCCTTATTTTGTTATTATTTAAAATTTAATAATTTTAATATTTAAATTTAAAATTATCTTTGTAACTATAAATCTTTTAGGCCTTTTACCAAATTAGATTCTTACTTGGAATTAGAAAAATTGATTGATTTGCTCTTGAAGATTCTGCTCTGGTTTTCTTTGCAGGAAAAGTGAAATTGTTCTTTATCTTAGTTGCAGGCAATTCGGAAAAGTGTTGCATGTGGTTTTTTATCTTTTACAATGGATCATACATTAATACATGCTAGTACTGAGGCAATATTTACTGCATTTGTTTTGCTTTAAAATTATTCTGGTTCAGAGGGATACATACTTTCTATCTTCTCAAGCCAAGAAGATGTATCTGTTTTTGTTACGTTTTTGAAAAGCCTTGTGTTACCACTATGCTACCCTTTAAAGTACAGAATATGCCTACCTTTGTCTTTTAGAGCTGCAAATGCTGCTTCACTTGTGGAAGAGCTGTTAAACAGATCCTACTGGAAGAAAACCCAGGGGTCTAGTATATATTTAGATATATTAGATACATTCAGATTCCTGAAATATTATTAGAGAGAGAAACCCTACTAGGACTTTTGTAACCATGGGAAATTAACTTCCCAGATACAGAATGGAGAACAAATGTTACTGTTAATGTCAGAATCCAGTTACATATTTGTGATGGGTAACCTTTTTTCATTGTCCTTTCACTAAATTTATAGGCTATGATGTTTTTAATTTGTAGAGTAATGAAGGCATTTATAAATTAAGATAAAAAAATGTGTAGTGAGACCACAAATATTATTGAAAATTAAAATATCAGATGCTGAAATAATGTTCTTCAAGGAATGTTCCAGGAAACTATCTGATTTAATATTTCTGTTAATAGTACTGGCAAAACAAAGTATGTGCTAAAAACAAAGTAGTAGGTGTTAGAGCAGACAAGAGTTAAGATGTCATGCAAAAATACCTTATAGCTGAGTAGCATGTAGTAATACAAAATGGGATGAAAGTCTGTTATATGAGGTGAACATAACAACAATTTCTGCTATAAGTTACACGTTTTTGACTGTAAACATGTAAAGAGCTGGAGGTTCTTATGGATCTGATGAATTTATAGTAAAGTCAGGTAAGTGTTAATTACATTGTACAAGAGTTTCGTATATCAGAGCATCACCTGGAATACTGTGGTGCATTTCTGGTTATCTGCTTTTAATAAAGATGAGTTCAACTGAAATGGGAGCAGCTAAATGGAATAAGGTAAATCTCAAGAAAATTGAAGAGTTTAGCTTGCTTAGTCTGGTAAAACAGAGACCAGGAGATGGTACAATAGTTAGCTATGAAAACATGAATGGACTATAATCCACAAGGCAGGAAAAAGACCTCCTTTAAAGTAAAGGGCAGTTACCAAAAGAGTTTATCATAAACTGAGCTATTATTAAACATGAACTGAAAAATTATATTTCTGCTTGTAAAATGAGATACTGCAGCTGCCTTATGAATAGATGCAACAAAGAGCCTAGATATTTTCCCCTACAAAATTTAGTAAATTTATGTAAGGATTTTGTGATGTGGTTACCTAAGTTACTGAGACTAGACTCTTTCATCCCTGTGTTAGCAAGACACACCTTGGTTTCTTAGTTGTTAATGTATGGGTTTCTGTTTCAGTCTTCTTAAAAGTCTCTTTTTCAGTAGATAAACACTACTTGTCTTTCATAAATATCACAAACAACTATGTACAATCTAAATGTTTTCCCAGGTAAAGCACAGAGAGCTTTGAACTTCTATTTCTACTGCATGACTCTTCACCTACCCTCAGTGAAATCTAATCCCGGTTGTTTGATGAACTGTTTGATGAACTGTTCTCTTTCTCATTTTATTGTAATTTCTTAGGTCCACTGATGGATCAAAAATTACTTCTTTCATAATATTTGGTTTGCTTCACGCATGAAACTAATGATGAAAAATATAGACAATACAATTGACTCAATATTGTGTCTTCTTATGCTTGTCCCAATCCTGAGTTCTCTGTTGTGTGTGAATCCTGGCATCATCTTTAGGGAGTCATTATTTCTTCTTTAATGTTCAGTGAATATATCTATGACAAAAACAAACATCCTTTGTTTTCAAGAAAACAAGTTAATTAAACATTGTTAATTATTCAGAGCTAAAGTCATACCATTTAAAAGCTTACTGGTTATGCTTAAAACATTCTTTAAAATATTGAAAATTGCTCTGTAAGTTTGAGAATTCTGAAAGTAGAATGAACCTGGTTTTATTATGCCATGATTTACTTTTTAATTGTCTCATATTTTTACTTTGGTTTTCAACAGACTTGACTTAAAAGAAATACAAGAAGAGGTCTGTCTGTATTATCTTTTATTATACTAATTGAAATATTTGAAGAAGTTAGTCTTGCTGCACAGAAGCCTCTCTTCTATGTGTGAAATAGAAATAGCAGCAAAATAAAAGTTGAGAACAGTTGCTCAGAGATAGCAGACATGCATCAGTTCAGCCATATTTAAAAGAAAAGCAGTTGGTACTTGTTAAAGAGACAGGATAATATGGGGCTGGGGGAGAACAGGAGAGGAAGACAAAGATACTTATGTGTAAGGAAAAAAGGTGTTGCATGTGAAACAATGATTAGTCCAAGAGAGAAAGAAGGCAGATTAAAATGTGCTATAAAACCAGTCTCCTGCATCCATGTTACTTGGCATCCAGTAGAGTTACAGGTTTTGCTTACCAAAGTTTGAAAGGTGTTTCTAGTTTTCACCTTAGCATAGGGGCATAGTGTGTGAACCATCAGAGAGGAAGGAATGAGAGATCAGAAACAGAGTGACTATTGAGAGGTGTTCACATATGGGTACTTCTCTATAGACTGTGTCTGTTCACTCCAGTTAGTTTTACGCTGATCATAGCTCTTGCAATGGCAAGTTACTGGGATAAACTCTTTATGTTCCTGAAAGTGCAGCTGTAGAATTGAAAGACAGTGGTGGTTCTGTGGAGAGATTATTTACTACAGTAATAATAGAGATTTTACATTTCATGCTCAAATACGGTCTTCATTCATTCAGTGTCTTTGGACTGTACCTAGGATGTTTCTGATGGTGAGTTTTCTGAGGCTAGAACTGTTAGAACACCAAGTTCATTCTTGGAAAATATCTCCAAAGTGACATCTTCTTCTGGAATTGCTTATACTTCGTTTATGATTTTCTCTCGAAGTCCAAGGACAATTTTGACAGCTGTAATTCCCTCTGTGGTGCTCAGGTATCTCTTTCAAATAAATGTGATCCTTTTGTAGAGGTGTACTTTTTGAATAAAAGCCTTCTTTGGATAGTTAGTTGTTCTGTGGATGGTATCACAAGATTTTTCCTCATGAAAAATCCCGTTCCTCAGGGTATATGGGATGGCACCTAAGGTTGCCCAATGTGTGTGTGTGTGTGTGTGTGTGTGTGTGTGTTTATCAGATGGTTGCAGATTTCTGGAGATAAGCTTGCCAGGTCTCTGGGGTTTTGTGTGTATTAGCTTGTAGATCTTGACCTTAGTATCTAGAAAGGATCTTAGCAAAGGAGTATTTCAGAGGCAGTTTGAAAAAAGAGTTGTTATTATTATTGAATGCATTATTTCAATGAATGAGGAAGTCCAGTTTTCTACTCATGGTGATGAGAATGTTATTCATATGTCTAATGACATATGGACTTGGTGCTACATATCTAATGGTGAATAGTTGTTCTTTTATTTAGCTTTGAAAGCTGCTGCTCCTGATTAAGACACGAGGAAAATTTGTGCGTCCTAAAAGTTTATTTAGGATATTCAACAATGTCAGCTACCCTACTCCTGCTTCTGTCCTTAGACTGTCTTGATTACAACAAAGTGCTGTGGGAGAAATAAAAGCCTTTTGCCTTTCAACCCCCCTTTTTCCTAGTTTATCTGCACTCAAACTGACCTTTTCTAGCCCTGTTTCTAATTCTCCTCATATACTAATTTTTAGTAGAGGATATGTATTGTAAGTAACCAGGGTCAAATTTCTGGGCCCTCGTACGTTAACCCAATGATTTCTAGCCCCTTTTAATCCTTTCCTACACCAGCAGCTGTAGTAATAAGGGTCAAGGGGCTGCTAGGGATTGAGGTCATTAGCTTTTGGGTTCTATTTATTCATTTTGTTGGTGTTTTTCACTGATCATTCTTAATGGATATTATCCATTCAGCTGTATGGTATTAGAACAGCATTTGACCTTGCCAACAACATGAATGTTTAATTTTTAAGTGTATTTTACTTTGACTATAAATTGGATGCTGCTTTTTACATATGGGAAGAAATTTTCTTACTTTTTGTTATGCTGTGAACTGTCTGTATATCAGACTGAATACCTCAACAGTAATGTGTATAAAATCAGATCCCACTGAAGGAATAAAAAAACTCTGGTGAGGTCAATGAAATCTTTTAGGGATTTCGTTGGTATTAATGATAATTTATTGGGAAAAGTCTTGGAGCCTTACTGTTTGCAACAAGTAAACTGCTAGATTTTAAATTACTGCTTAAGCCGGCACCTTTATCATTGCTTCAGCATATATTTATCTTTCTTTGACAGAACCATCAGAGCACACAGCCTGAGTCTTTGGGTCTCTTACTATTTTGTAAATGTAACAAAATGGTGAATGCACACTATTACACCAATAAGAAAAGTAGAGGTTTCGTGACCATCAGTTTGTCTTTAGCTGCCCCACTATAAATGCAAAGCTAAACTGTTAGCTTTTTAGATTTCCCTCACTTGTACACAAGGCAAGGTAAAGACAATAGACATTAGCACATTACCTGAAAACTGACAAATTTGTGCTGTTATGAACTTTAGCAGAAACAACATTCCACACTGCAGATTCCTCTCTGTGTCAAGCTTTTAGCATGCTTTCTTCTGCAGTAGTTAAAATAGTTTGGTTTATGCTTTAATGTTCTCAGCTACTACTGGTGCGAAGCAATTCCTTCACAGTGAGAAGGAAAGGGTTTATTGCATTTGGTGTTGGTTTTAGTGATATGGGTGCATTTCCAATAGGTATTGTACTGAGATCAGTGAACTCATTTTATTAAAGTCCTTTAGGTAGTAGTCATATTTGGTAACCACTGAGTTGATGTGGATCTGAACCAGAAACACAGAAGTGAAAGGCTTTCTATCCTACTAACAATTTCCTGAGCCTTCCATTCTCCTATATTAAGAGGGGTTTTTATAGGGTGGAAAAATGCCCCATCATAAAGCTGTAAGGTTAAAACTGCAGCCCCTCTCCCTTCCCCAACACTCCTTAAACTGTGGATCTTGTTTGCTGTGGGAAGTGAACTGCAGGAGGAAGCCAGATGGCAGCTGTATTGAGCTGCTGCTTTGTTGTGCAGTATGGGTGCCCCTCCTCCCTTCTCCAAAGCAAATGTTGATTCACGAATGAGGGGTTTATATATCTGAATGAGGGATTCATATGATTTCTTTAAATGTCTGCTCTTTTAATAGTTTGCAAAAGGAATTGATCCTGTGCTCATAATAAGAAACAGTTTGAGATGTGTATGTGGCAAAGTTGTATAATTTTAAGGTGGACTTTCTAAAATGATACATATAGCCATTGTTAATTTATTGCTCTCAGTTAAACTGCCTGAAGTGCTGTGCTAGCACAGTCTGCTTCTTGTGAAACATATTCCAAACAGAAAAATTAGTTTATATTTTATTTTAAGGTAAAACATAATTATTTTGTCAGCAATGGACTAAAATTCCAGAGAGTGTTAAAATATTTTTAAATTAACAAATTTCTAGCCCGAGAATGTTTATTAAATTATAAGAAGAAGATACAGTGGATGGGTGGACCTGATTTACTTCGCAGAATCTGTACCAAAGATTTCAGTGTTTTATGGCACTTAAAAACATTTATTAAAATTCTACAATACTTGGAGGTTAATTCTCAAGGCTGAATTTCTTTTTAATTTTTATTTTAATTTCTTCATAAAACACAACTGTGTGTAAGTTTGTGTACTTTTTAGCTGTTGGCAAACATATTTGATTACCATTGTATTTATGATGCAGAATACTTCGGAGTTTTAAATTTCCCAGCGTGCCAAGTTGGATCTTCAGTTAAGACTGCATACATACATAGTATAAGGTTTATGATGATAAACCAGAACTTTGTTTCTTTCACTGATTACTAGGATCATCTTCTTGTAAATCCGAAAACAGTGATCAGTCGTAACTGTAGAGCTCACCATAAGCACTTCTTTTCTAAATATCCAGTGCTGAATTCTCTCTGGCACAGTTGTCAGCTGGATGTTCCAGGCTCTGTCTTTTGCCATAAACTGCATTCTAAGCGCAATGGAAATAGCATAAAAACATAAGAATTAGGAAATTGTGTTATTAACAAGCTTCATTTTTATCCACCATGGGGGATTTATTAAGACCGCCTAGTGTGCAGAATGTGTTTTTTAATGTAAATAGCTACTGAGGAAAAATTCAGGTCCTCAGATGAATGTCAGAAATGAGCCTTAACAAAATATTTTAAGAATATATACCAAAAAAATAATGTGGCTTTCCCTGCTCTATTCTTCTTTTTCTTGCAGTCTTCCTCTCTTTCTGATGTCAGTTTGTATCTTTTATAATGCAGATATAAGATGAGAGAAAATGGGGGAATAACTCTATAGCAGAGATGGAAAGAGTTAAATGAAATGGGTCAGAATGCTAAAACTGATATTCCTCCATCTCAACGTACCACATTAAAAAGTAGTTTGGGGTGCCTGGCATCATCATGAGTAGTAATATACGTAATATCATCAGTATTCAGGATCATTCAGAATTGAGTGCATATGGTTTATAAATAAATAAATAAATATGCGTTATACGTCCTTGTGCATATTAGAGATACATAATAGGCAGACATATATGTTGAAATCTATGTTTCACATCAAACCTCTATAGCATGCTTCATGAGGGAGACAAGACCCATGTGTTTTGCAGAAGCTTTTAAAGCTGTTTCATTTATTTTATTAGCCTTTAATGAATGTAATTAGAACCCAAGTAATTAAATGCAATTGTGCTCAGTATGTTCCTGTTGTAAATTGCCCTAAACAATGTGCATGGTGTGAACAAATTTGTGGGATTAATAGAGGATAGATAATGTTTTTGGATAGTATTTCACACTAAACGGCCGCAGAGAGAAACAAAGAAGCTGGCGCAGTGTCATTAATCTTAGTCAACTGGCAGTTCTGGTGTAATTTGCATGACTTAGGCAGTGACACAAGATGGGGCTAGCTTGGGATGGGTGTTAGATCACTAGGATACATACGTATTTATTTCTCTTTAGTATTCTGATTTATAAGTAGAAAGAAGTTTGTTTTAAGAAACTGATTCATTCTGGTTTCATCTTTGTTTTTATCTTAGATTAGTAGAATTACTGGCAGTATATTGTATGTGTTCCTTTGTTTTTATAGTTAGCATATTGGTTTATGGATATTAAAAAACATCTGTGCATCCTTATCACCACAGAAGAAAAGCAGATGTGCTGTGATTGGGTAGTGTGTTGCTAGTGGAATAGATTTTCTTTCTTCATTCTGTCTGATGTGTCTTGTTTCCTAGCTTAAAAAAAACACAAAAACCAAACAGGATACAGCAAGATATTTCCAAATTACTTTCTGAAAAACCTGGTATTAGTTGCAGATCAAATATGCGTTTTCATTCTACATTCCTTTTGCCCATATTATTTTCTAAAAATTATTGAACGCATTTAATCTGACTGAGCAGAAGCATAACTCAACAACCATAAAATTCTGCTTATATTTTAGTTGAGTAACACATTTTCACAAAACAGTAGTGATCACTGCTGTTAATTTTCACAGGAATTTTTAGATGCCCTGGTTTGGGTTAGTTTGACTGTTCTTAAACTTACAGCTGGCTGAAAATTTCAAAGTGAGCTGTTTTGCTGAAAGTCTAAACAAAAATCTTCCACTAGCTTGCAGTTTTAGAAGAAGAAGTCAAAATTTATTTGAGTCTTGTTAGCTGAGTGTTTCTGTCCCAGACCTTAACATTGTTTTCGAAATACTTCCCATAGTAAGCTAATCTTTTTATATATGTTATGGTCCCATTTGTGAGAAAAGGAACTATTGTCCAAAATTGATGTTGACCCATTTCATGACACCAAAATCTTCCTATAAACATAATTAGTTGTATATTATCCACTGCATGTTTTGACTAAAAACTGTGCCAAAATCATATGTGTTGAACTTAGGAATGTAATGTCTCTGGAAGATATTATTCTGTTAAGCATGTTGCTTACGCACACCCAATTGTGTTGTTATTCTGTATTACCATGATGTTAACTTAGTGTAGTAAAATCGACTGATAGCTAAACTGGGGATCTTCAGAAACCCTTGAGTAATTACAGTCCTGACAGATAAACAGGAAGGGATTCCTGCTTCAGCAGTATCGGTGGATCTTTTAATTGTAATTTCTGAACACAGGAAGATTGCACTCAACCAAGTCTGAGGAAGAATGAGATAGGGTGTTCAGAGGCTGTTCAGCCAAGTAGTTACTTGTTGGGCAAGTCCTATGAGCTATATTTCTTACATTTTAAAAATCATATATTTAATCAAAGCTTTCTCATCCCTTTTAAAATTGCATTGTTAAATAGCAAAAAGAAGGAATTTAAAATACAAATTTAATGAGCAAGCTTGGATCCTCTTAAATGGTGCGATGATGCTAAAATGTTTATGTTTTTATCATTGCATACAAAACTATTGTAATTGTAGTCTTAATATGAGAAATGTGAAAATAGCACAACTTTTACACAAAACTTTGTATGGTAAATATAAAAATAAACACTGATAATAAAAATTCCCAGGCATTCAGTTAGGCTACCTAAATCTGAAGCTGATTTGTCTCAAACTGTCTTGTTTCCTAAACTGTGAGTAAACAGTGCAAAAGTAACTGAATTTGAATTAAACACGTGAATTATTCTACCTTTGATGAAAAAAGTATTAACTATGTATCAGTAATGATACAGGGGGTTATGAAGGCATTAAACACAATTTGCTTATAGCAATTTGGGAAAATGTAAAATGCTTAAGCTATAGAATGTGTTCTACTGGGGCTTTTAATAAAGAAAAAGAAAGCATGTAAGAACAGTAGAATAGAGTAAATAGAAAGTGGCTGGATGGCCAAGCCCAGAGAGTGGTGCTGAATGGAGTCAAATCCAGCTGGTAGCTAGTCACTAGTGGTGTTCCCGAGGACTCAGTATTGGAGCCAGTTCTGTTTAATATCTTTATCAACGATCTGGACAAGGGGATTAAGTACACCCTCAGTCAGTTGGCAGGTGACACCAGTTTGGGTGCAAATGTTGATCTGCTGGAGGATAGGAAGGCTCTGCCAGAGGGATCTGGACAGGCTGGATTGATGGGGTGAGGCTGATGGTGTGAAGTTCAACAAGGCCAAGTGCTGGGTCTTGCGCTTGGATCACAACAACCCCAGGCAGTATCACAGGCTGGGGGGAGAGTGGTCCAGAATTTATTATCTGACAATTATGAAAGAAGGTGGAGAAAATTATTTATGGCTTAGCTGCACAAAGGTTAAAGCACAATGGTCTGCTTACCTGGAAAGCTGCCTGCTGGAGAAGAACCTGGGGGTGCTGGCCAACAGGCAGTTGGACATGATCCAGTGTGTGCTCAGGTGGCCAAGAAGTCCAAGGACATCACGGCTTATATTAGAAATAGTGACCAGGGCATTGACTGTCCCCCTGTACTCCGCATTGGTGAGGCCATACCTCAAGTCCTGTGTTCAGTATTGGGAGCCTCACGACAAGAAAGACATTGAGGTGCTGGAGTGAGTCCAGAGAAGGGCAACAGAGCTGGGAAAGGGCTGCAGCACAGGTCATATAAGGAACAGCTGAGGGAGCTGGGGGTGTTCAGCCAGAGAAAGCAAGGCTCCAGGGGGAACCTTAATTGCTCTCTACAACTACCTGAAAGGAGAGTGAGGTGGGCGTTAGTCTCTTCTACCAGGTAACAAGTGTCAGGATCAGACAAAACAGCTTCAGGTTGTGTCAGGGACATTTAGGTTGGGTATTAGGGGCAACACTTTTATTGAAAGGATTGCCAAGTGTTGGAACAGGTTGTCTGGGTTGAGTCACCATCCCTGGAGGTATTTAAGACGTGGACATGGCACTTAGGGACATGGTTTTGGGGTGCACTTGGCAGTGCTGGATTAATGGTTGTATTTAATGATCTTAGAAGTCTTTTCTAGGTAAGTGATTCTGTGATTCTCTGGTTCTATTAAATATACCACTGCATATTTAATATTACTTGGTGAACTTTAGTTTTACTTCTTCCTGACTCCCTAAGAGTTAACTTCAACACATTCTTGGTGGTGTTTCCTTCAGAAGTCCAGAATATTTAAACTAGTTTTTTTCAGTAATCTTTTCATTTTAGACGTACAATTAGATTTGTAGTTCTGAGTCTTCAATTTGTAGAATTTAGACTAACATAACCATGCTGTTCAGGGAATTACACTGTTTTAGAGAGGTTGTAATGAAGTAGACAATGTAGTCCTTTCTATACTGGAGCAGAGCCTGTATTTTTTTTTGTTTGCATGATACATAAATTATCAAGTATCTTCAGTGTCAACAAGTGCTGTTACAGTTTAGTCTGCATACTTATAAATACAATTTTATCTTTCAGTAATACATGTTTTGTAGATCTGCACCTAGAACTAGCTACTGGAGACAGCTCTGCTCATGTTGAAAAGTCCTGAAACAAAAGACCTTGAACTCAACTTGCTTATTTTTATGTCAACTCTACAGCTGTGTCACCATACCAAAAAACATTCTTGGTATTGTTTCTCACCCAAAATATCTTAATAGTAATATTTAAGAAGGCTTATACTGGCATCTATGCAATTGAAACAATATGGATTATCTCTATTTTGGCTCAGCAATTAAGTGTTCTTTTGTCTTGTGGAAAAAAGCTTTATCGTTTTTTCTTTGATAACCAGTATAATGAGCAAAACAGCAAAAGTAATTAATTAACAATTCATGAAAGTAGTTGACTCCTATTAATATGCCATTGACCCAAGCACTACTATTCAACATTTAAAGACCAGGACCATAATATTTATTATGAGGTCAGACATATCGATATAGCATTAAAATGAGTTACATTTGGTACACTGCATGGCAATTATGATAATGCAAAAAATATCAATGTTATGTAGATTTTAAGTGGCAAGAAAGTTAGGTGATCCAGAATTTCTTATTTGACAATTAGGAAAGAATGTAGAGAAAATTTTTTATGGGCTTTGCTGCACAAATGTTAAAGCACACAGTCTGCTTACCTGGAGTAATGACTTCTGTAGGAGGCAGTTCCCTTTTTCTACTCTTCAAATTAATACCACATTTATTTTTACATGAAGTTTGTGGAACTTCATCCTTCTGATCCATTAGACTAGATTGCTATAAGGTTCTAAAAGAATATAATGTAGACTTCTAAAGGAATACTGGGATTTCCCAGGACTTTTTTCTGTTGTGTTTGTTCATAATGAAAATCTTACACTCCTTCCTTCTTTCTGCATGGCTCTTGTTCTGCATGTATTTAGTGTCTGTTGTTCCATTAAATAGACATTTTTTTGAGTATAAGAAGAAGAGACTAGTATATCTGGCCTGTCTATTTGCAATTAATAAGGCCATATTGGGACATGGATAAGTTTAGCATTTAGCTTAAGTTTAGAATTTAGCCTAAGTTTGGCATTTAGGTGTGAGGCCAAACTGGAGCTAAAACGTGAATTGACTTAATTGTCACTTTAGAATACTAATTTTTTTGGTAATTCTATTGCTTTGGATTGTATCACTGTATTTCAGTTATCCAGCTGAAAAGAAGCCTGTCCCTTTTTTATTCTCAGCAAAACTGTGAGGCTAGATCTTGAGTAAAATATAATCAAATTGGAATACCATTGAGAAGTTTGGTTTAATTTTGATTGTTTCTAGGTATGTTAAAATGGTAGATGAAAGTGGATGGGCTTGAATATATTCTGTTATTAACCCCCAAACTATTTTCTAGATGTCAGTTCGTACAAGCAAAAATGTAAACCTGAAAGAAGTCAAACTTCCTAATTTTCCGCTTAAAGATCCTGAGAACGTACATGTACAAGGCAATTCACAGATCTCCCTTAATCATGTGATTAATTCTGTCACAGTTTGAGGTAAATGGGAGAGATAATTCCTTATTGCACATGAAGAAGCTGAGACCACTGGTAAGATCTTCCTAAATGCCACACTGATTCACTGTCCTGGTGCTTTTCTAAATCTTGTTCTGCTGCTAATTCTAAACTCAGTGTTTGTATCCCTAGTCTTACTTAGTTAAAGATTTTATATCTACTCCCAGGCATTTGCACATCAGGGGCTTGAGGAAATGTGAAAGCTATAGCAAGGGGTAGTTGCAAAATTAGCTATTAAATTTGAAATAAATGCAATATCTAGGAAAACTGAAATTTCTTGCTGATACTAAGTGGCAATACTTCGTGCCTGCATTTTCTGGAATCAACAAGGTAGTGATTGATATCATTTAGAGAATAGTAGCAGGGGCCAGTTTTGTTGCTGATCTAAGTGGGAAGTTGCTTTTGACATAGTTTTATATTTGCATTGAATAATTTGGTACCTCAGCAGCTGAAATTGCTAGCACAGTTTCATTAATTTCTTTTCAGGATTCATTTTAAGACAATAACTTATGTATTAGATGTTGTTTATTATGGTTTAAACTTAGGTTTAGATTTTATTCTTTTATTAGCTATTAATCTTATTATTACGTGTTATATATTATTTATTATCTTATTATTACATGTTGTTTCCTGTTATTAAAGTGAAGAGTACACACATAATTTAATGTAAATTTTAAAAAGAGGTGCACTCACTGAATAAGTAAAAATGCTTGAATCATTCCACATTGACCTAATTCAGGTGAATCTATAGAACATGTTGGCTGCTACAAGGATTATTTCCTTGTCTTGTCTTCAATATACTGGCTTGGTAAAAATGGAAATGCAATAGATTTTAGGGTGTTTTTCAACTATATTGATATTCCAAATGCTCCTGCATCTTGCACAAAGGGCAAATAAAATAACCACTACTGAGCTATACTGCCTTATTGCTGTTAATATTGTGATTTCTGTTCCACCAGTATGGTACTGAGATGTCTACATGCATGTGCACACACACAAGAAGAAACAGACAGTATTTACTACTATGCTGAGCTCTACTACAGTGAAATCTGTACTTCTATAGCAAACAAATTAGGAAAAGTTTGAGGCAACATCCGATGCCAATTTAAAACAGCTTCCTGTTTAATTTATTTGTCATACTTCAACAAGTAACTGTCCCTGTGGGATGCATGAGTGTAAAGAGTGCAAAGAACACTCACATCCTTGTGACCAACTATTCTTTTTGTGTCATGCAGGTTCTAAAAATCGATGTTGTTTTAATATGCTTGAGCTGTAAAATACTGATATAGATTTCATGAAAAAGCCAATTTTTTGGTGAAAGAAGAAAAGTTATCATTACAAAACTCACTGATTTTTGCACACGAATGAGGGTCTTTAACTTGGCAGGGAAATTATCATGGCTAAATGTTCACTGTGTTTATTTTTTTTCATAAAATACAGGCCTTTCTGTTTATCAAGTGCATAGTATAATTGAAAACAAAACTTGCGTGTTCAACACACTGTCCGGCACTGTCCAGTATATTTCTCTATGCTTGTAGATGGCAAAAAACCAAGCATTAGTATCTTTGCTAGTAATTAATGAAATCTATTAAGGGGGAAAAAGAACCTACTGGAAGCATAAATCCTAATATATTATTCCACATAATTACATAACTTTGTTGTACATATTCCATATAATATTTATGTGAGATTTCTTTGAAATATTTAGCTTAGCAAGCTAAAAAAGAGCACACTTTGCCATAATTATAAAATGTTTGACTTGTATTACATACTTATTTTCAAAATCAATTTGTTTTCTTATATTAAAAAGTTCCAAGTTCAAATAAAAATATTTTTGTATTCTCTGCTATAAGTAAGAAGTGGACAAGAATATGAATGTCAATAGGTGCGGAGCCTATTGTGTACGTATAAAGTTCAGCCCAGCTCCAGTTACTGTTTTCATTATACACAGAGATAAGTAGAATAATAGGAATGGAGCTAGTTTTGACTTTCATGGCTTTTTGTTGTCTGCTTTTTTATTTTTTCACTTGGACTAAATGTGTTTTTGTAAACCAAAACAACCTACTGGAACAGAAATGGAATTCAACAGAAACTTTTTCTCAGACATATCCCCTGTAATGTGATTCATGACAGATTATTTTTTTTAAGCCCAGGGCAGAATTTTCTAACAAAATAATGGAGGCCTTTAAATATTCAGTTGCCTGTTGACCAGGGTTTTGTGTTTTCCTGCTGTCTGTTTAAATCTGAGTCTTTAATATGTGTCAGCTATTTCCCAAATGTGGGAAGCTCAACTTCGCAGCTAGCAACATGAATGGGAACAGGGTTTTTTTTGCTCCTCTGTGAGATACTTGACTTCTAATTAGTCCAGCAGACAGATTAAACAGTTTGGTAGTGAGATATTTACCTGATGTGAATTTCTGTCTAGATACCCTTGCTATTTGTTATTTAGTTGGCGGTTATTCCCATTCCCTGAAGTAGCAGCTTCCAACTCTCATGTCCAGCAATGTCCAATTTTGAAATGTTTTACTGCTAATAATGCATTGCATTTGGAGAGCTGCTGTTTTACACACAGTGGGATGGTTCAGTCACAGAAATCTTGCAACCATTGCTCAGGATAAGCAATTGCTTACTGTTAAATCACACATTTGGAATATTGCAAAATAGTGACCGGAACTTGCACCTGATTTTTTGTTAGAGGAGTATTCTGAATTTATACACAAGACCATTACGGATTGATTTCTATTAACACCTGTGATGGCTATGCTGTGTTTAGGATTACTTTATGCCTATGGCTCATTGCAAAGCTATGATTGCAGGAGAGAACTTGCTAGGCTGGCTGCTCACTTTGATGCTTTTAAGAAATTATGTGGTATACATAGTTTTACATGAAATATGGGTAGTTGTTTTATACAATATTTTCTATGGTAATTTTGCCATGATTTTTAGTCCAGCAATTAGCTAACTTCAATTGTTTTCTTATATTGAGAAAAAAAATAGGAGTACAAGGATTTTAAATTGTCAGAAGTATTGTCTCGCTATTCTACTTATTTTCATGTCTTCCTAGGACAAAACTATTTTCTTATTTATAGGCTTCAACTGTTTTGCCTCAAGTTCTATCAGCATTTTTTATAGTATACTTTATATAGTAAATATAATACTCAAGTACAGTTCTCTGCAATGCATTGATCTGAAATAGTACTCTTGCTGCTTTGCCAGATTTGTCCCAAGATCAAAGGTTGAATTCCCTCTTAATGTTAAAATACATTTGCAGGTCTGCTCTTTCCAGCCTTAGCCACTCTTTCTCAAAGCGGTTAGAAACACAGATTAAGCCTGATGAAGAACCATGGTTCTCCAGCTCTCATTCTTCAGAGCTGTAGAGTGGGCAACGAACCTTTATGATTTCTTGTAGCACCTCTTCTGAATTTTATTGCTGTGGAAAATAGTGTAATGCCCATTGGAATTTGTGAAAGTCTTTCCATTGATTTTAGCATACAGCACAAGCAATTCCCAATAAGAGAGCACCTAAACTTGTGAAAGTACATGTGCAGTAGGAAATGTTGCTTGCAGATCCAATTTCCAGATCTAGAAATTTCTGCCCTAAGATCTATCAACTATTTTCTGAACCACGAAGCAGAGAGCTGTTTATGTTTGTTACTACTTCTTAATTCCTGTTGGCAGTGACATGCAGACTATGAAATGTGTTAGGCTTGATTTACATAAATCAGAAGGTTGTCAGCATCTTCCTTTTAGATGTCTATTTGCCTTAAAATCCAAATGGATGACCTCACTGTAACACAAATAAATAGTGTTAGTAAATGTTATTATAAATTTCTTCTATTACTGAACATACAGATGGAAATGCAAAGTTAAAATTTGTAATATTCTTTCTTACATACACTGTGCTTTGTTACCAGTCTCCCAGATTTTTAAGACCCTTTTTCATTATCAAAAAAGTTTTGATGTCTGCATTTCAAAATCCTTAATCACATTCAGTACACTTGGTCTTTTGTCTAAAATAAAATTTCTGTATTGATATAACTCATTGGATAATATAAATTTGAGGCCCTCTAGGTGTCCATCTTAATGAAAGAGAGGAAATACTTTACTCACTTAATTCAGTGGTTATTTCTCTGTGTTATCAAGGATCAGGAACAGCAGATGTATTGTAGGAAACATGAAGGGAAGTAAGGAAAATATTGGAATTGGAAAAGTTCTGGATAATTTTATAACAGCAAAGAACATCTGTTCATATTAGTAGCATATTAGGATTATGCAATTGATACGATGCATTGTTAGATGCTTTTTATTAAGGTGATTTGTTTCATCATGAGGCTTTAACTCCTCCATGAAAGAAAGTTACCGATTTCAGTGCAGTATAATGATTTGACTTTCTGTTTTACTGTACACATCTTTTAAAAATCAATGTGCCCTGGGAGCCAGTGGTCAGCCATGTCCCAGGGTGCAGCAAGCACAGCATCACCAGCTGATCAAGGGATGCCATTGTCCCGCTCTGCTCTGCACTGCTGCAGAGTCACCTCAATTCCTATGCACAGTTTTGGATGCCACAGTATAAAAGGGACATCAAGTTGTTAGAAAACATCCAAAGGAGGGCTAAGAAGATGCTGAACGGCCTTGAAAGGAAGCCATACAAGGAGCAGCTGAGGTCACTTGGTCTGTTCAGCCTGGAGGAGAGCAGACTGTGGGGAGACCTCACCGAAGTTACAACTTCCTCATGAGCAGAGGAGGAGGGGCAGATTGATCTCTCCTCTGGGGTGACCAGTGACAGGACCTGAAGGAATAGCCTGAAGGTGTGTCGGGGAGATTTAGGTTGGATATTAGGAAAAGATTCTTCACCCAGAGGGTGGCTGGCACTGGAACAGGCTCCCCAGAGAAGTGTTCACAGCACCAGCCTGAGAGAATTCAGGAAGCATTTGGACAATGCTCTCAGGCACATGGCGTGCCTCTTGGGGTGTCCTGTGCAGGGCCAGGAGTTGGACTCTATGATCCTTGTGGGTCCCTTCCAACTCAGCATAATCCCTGATTCTATGATTTTTTTTCTAGATTTCAGAATAAATAGTTTTCCATAAAGTGCACAATATTCATTGGAATCTCAAATTCTGTACAGGTCTAAGATGGTTTGCATTTGTCTGTCAGAGGTATGGTTATCAAAATGACGAAATAATTATTTTTGTTACCACAAGTATGTAACATCAGAAAATGAATGTCTGTAATTTTCATCACAAAAGCATTGTTGTTTCACCTTTCTGTATTCAGATAGTTGAATGTTGAACTACTTGTGGATAGATCTCCATGTTCAGATCTGGTTTTAGTGTTTTCCTCAGTGGATGTTATCAGTAATGTGAAACCATCCTGTCACTTTCTGTACAAGCTACTTAGCTCTGGAATTTTTAAAGGAAAACTTTTTTTTCTTTTCACCCTTATAAATGTGCCCTTTCCAAATTCTTCCTCTTCTTGCTTTTAAAATAATGAAAAGTACTGAAAAGACTGTGCTTGTAATTAAGAGTCATTTTTAAATAACCTCAGCAGATTGTTTCTAGAAATCAAAACATCTTTATGGTCCCATTTCTAAGGAAAGAAAGACAAGTGACTGGGATCCTGTACACTTTACTGTAGTCTACATTAATTACCTTCTATTAAAAAATGACAAAGACCTTTTTGAAAGGGAATCTGGCACTTTTTCCACAGAAATGATGGCAGACACCCTACTCTGCTGATTTCTTGACACTTCTAATTACCTGTATTCATTTGAAATCGTTTCCTTTGTAGTGAGTTATTGGCATGATTTTCAGAGAACAAGAGGAAAATGGAAAACATTTTAGCAAGTTAAGAAAAAAAAAATCAACAGTATCATTGTTTGCAGCTTTTGTTGAAACTACCTATGTGAGTCATTTGAGGGACATGAAGGTAAATGAAAGGTTATACTTTGCCCTGCACGTTGTCGCTGGTATTTGTAATGTCAATAACTGTAGAAGGTTGTCAGGAAACTGGAGAGATAAAGGTCAATAGCAATGACAAATATATAATTGTATCTGTTTGAATATGCAATATCAGCCTAATCTCATGGTGGAGGTTTTCACACCCTGGAAATATCAATCAGGTGCTGTATCAGTACTATCCACTGCTTTCCGTGTACCAAGAATTAAATGGGAGATCAGTAGATTTAAGTTTTAGCATGTTTAAACTATTTTTTTTCCAGATTGCTTTCTGTATTTAGTACAGAGAAGCAAGTTATTATCTCAAAAATATATTTGCCTGAAATCAAATGCTAACAAGGATTTTTAAAAAAGAAAGGGTATTCTAGTTTCCTTAATTTGTTACAGGACATTGAGTATTTGTTTCTTTATAACATCTGATATTGCCACATTTTTCAAAATACTTTTGCAAACAACGTCCTTTTGTAGTTATATGCAAATACATTTTGCTCATATACAGACAGGCAACAGCATCTCATTTAACATGCCTCTTACAGGAATAGACCCTTATTTTTCACAAACTATATTGAGATTTCAGAGCTCAGTTAAAAGCAACTGCAGCCTACAGTTAAATGAATGTGTGAAGGAATAATCCTTCTGAGAGCATTACAACTGAACATATCAAAGCACTAGATTCATAATTGTTACAAATGTGTATCCTGATGTAGGAAAACCTAAATTTGACCTATAGGGAAATTCCAGATCACAACTTGTTACATTATTATGTGATTTTGTGAGATTATGAAAGAACAAAAAAGAGATGAAGAGCAAGGAAAGAATTTACATCAGAGAGACATGACACTGAAAAAAGAGCAATTCACTGAGAATCTTGAGGTGGGAAGGTAGGGAAGGGACACAGCAGTGTAAGGATGAGTTTTAAGAATAGCAGGAAGGAAGTATTGCAGCAGAATGGTCTTGCTTAAGAGAAAATTGGAAGAAATACTCAGTAAAGCATTTGAAAAAGTGACTGTGGGAGGCTAAGGAAAGAGTGAGCACAAATCATCTACTGCTTAAAGTGAAGTACGATATAGTGAAAAAAATGCTGAAAATGCAGCAAAGGCACAAAGATATTGTTATAGAAGGATCTAAGCATCAGCCTTCTGAAACATCTTTGAATCTACCTTTCTTTAAAAAATAAACCAAATGTAAAAATATTCCCTAATCCTGAATTAATGATTTCATTCTTTCCCTGCGTATGAATTCCTTTTCCAAGACGCTGGTACTTTGGTAAGGTATCACTTCTGCAATGTCCTAAAATTCTGAGACCTTCAACACAAAACTATGAGAATTTCAGAGTCATTTGCTGTTGAGTGACTTGTAGTTCCAGACTTTATTCTATTTTTTGTGGTTTACATATTTAGTGACTAATTTAAATGGCATCACTTACTTCTGAGCACATTTTGCCTTTTAGGATTTGTGTTTTAATTTAGTAAAAAATGTGCTTAATTCCAGTTTGAAAATGCATCATATGTCTATGCTGTTCAGCAAATCACTAAAGAGTATTTTTGTTGTGTTATGCAACAGTTCGGCAAGTTTGAGGAAGTGCTTGAAGAAGTGCACTGTTAGCTGAAGTGTTTTGCCTGGGTCATTTCCTAGAAGGCCTTTTGACCTCTAAATAAATTTTTTTCCTGAGAGTAAACATCTTAGCTCAGTTTCCGAAGACATATTAATAATGTCTCCTATTACATTCATACAAGTAAATTCATCCCTGCCTAATTTTAAATCATCTGTCACCCAGGTAATTTGAAACATTTTTTCAAAGAAAAACATCCTATCTCACAAGAAACATTACAAAAATGTCACTGATTAAGGCAGTATCTTTTTTTTTCAGCTGTGTAGTATGTGTATTTGCGTTGCGATTAAATTTTTTTTTACAGTGCTGCCTGAGAAACAGGCTTGTAGTTCTAGAGTGTCCGTTGTCTACACTGTTGACTTATCAATTTTAGTGTGTTTTGAAGTTTTTGTCTTCTTTGTGCTTATGGTGTCTGATACAAATTGTTAGACATTTAGGGTTAGTTCAGATGATTCTCTTTTTTCTTTCTCTCTTCTCTTCCTCTCTCCCTTCTGCCTTCCCTGTCTCCTCCCCTCCTTTCTCTCCCACCCAATGCTCTCCCTTTCATCTTCTCCTCCATTTCTGCAACACTCCCCCCCCACCCCGATTTCTCCCTCTCTGTCCCCACCTCTCGCTCTCTCCTTTCTGTGTTACAGTACAAGAGTTGTCTTTTCAAGCACAGGGTGTTTTTCTACCTGTCCTATGTATTTGTTCCACATACATTGCTTCATTAGACTTCCCCACTCTCTCTTGCACACACCTAAAGATATGTCAGTTAAGTTTTCCATTTGAAAGCAGTCCTATCCCTTATTATAGAAAAACACTTCTTAGATTTACTATTTTCAAACAAATACTTAATTATATTATTGTCTAAGGTCTGTTAATGTGCTCAAGCTCATGATGCTGCTATGAGATGACTGCAGTTAAAAGTCTGTGAGGAGACAATTGCATTGTTCTTTTAAATCTGTGTTTTAGCACTCTGGAATGGGAATATCTTTCAGTGATTGCAATGTCTTTGTGTGTTTTTGCAAGCAAGGAAAACAAAAAATAATTCACAACATTTTCCATAGCTAGTGGATAATCTCCTATGTATTGTGAAATACATGGCTGAGGATTAGATGCTCCCAATACCTAGGTAATTTCTAAGTTGAAATGCATTGCTTTGGAAATGAAAGATTTTTAAGTACTTCTGAAATAGACATTTACTTCCTGTACTCACATGAGCTGAAGGACATATCAGCCCAGCAGATTCCTCTGATGTTATTACCTTTGAATATTTTCATATAAGCTGTGAAAGTTCTGTAACTATAAGTATCTGAACCAAGCTTTCTAACCTGTGGGAAATAATTTGGAGTCCATGGCTGATCTAAATGAAGAATAATAACGTATAATTACTATCTAGATACGTTTTTTTTTTCCTGAAAAGGTACTGTACTTTGATTTACTTCGCAGGGATTCAGCATATGAAGACTGGAATCTATTGTGAGCTTTTGAAGAGCATTGCTTTGCTCTTGAGTGAAGGGTGTATGCTCATACATAGGCCATAACAGAACAGATTTTTCCTAACCATTTTCTAAAGTCCTCAATTTTTAGACATTTATTTCTACTGCCTCATAAATCTCGCAATATCACGCATTATCTAGTCTTTTTTTTTTTTTTGGCCAGGTAAACTACCATTATTACAAAGGTCCGTTTGTATGTTTGCATTAATGCGTAATGGTGAACACCTACCTTTTGGAGTTTAAGAACATCACAGTACTGTAAAAGTGCTGCAAATAAATTCTTTCACACATGAATTTATTCTTATTAAAGGGAAAGTGCTGCATATTTTAAAATACATGGATATAAATATAAGAGACCTAAAAATAGACTCATGCAAGTGTCTCCGAGTTTCTGCTTTGCTATTTAATGCAGAATTTTAAAACCCTCACATGTGAAATGGTTTTTATTTAGAAATGCATATTTGTGATTTCTTTTTTGACAAAGAAAGGCCTTTTGTTCTGGTTTCTTCAGCAGAACCTCATTTTGTGACTTTCTACTGTCCCCTAGTGGCATTTTAATCTTTGTAACTATTGTGGTATTGCCATTCTGCATTGCTTATGTGCTTCTCTGTTTCCTTGAGACTATCATTAACAAACATTTAAAATACTATTAAACAAGCCATCAACTGACTGTGGAAGCAATAACATTGCTCTTTAGCCCAACCGGTCCTTTCAGATATTTAAAAATTATATAAACAAAGCCAGCAACCATATGCTATCTATATAATGCATTACTTTGTTACAGTAAACATTTCAGATTTGCAGAATGTTAACACAAACCTGATGAAAGAAAAATGTTATTAGTTGTGACGAGCCTATACATACCCTACAGTAGCTAAAATGTAATTTGTGAGAGGTTAGAGAATTATTGTCAGTAGTCTTAGCATGAGCATGCATTCTAGCTATTCTTTTTATTTTCTTCCCTTTAAACTTGCCCTGCATTTCCATTAGATTGTTAACAAATTTAATATACACCACAGTGTCACTTTTACATAAAATATTAATATATTGCAGGGAAGTACCACATTAGTAGCTATCTCAGCTGATAGCTATTGAAAATGGACTTCTTAAGTTTTTCACATATTCTGTGTAAATATTCACATTTGATAGGTTTCTCGTTCTTAAATGCATAGTTGCCTATTATTTATTGTGGGTATATTTGGGTACATTTTCTTTCTTTGCAGTAAGACTCACATACATTTTCTCAGTTTAACCTGTTTTTTTATTTGGATGTGCTTGGGTTTTGGGGGCTTTTAAAAATTTTTTATGCAACCGGAAAAAAGCTACTATGGTCCCTGCTGTTATGAGCTTCAGTGATTCATTCTCCCATGCTGATAATAGATTTCATTTTAAACTAAATACTAGAATATTTCTTTATTTGAATTGATATATCTATGTATATGTAGAAAAAGACTGGATAATACAGACAGTTACATGTAATTTTTTGCAGATAAGTCATATTTAACTTAGGAATTAAGATCTTCCCCAGATTTGGAAAATCTGATCAAGTTAATTGAGGATTCATTTAGTGTAACCAATTACACTTTGAATGAATGTACAAAACCCTGGTTTTTTATTTCCAAAAATTGTAGATGCACACACATACACAGACACATACATTCAAAATTAAAAGAATGGGAGCCCCTTTAAGCTGTTGGGTTTTCTTTTGGTTTTTTTTAACTTTCTATAAGATTAACAAAATAGAGGTCAGTACAAAAAATGCTTGTTTAATATCTGCCATACTATTTTTAGTTGATAGCTATAAAAATGACAGCACTGCAAGTACAAGGTATTGTGAAATTTGGCCCATTAACTCGGCCTTTTAGAAATAAAAGAGATATATATTGCATTAATGACTTCTTGGCACCGTCTACTAGGGTATTATGGTTGTAGTAACTATCGCACTAAAACTGCTGTTTTACACTTTTATCTTGAACTGGAGCAAACGCAGAAACCCTTCAGCCATCATATTTTCTTAAAATGGTTCATTGTATGCTGCATGCCTTGGTTTAAAAATAAGAAAGAATACGGTATGACAATTTTTACAATTTATATTCTTGAAAAGACTAGAAGGATTGGTGCTAGCTTTTGAGCCTTTTCTGTCTTCAGTAGTCATATTGCAATTCTGTGTAGATCTGTTTATCCATCCTTAGGTTTAATTAAGATATCCCAAAACAAAGCCCTGGAGTGCTGTTGCTTTGGGCACAAACACAAAAAATGCAACCAATGTTAACGTTCTGCTTAATATCATTTTTCAGATGTAGAAAAAAGAGATTTTAAAGCTATCGGATTATACAAGAAGGCTTAAAATATGTTTCCTTTTATTAGTACTTTTTCATATGATGTGGTGCAGCTTTCCAAACTCCTTTGATTTTATTTTTTTCAAGCAGTAATATCTTAAATTGAAGGTAAAACTTTTACAGCTTTCTTCTCACAATGTTTTGTGTTAATTTTTTACAAAAATCCTTCAGTAAGCAGATTTATATTAAGATATAGCTGCTGTTTGTAGGAAACAGTGGAACTGCTTTGACAGGCTAAAACAGACTGTAAATTTTGAGACATGTTTTTAGCAAAACATAGCTTGTTCACAACCTTAGTTTAAAAGATAGAATTATCTATATCATTTTTATTTGGCGTTTGTATGTCTATGGCTCTAAAAAAATCGTGAAAAGGTTTTACCTAATTATTACTGAGATGCTACGGAAGATTAGAAAATAGATGGCTTCACTGTAATGCACTAGAATACTATCAGTGGCCTACTTCCCCAAAATTAGTTTTCTTCATAACATCTAATAAAGCTAAGCAGTCTCACATTTTACAACTCAGGAGACTATCTAAACAGAATGAACAGATTTATAGGGTTATTTTTAGTATGTGTCACTTGCATTACAGTTTACTTTTGCTTTTGAAGCTTATTTGACATTCTTGGTAAAAAAAATATAGTCAGAAATCTCATTAAAGTCCTTCATAAAGTACAGTCTCAATGGGGTTGTTACCTCTCTCCCAAAAAAATGGAGAAAAATCCCTCAAATCCGTGTATGTGTGGATCATATGGTTTGGATTTTATGTTAATTGTTTTATTAATATTTAGAAAAAAATTGAAACAACTGCAGATGAAAATGTAAAGAATGTTTATATAAATGGTTTCTCAGTTCCCAGCTAGGTTAAGTAACTAAACATTTTGTCACTGTGCAGTATTTCAAAGAGCAACAGGTAAATGTTGACATGTCTAAAACGGTAATTATTTTCTTCCATCACTGCAAGAAGTATTTGTTTATGGTGGTGAAATAAGTATTAAGTTCTTGAAATGTAGAATGTTGTGTTTTCTGAAAACCCTTCTTCTGTGAAGTACTTACATATAAAAGGTTATATGAAATGCTGACTACCTTTTCTAAAAATTCACTGTTGTGCTCTGTGATGAAATACACGGTTATAGACATATATGTTAAATACAACTGGAGAAAAATGCATCTGTGTGTGTGTTTAATAGCACATAGCTTTTGCATATATTTTTTACAAATCATATTTATATGAATTGCAGAATATTGAGGAGATAAAACTGAACCCATATTTAACTGATTTATTTGTTCTTTCATATTTATGGAAATACTTTGATGATGTTAAACTATAAAGGAAACCTAAATTGGCACTGCCTTCTGGACCTGTCATATTAATCAGGTTAGTGTAAAACTGGGGAATAAGGAAATGCCTTAACCGTAGATATCACTCAGCCATAGAATGCAAGTAGATTTTGAATTTCAAGATATGAGCAACAAACAGGAATTTTGGATAGACAACTGTGATAAGATTATATTTTAGAATAAGGTTTTTGAAACTGCTAAAGTACTAGTGTAAGGTGAATTGTGAGAAAATTATGTTTCCTTACACACTGACTTCTTTTCACATGCACACATATGCACACAGTTCAATAGACTTAAAAATAAGTTTGTTGTAACCATGTTTAAATATTAAAAGTCAACATGCAGCATTTAAACATTGAAACAATTTCTATAGATATATCTCTTGACAGATTGCTTTCTGCAAGGCTGGCATGGAATTAAAAGAATGAAATTATACAGGTTAATAGGGTAATATTAATCATATCTGTGGTGAAGAGGAAATTGAGATAACTTGGAAGAGTTAAAAGTGGGCTATTTTCTTTCCAGATATCTATTTAGGAGTTTATTGTTGTATCTGCCTGGATATTAAGTCAGCAAAGTAAAAGTAGCAAATGGTTACTATAGTCTGCCAGCAAATTGTGTATGAAACAAAGAATTGCTAGGTTCATACTGGCTGATAAAGAATTACTGCACAGACAAAGCCATTTAAAATTTTCAGCTCCAACCAGATAATTTTTTATATTTTACAAAGAAGTAGAATTACATTTTGAATGACCTTATGCCACAATGATGATATAAAGAACAGATTTGTCTCTGCTTCTGGGTCTAGCCTCTATATCCCATATTCATCAGTACATTTCAGTTGGTGTAGCTGAGATTGTCTATCTTTGTCAATTTTAAGATATGAATTAAACTCAAATGTCTTTCAAATGTGATACTGTACTTACTCTGTTCAAATAATAGAAATAATTTATTGCAGTAATCTGGATTTATGTCTTGGTTAGTTAGAGTGAATATATGGCCTCCATGGGAGTCCCTTTTGCCCCTTAAATTCCACAGTGCTTTAAAATGTATTTGTGAGATAGAGAAAGTTTAATATGTTTTGCAAAAAAAAAAAAAAAAAGAAAAAAAGCTTAAAAAATTATACTAATCAGAAATGAAAATTAAAAATGTCAAAAAGCTACACAAGTTACTTCAAGTATCCATTGCAGTTTTAAATACAGCAGTTAGGATCAACTGATAAGACATTTGAAAGCAAAAAGGCTGAAAATATTTATTTTAATTATATTATATACATATTATTATAATCAGAACATTAAAGGTGTTTTAAAAGTTTTATCTACCTAGTACATATTTTCTTTTTCAGTTTTGAACTACAATTTCCTGATTATATTTGTGGGGTTAAAATCTTCTGGGATTTATATTATTGTATAATTTTTACTTCCTCTATCCTGGAATGTTCAAGATAAACTCACACCTATTCATCTACCTATATTATTGAACCAGTACAAAACTGGTGATATTAAAGAAAATTATCACATTAATTGAAGACAATCTTGTATTTTATTGCAATTGGAAATATAAAGTGTTTCGCACTTCTTAGGGGAGTCTGGTTAGGGTTTTTTTACTAACAAAATCTGATGCATGTAAAAATGTTAACTCTAACTAAATTACTAATTGATTTTTACAGATAAGCTTTTTCGACAAAATGTATCATGAGAGAATATCCTTTTTAGAGGAAATCTAGACTTCTGTGCTTTTCAAAATAGTAGTGACCTTTTTTGTGGTTTTGTACATTCTGTAGGGTGAGTAAAATTTATTAAATTATTGAAAGGAGTATCTGCATATATAATCCTAATTAACCTTAGTTTCTAAGGTGGTGAGGTAGTTGCAAACAGTACTTTTAAATTGGGGAATGGGTATTTTACCTGTTTTGAGCCAGATATCTTCAGTTATACATATATGCATAAATATATCTTCTGAAAAAAATATTATGAAAACAGTTGGGTTTTGGTTTTGTTTTGTTTTGTTTTTTTAAACTTAATAGGATAAATTGTACCTTTGATCCTGTTAGTTCAAGCTAGGATAAAGATATTGCTGCATTTTAGTAGTCTTCCACTACCTGTTTGTACCTATAAAATCAGTATTGTATCAACCACAGCATATGGAGAGTTTAAACACAAGTTGATCCCCTAAATAAGCATATATTAAGTGAAAAAGCATTTTTAATTTATTGTGCAGTTCTGTATCTAGGTATGCTTTTAATTAAACACTAGTCCATAAATAAGCAAATAATAGAAGTTAGCAGAGAAGCAGTTGATCTAAATCATGACAGTAGCTCGTTTATCTTTGTCCTAACAAGACAATAGGAAATGACACTAAGCCGTTGTTTTCTATGCATTAAGATTTCCTTCTTAAACAAATGCAATTGAGGCAGTTTGTTTTTCAGCGACAGCCCAGCACGCAATGCCAGTGGCCAGAGTTTTGTCTTGTCTTCATCCAGGGAAGGATTAATCTTTGTGATGGTGCAAACAAAATGTATGTCTGAGGTCAAAGTGCAGGTTGCCTTTTGGGATCTGCATTACATTAATGTCATTTTTGGGTTCCTGACGTTAATCAAAACCAACACCATAAAGCGTCACTTAGCTAATTTGTGTATTATTGTCAATGTTACCATTAATTATGCGTTTGTGAGGAAAAAGAGGATTAATGAGATGTCACAGGTAATTTACAATGATCAGGCTCCCCAGGACATTAAGAAAACACTAGCTGTGTACGATTACCATTCAAACATAATAGCGCTCATGCAGGAAAGCTTTTGTTAAGTCTCTGAACCAAGTTTCTCTACTGGTATGAAATATATTTTATATGGTCTGTAAAAGGTTTATTTTAATGCATAAGCCGTATAGCAGTTTGGGTTTCTTTACTAAGCTTTCTATTGAAGATATTACTAAAATTCTGGTGTTATGTTTTAGTTCTACAGTCCTTGAAAAAATCTTCTCTGTTGTATTGAATTGTTGTGAGATACTCTTTTCGCTGAAAAATTTCTACAGGCAACATTAATAAGCACAAAATCTCATTAAAAATGCGAGATTATCAAGTGATAATACGATCATTAATGCAGTTATATAATGATATATATAATATGATGCTTTATATACATTATAGAAGCAAACAAAAATATGTTTGTGTATTTGCAGTATATGTATCAAGTACCACTTGTAGGTGATAAAGTCCAGCTTCAAATGAGATGAGTTAGTCCATTCATTAACTAATGACCCTATTTATTCCATTAATACTGCTGGGTTTTAAGCTCTATTACTGATTTATTGATGCATTTTAATACAGATTTTATAGAAAAGTTTCTTGTTGGACAATAAGTCAAACTTTGATCCCAGTTAACAGTAGTTCCAGAAGACAAGGGATTAATTTTACTTAATTTCATAATTGTCCACATAGGGCTCATTTCTGGTAGACAACTGAATCTGTATTGATTTCAATTAACTTATTGAACTTAAATCCTCTTGAACAAGGCTTTCTAATACATCCAATATTGTTGGCTGTTTCTGACAATGATTCCTTTATTACTTTGTCGTTGTTTCACCCCAACTGGCAATCAAGCCCCACACAGCTACTTGCTCCCCCATAGCAGGACTGGGGAGAAAATCAGTAGAGTGAAGGCTGGAAAACTAGTGGGGTGAGGTGAAGACAGTTTAATAGGGAAAGCAAAAGCCACGCACAGATAAAGAAAGAAAAACAAAGAATTAATTCAGTGCTTCCCATGGGCAGGCAGGTGTTCAGCCCTGTCCAGGAGAGTTGGGACCCATTACACATAATGGTTACTTGGGAAGACAAACACTATCTCTCCAAATGTCCCTCTTTTCCTGCTTCTTTCCCTCACTTTATACACTGAACATAATGTCACATGGTCTGGAATATCGCTTTGGTCAGTTGGGGTCCCCTGTCCCAGCTGTGTTTCCTCCCAATCTCCCATGCATCCCCAGTCTCCTCACCAGCCTGGCAGTAGAAGACGAAAAGGCCTTGGCTCTGTGTAAGCCCTGCTCAGCAATAAAAAAGAATCTCTATATTATCAACTCTGTGCAGCACACATCTGCATTAGCTAATGTAAAGAAAGTTGACTCTACCTCAGCCAAAACCAGCACAACTTTGAAGGTCATGTGGAAACAAGAATATCTGAGAAGAAAACTGTAACAGAAAATACTGGTTTTTTGTATTTCTCCATGAATCCCTCATAATTTCCCTCAAAATTACGCTGGAATATGGAGGACAATGGTCAATGGTAATCCAGATCAGAAATTATTCGTAGGTTTAAATCGTTTAATTTGATGATTTTTCCCTACTTCCCTATACCCTTAGATTGTTTATACAGGGTCTTATTATCTAATGTTTTCCTTTCAGTTAACCTAGCACTTCCCTCTTTTCATAAATTTTATCAGATTGCCTTGTAAGCAAATATAACACTTACAAGATTAACTGCAATATAATATATCCTTTTTCAGGTGTATTTATTGTGGGTCAAAAGCTGATGCTTTGGAAACTAGTTCAAATTTTTGTCCTTCTATGATTTCAAACTGTGAGAGTTTAACAGTCTTCTCATTGTCTTAATGTCCTCCTGAAAAGACCAACTACTCTTATTTTAATACTCAACTGGCTCTTTGCATCTCTATTGAATCTGCCAGGGGGAAGGGATTTTTTAAATGGTGTACAAGCAATTGCTATTAATACTGGGCTATATCCCGTTCAGGGTCTCAGGTATAATTAGGACCCCACAGGCTGAAGAGCTGTTCATATAAAACATCACTTCCAACCTGAAGCCCTAAGTCAAGAAGCTTCAGTCTGTTCCTGCCAAGCAAGAGCCATAAGCAACAGCTGGCAGGGACTAGATCTGGAGGTCACAGACTGACATTTGAGGAAAATTAAATCAGTTCTGCATTTTGATAGGTATACATTTATGAGTATGGACTGGTTTCTAAATAAAACTCTCTTCAGAAAAAAAGCACATTTTAATTTTGCTTTTCAATCCATGGCGTTAAATAGATATAGAAGTAGAGCATTACCTGCAGCTGCTGTTAACTATTTGACACAGTATATTAGCTATGCTAAACAGTTTGAAATAGAACTCAGAAGATAACTTGTTAAACACTATTTTAAAATAATTGGCATGATATTATACGAAAGCTGGAACAAAGATAAAGAGTGATTAAACAAGACTCTAATGTTAGCATGTAGATTTGGAAGCATTTATGTATAAACTGCATAAAAACTTGTAGTTGGATATGCAAGATATCATGCAAAACTGTCACTTCTTCATGCAATTATTGATGATCAAGATACTAAGAAGTAAGTGCAAGCCTGAGAATATAGTTCTGCTGAATATTAGAACTGGGCAAGGATATTGTAATGAATGTTAGATCTGCTGAAAATGGCTAACAAGTTGTTTCTGGTAATATCAAGACTAATCGGTTTACTGAGTTTGAATTTGTAGTGTTATTTTATGGGGAGTATTAACCCTTTTCCTTTTAGCAACTGAAACTAAATAGATGCTGTCATGTCATGCAACTAAAATGTGGAACTTGGAAATTCTGTTTTGGGGAATTTCAGTTCACCTCTCAGGAAGACACCAGAATTTGCCAAGTAGAGATAACTTTGTGTGCAATTATTCCTAGGAATTTGTAAAACCGCAGCAAAATGTCAAAGGATGCTAGCATGCTCTTTAAGAAAGAAGAGAGCATTTAAATGTATGTTGTGAATGAGGTCTCAGATCCTTCTCATCTTTGCTCAGAATCCTGTTCCAAAAAGAATTTCCAGCCAGCTCAGTCTCCCCATGTTCCACTGCTTGAGGCAGCTAAACTTACATGTTTACATAAATAAAATCGCATATAAGAGATCTGATACTTATGTACTCCCTTAATGAGTAAGACATCTTCATTTGCCTTTGTACGATAACGGAGTTAGTATAAATTAGCTGAGAGCATCGCATCACATAAAATTCTCCCTATAGACATGTGGGAGAATCTCGGAGATCTGAGGTGATATGGACCACATCCCCACCTCCCTTGCAGAGGAGAGAATTTGAAACAAATCTCCAACATTTCAGATAAGAATTGTACCCAATGAATAACTCTTAAACTTTAGAATCTCTTCCCAGTGTCTTTGAAATACTGTGCTTGTTCCAAGTGAAACAATTTTGGTTTGTGACTCCATAAAGAAAAAGAAGAATAAATATATCTGTTGAATTCAAAACAGCTTCTCTTGAGCAAACTAAAAATGAGTAGGCTAGCAGAATTTTACCAAATTTGGAGGTCTCTGAACATATAATTAAGGAGCTTCTTTGATATTTGCTTACTGCTCTCATTAATTGCTCTTAGCTAAAATGTTCAGTCCATTTTGGCCCAATCACATGCTTTAAAAGCAAAAGTTGATGTGTTTGTGACGCCTTTCATTTGGGTCACTTAAACGATTGCTTGGCAGGGTGTAAGTCTGACTGTCAACAAGAGTCTGTTTAGATGGGTTTTTTTGCTTGGTAAAAGCAAACAGTTGTATGTCAGGTAAGGCAAAACCAGAATGAAATCTAGATCAAATGCAGTTTGCTCGAGTTAGAAAATTCTGTAGCATGCAAATCGCAGGTTTTTCTCCTTCTAACTTAAGAAAGAAATTGAAGGTAAGAAAAAATGGGTTGAAGCAAGATAGTAACACATCAAATAGCTTCAGGGGAAATCTACATATTTTTCTCAGCACTCTAGCTAAATACTAATGAGCTTATTAAAATAAAGTGACAAAAAAAAAAAGATGCTTTACTTTCTCTATTTGACCTTTGTGCAGTGAAGGTAAACATACGGCATCTTTTGAATAATGCATGCAAGACTATTTATTGAATAAATTTTTAATCAGTAAAATGGTATAGACATGATTATGTGTTTTGATATAACTTCTGTTTATGAAAAAAACTTTTATTCTGCTAGAACATGATTCTGGATTTTGAAATAAAACAGGATATTATAAAATATAAACTTCTATATGAGGACTACTGCATTTTCTCTGTACTTACTTTTTCATGAAAGAGATGAGTAATATGTTTCTCTACAAGCTGCTGTATAAAAAAGCAGTAAGTATTTTGGTGAGAAACTAATATCTGAAGACTAATTTTATTTGAATTTCATTTTATGTAACAAAATAGAGTTTGTGAGGTTACAAACCATCAATTGAAATATTTAACTTATTAAACAATGGAACAACAGCATTGTCATTGTGTAGTGTTCAGATTTAACAGATGAAAGCAGATTTTCTTAGCAAACATATAGTCTGAGGGAACTTGTCTGTCAATTTATGTGCTGAGCTGGGTGAATACAGTACATTGTCATAATGTCCAAGACACACTGAAAAAATAGAAAGATTTTTGATACATTTAAATAATTCTTTACCATATTATTCATGTGCATTCTATGCATAAAGGAACCTGGATATTGAGGTGGCAGGTGCTTAGTACTCTTCGTTAGAGAGCATTAATAGGTGTTCATAACCAGTATGGAAACAAAAGCTTATAAGAAGGAGAGGAAAGGAAGGGACACAGTGTACTAATTCTCACTCCTATGGCCCTGATTCAGTGTATTTTATTGTGAAGTAGGTCACTGGACTAAAGTTTTCAGAAAGAGCAGAAAGCTGACAGTAGAAAGCTGCGACAGTTGACAGATTGATTGCAACTGTTTAGTAAATGGTACAATTGCTATTATAGTATCCTTAGTTCTTCGTCATGTGTTTAATATTATATATGTATTTTGACACCTATGTTTTATGACTGATTATTTTGAGATTTTTTGGGGGTGTTTTTAAAAAATGCTGTTTTAAAATTAAAATTGACCTGTTCTCTTATGGAATTTAGGCAATTGTATCAACAAAACACTAAAAAATAAATTCAGACTTGTTAATTTAAGTAATTTGTACAAGTAGCAAAAAAGACTGTGATATAATGATGTGGAACCTTTCCTTTCCTGAAACCATTAACTGAAAAAAATAATATAATCTTGTCATTTCACAGCCTTATAAAGGCCTCCGTTTCAATTTTTTCAGCTGGTGAATTCTATTAAAGTGAAGTAACACAGTGGATGTAGTTCCAAAATACAATACAGAACCAGAACCTATGCTTGATTATGAAATTATATGCAGTTTCTTTTAACTTGTTAACACAGACATCATCAACATGTGAAAGTTGTTTTAGTGTTTGGTTACATTTGCAAATGAATTTGAATGCAGAAAAGAGTCATAAAATAGAGAGGCAAATAAAGCAGACTAATCTTCAAACTTAGTAGTCAAACAAGCAGTAGCAGGCAATTATTTCTGAAATTAATATCCTCCTGTAGCATGCTCAATGGGATATTAATCCTACTGTGGAAGACTTTCTGCTTACTAAAACAGAATACTGGCAAGAAGATCACGTGGATAGTTAGAATGGGGTTGGTTGTTTTAGGTTTTTTTCTGAGCTACACTTTTTGGAATGTTTTTGTTAAAACAAGGCTGTAGCTACATATTTACTGAATGCTATTATCCCTTCTTGGACCTTCAGTCTTGTACCTTTATTCTTACAGGTCTTCTGTTAACTTTGAATACCTTATTGCTTTAGATCTCTTTCTTCCCCAAGAAGAAAGAAGAGGAAAGAAGAAAGAAGAAAGAAGAACATTTTGCTTTGAACAGTGGGTCATTTTCACTTTTGCTGAGGAAAGCTGTTAATGTTAAAATAAAGTTGACTAAATGTTTCTTTAGGTTGGTTGTAGCAGATATGATTCAACTATTAAGTGTTTGGGATAAACCTACCAACTTTTTGTATTTATTATTATATATATTTTTATATGTAATTTACAGTACGAGACCTTTATGCTCTGTTGACTCAGCCTTTGCTTTTATCAGCCTTTTGTCTGAAGTGCATGTGCATTCAAACCTGCAGTTACCTAAGGGAATCATAAGTACTGCTCTCACTGAAGTCAGTGTTTTTCACAGCACGCTATTCTTTCTTCCATAATTGGTCACTTTCTGGTAATTATCTTATTGTCAATGTTTTTAGTTTTTTGATTTTAACGTAGGAATGAGCAAATTGTAAGGTCTTTTGCCCTCCAGCAGATGCTGAAGAAATTTTTGATAGTTTTCTACTTCTATGTCTTTGTTTCTCTGGAGTTAAGCTTTCACGATACCTAAAGTTAATTTATTTTTCTCAATATTTTGATCTACTTTGCATTTATGTTTTCTTAGACAAATTTGAGATGAATATTGTAAAATTAACATCTATTTTTCATAGAGTATGGCTTCATGCCTCCTTCCTATGTAATAGTAGCCTTTCTTGATTAGCATTCTGAACTACTTCTTAGGAGGTACAGTCAATTAGTTTGTAACAGCTTATGTAGATAGGGATATGTAAACACTTGAAGTCTTCTAATTGTCTGCCCTTGTCTTTTTTTATTATGTCATCTCATTATGTTTTTCTTTAGCATTAAAACTTTCAGAGGTTGATGATGTCTAAATGTTGTTTGTTTTTTTTTTTTTTGTGAATAAGCTATATTTTGTGTAAATAAATCTGCAATATCAAAACAGATGCATGTTGGGATTGTTCTATAGAAGTCTTCAATGCTAGCTTTTTTCCACATGGTACTAAAAGCTTAAACAAAAGAAATCACATTCTCTATGTAATTCTGCAGTGGTTTGTTGTCTTAATTACTAGGTGTATTATTTTAAATTTAACTAAAAAGTAGCCTAAAATAATTTTCATCTTTACCTGAGCTCTGAGATTTGAACCATGACAGTGAAGCAGAATAATTATTCCCTCACCATCATTAGAAAACTACCCAAGGTAGACATTTTCATTTTACTGTGTTAGCCAAAGGTAAGTGGTAGTTAAAATTTCACAATCAATTGTTAACAATCAGCTTTCTTTTATAACTTAAATGCAAAAAAGCAATATTGCTTCACAGATGTATAAAATATTAAATGGTTTATTCTTAAGAATATGTTTATTTTTTAAGTAATGCCTTGAATATTTAGTTTACTTATCTTTTAGCTATTATTCTATATTAAACAGAATAATTCTGATTTTTACTCACTTCCAATTTTTTCCTCACTTCCATTATTTCCTCATTCCTTTTTATATCTGTTCAGATAAAACATTATTTTGGTCACAGCATCAAAGACTACCTATGTGTTTTTACTTGCTGATAGAGAAAATTACACTCCTTTTATTAATTGTTCTGTACTTACCCATTTAATTTAGTTATGTCTACAGTTTTTAATTCAGCTACTAAAATGCTTTTTTGCATTTGTAAAGTGGGCGTTGATTATATTTTTCTTAAAATTCTTTTCAGTTTGTATTGGTACACCTAAATTTCATCACCAGCCAACTAAGACAAGTTTTGCACGCCTCACCAAGAGCTTTGTGGTGATACCCCTGCGGTATCTTCAGAGTTTTGCAGGTGTCAAGAGTCGAAAGCATACCTGGCCTTCAGTGAATTGACAGTATAAAATTTCTGACAAAAAAAAAAAATACAAGCAGCAGCACTTCTGTTGCATCTGAAGCCAAGCTGTGTCAGCACTTTTGTGGTCCTGCCTGCCTTGGCCCCGGGATTGTGATGCAGTCCATTCCCTTCATCTGTTCTGTTGACACTGATGCTCATCTGATCTTGTGATGAGCTAGCTCAGACAGAGAAAACCAGAAAATGTTTTTTACTTGTCTTGTTTTCTCTTATAAGGACAGTTTCCTGCTAGTTTATTTCCTGAAACAGAGTGAGGGAGAAGGACTCCAAGGGTGACATTTCAGGTTGATGTTAACTGTTGTGGAATCACAGCCTGAGGCTATAGTGCAGCTAGAATTTTGAGTTGGAATGATACACAATGGTTGTGAAAAGAAAAAGCACCCTGACCCTAACCTTAGCCACTCATTCCAGGTGCATGCTACTTTCTCTTCAGCATTTTATTTCTGAATCAAATCGAGTTTAGGATCTGATTGAGGTGATGATTTCCTTTTTTTTTCCTAATTAGTGTTGAGTCAGATCAGTTTCACAGCATCACAGAAGGGAGGGAGGAAAAAATGGTGAAGAGTTAACTAAAATTTTTTCATCACAGGGTTTATGCTCGCTATAAATGTTAATTTAATTATATATTGTGAAAGACTGCTGTAGTTGCTGAGATTCACTAGGGTCTGCAAAGAGCATAGCAGCCAACGGAAAGAATTGATAGTCATTATGCACAGAGACTCATAGCAGCTGATGACAAAAGCCTATACCAGATACGTTGAAAGTTTCTTGCAGCTGATGGAAAAGGTCCAGACTGTCTAATATGGGAAACATATGACAGCTGATACAGTGACCTCTGGGTCTTAAAGAATAGTTATGGGACAAAAAATTGGTCAGGAACTTGAAAGTGCATAAGGCTTTTTTCTCTCCTAAATAAAACCAGGTTTGCCATTATCTGCAGATGCCCAAATCATTCTCCTCTCCACCCCAGAGACTCCCTAATTGTGAATTTGCATTGTTCTTTCCTTTGGTTTTGCCTATGGCCTTTGGCAGCTGCTTTGCTGATGCCACCCAGTAACAAGAGCATGATTGGACATCTGTCATCAATCATTGTGGGAATGTGATGCTTACTGCATTCAAGTAGAATTTGATATATAATTGCAGGCAGGCAGGTTGTATTTTCAGGTAGTAAAACAGAAGACCTTGAAGAGAGAAAAGAAAGGAATTGATATTTCTGTTCTTAGGCTTCCAGTATTTTTCTTCCAGTACTTTTCCAATTGAAGGCTGTAAGTTGGATATCAACTTCAGCTAGTTTAGGCACTGAGTGGTCTTTTTCTTTTGCATCCTGAGATGTTAGATTTTGTACAGCAGTGTAGCCACTTTGCTAGTAAAAGTCTTGTTCTTGCAGTGAAGTCAAATGGTACTTAAACTGTTCACAGTAGCAGAGCAGTACAGATACACTGGAGACATCTCTCCACTAAATAGTTTTGTGTCTGTTTACGGTGCTCCTTGAGCTGTAGTTGTTAGGTCCATTCATACACTCGTTTACACAGTCATGTTAAGAATGCTTACATTGCAGATAGTAATGATGCTGAGCTTGGAAATCAGCAAAGGATGCCTGTAAATTTGATAGTGTAGTGTAAACAAAAAGACATCTAATAATGATTTTTACATTAAACTGCATCAATGCAATGCTGAACTTGAAGCTGCAAAAGTCAGTGCTAACTGGGCTCCAGCTTCTGTTAGATTCAGAAAGATCTGGCAGCCGAAAACATCTGCTTCTGCATGATTGAGGCTGTAGAATTTCAGTAGTTTGGAGATCAGTGAAGACCAAGGTTTCTACTTGTGAAGTGTAGGTTAAGGTATGCTGGGTTTCAGAGTACACACCAATGATGCCAATCAATTCAGGATGCTTGTGATTCAGGACCCTCAGCCTGTCAACAGATACTGCTCCCACTGAATGCCATCAGATGTTCTGACTGTCCTTTCCAAAAGAACATCTATGTCCTTAAGTAACAAGTCAGTGCTAGCTATGTGAAGAAATGGACACAGTACACAAGGAGTGAATTCAGTTACGAGAACTTAGTTCTGCAGAGGTGCTACTTCTAGAACAGAACAGAGTATTTTCAGTTGGAAGGGACCTACAATGATCATCCAGTCCAACTGCCTGACCACCTCAGGGCTAACCAGGGGCATTATCCAAAATTCCTCCTAGGCACTGGCAGGCTGGGAGCACCAACCACCTCTCTAGGAAGCTTGTTTCAGTGTTGGTCCTCTTGCGTCATGGTACATAGTTTGCATGAGACAGTTTGCGTCATAGTTTGTGTGAGACCACTGATGGCCATTTTGCTCTCAGTTCTAAGACTAGGTCACTGGGATCAACACAACTGTCAGCATACCCTAAACATAGTTTTCTTTTGAGAGAGTTTTAAGTTCAGAAGCATTTCGGAAACATATAAGCCACAATTCCCATGTCTTTGGATTTTGTAACATACATGCCTTCACCAATTATCCTAGTAACTGATTTGGGAAGTTTAAAAAATTCAATAATTGGTTGGGGAGACAGTATTGTTATATTTTTCTCCACTCTAAATGTAATTATCTTTTGCAATAAATGTTTTGGACTAAATTCCCAGATTATTTTCCAGTATAGCAAGAGAAGTTGTTTTCATTTCTAACTGTGGTCAATTCTTATATGCATCCTACCTTTTATCATGTTTTCACTATTGCTTCTCTTATGCTTTAAATGCTTCAAAAAGCATTTGAATATATGCTTTTTATACAATTTTAAAGTGTAACTTTAGCTCATATTATGTAGGTGTCTTGAGTTTTCAGATTAAATTCAAAATAACCTTTCTTAATCTGAGGAGCCTCAGTGATTTTTACAGATATTTACAGATGGTTTCTGGTTAATGTGTAAATTATCTTAACTGTTAAGTGCAAAGTTATGTTAGCAATTGTTGTAAGTCTGAAATCGTGCCACTGATAGGGGATATTTAAAAGAGTAGAAAGTCTGTAAGCAGTTTTATAAAATTGTGACTTAAAAAAAAAAAAATAAAAAGGATAGATTTCACGCATTCTCAAAGGTCCTGGAGTCCTTGGAGAATTTACCTCTCTATAATAGCAAAGCAGGTTGCTGACAAATGACATAAAACTGGAATATGTTTCATTACAGTGCTGTTTGATTGTGGGTTATAATTCCTCAGTATTCTTCTCTCTGTTTTGGAAACATTTTCTTCGGTTATTTTCTAAAATTATAAAATTCCCAGTGCAGTTGGACTGCCTTAAGTTGAACATTCTCCTTAAACTATGTTAGAAGTCAGACAGTTTAAATATTTAAATCAAATGAAGATAAATACGCTGAAATCCACCTATTGCCTGTAGACTACTAAATCTACCTGCTTGCTGCAGTTTTTTCAGCTCTTCTCTATCTTTTTTATTCTTGTGAGTAGTGACTTGAGGGCCATTAGGTTCTAGTAAACTCCAGGATTAATATTTTATTGTTATTATTTAAAAATAGTAAAGAAGAGACAATGCTTTTGGCTTAGAGAAGTTAGGAGTTGAATAATGTGGGGGAGAAATTATTTTACTGGCCAAATGCAGAAGGTGGGATGTCTGTAGGAAGTATAATATTATAATTAATTAAAAATCACTACTTACGAATTGTAGTTCTGCACAAGTGCTCTGGCAAAAGCCTGAAATGTGTGGTCATACTCTGATCACCTTCAATGGGTACTGGAGAAATTAAACAGACTTCTAAAAATGTTCCATTTTTGTTTGGTTGTTTTTTGCTGTGTGTTTTTTGGTTGGTTTGTTTTTTATAAGCTAAGTGTACTTATTTTTATTTCTTTTTAAAGAAACTAAAGATTAAGTCAAAATGCCGCCAAGATTTAGATTGCATATCTTCTGGCCCAATATACAAGTGCAATAACATTTCTTCTCATATTATTTCTGTTTTAAAGACCCCCTAATATTTGGTTCTACTTACTGTGTGGAGGAGAAATTCCTGTAGGTTAAAGTGACAATAAACTGGTGTCAAAAGACGTATATTGTTGACATATGGAGAAAGGAAAAGCTTTTTGAGGAAAACTTTGTTTAAACTGATCTCAAAATACTGTAACTTTCCAACTGATAGCATACCTCTTTTTATGGTTTATAAACAAAACCTTTTTTCCTAACCATGTATGATTCTAACTTGTTCTCTGCTATTCTTAATTTAGTCTATTGTGGTGAAGTTCTGAGGCCAGGTCTCATACCTTGTTATGCCAAGAAAATCTGTGTTCCATCATTTCCTTTAATGTGAAAGACTTTGTTTATTCACTTTTTAATTTACTATCCTCTAGATGACCTAACAGTAATTTAATTTTATTTTTTTAAATGAAAACTATGTGTACAGAAAACTCAAGGTAATCTGTATGTGACTATTTTTGTCCTGTGTTTAATTCTTCTCCTTTTGTCTGGAAAATTCTCAGAAAACTTTCAGAAGAGGAGTAGTAAAATGAATTTATGTCTGTTTTGTTTTAAGTAATTTCAACTTAAGCATATTACAATCCATGGGCTAGGATATAAAATCAGAAGAGTTGTCAGAAATAAAGTACAAAAGAAATTACGCAGATCTTATTCTAGGAGGGCCTTGAAATATATGGTTTTTTAGTAATATAATGCTGCTATCAAATAGTCATGAGTCCTGATTTTCAGCTCCCAAATAGAATCATAGGATCATTAAGGTTCATTTCTTGACAACCCCCAGGGGTGGTGACTCCATCACTTCCCTGGGCAGACCGTTCCAATATTTGACAACCTTTTCCATGAAGAAATTATTCCTAAATACATGCTATTACTCGTAAAATCTGAAATTTCAAAACAAATTTAGATCTATGTTGTAGGTGTAGGTATTTGACTCTTAAAAACTGAAATCTGAATGTGTTGACATAGTTAGCTGTCTTTCTGTTGTCAAAAAATCTCTTGAAAGGCAGCGATTAGGAAATGAATACATACAAATATGTAAATATTGTACATCTAGGTAAAATGGGACCAGACATTTTACTGATATAGGCTTTCATGCTTCAGTGGAAGACTGGTGTTTTCCATCATTTGAGAAGCCAGGCTGCAATATTTATATGTACATGTACACAAATATATAATAAAATGTATAAAGTTGATATATCTCAATTATTTTTAACATAATTTAGTTTGAGTGTATTACAGCCATTTTAATTAGTACTTAGTCTGCCAACAGAAAATCATATATAGCACGAAAGCAATGGAGAAATCATGCCATTCATCACTGTTTTGGCATCCAGACTGAGTTTTGATCAGAGCTAAAATGAGCTCAGCAGTTGTTCTGCATTTGCAACAGTAACTTCTTTTTGTAATGTGTGGGATGTGGCTGGTTTTATCAAAGCAGAAATAATTCATTATTCTGCAGCTGTGGTCATCTTGAAATCTAGTTTGTCTTAACCAAAGTTAAGTTTGACCTGGGATGGAATAATACCTATACAGGTAATTTTTCTTCTTTTCTTTGCGTGATGTGACTTACTGGCTAAAATTTAAGTAAACAGTTCATTGTTTACAGTAAAGGTTGCTATTAAATGCAATATATTGGCAGTTGCCCTCCACAGTAAAATATTTAAAAATATATTAAACTTAAGGTACTGGAAGGTGCTGTAAGGCCTCCTTGGAGCCTTCTCTGCTCTAGGCTGAACAACCCCAACTCTCTCAGCCTGACGTTGTAGGAGCAGTGCTTCAGCCCTCTAATCATCTTCATGGCCCTCCTTTGGACCTTCTCAAACAGGTCCACATCTTTCTTGTGCTGAGGAAATCACACCTGGATGAAGTACTGCATGTGATTCTCACAAGGGTAGAAGTTTAACATTGATCAATACTATTCCAGAACTATTTGATACAAGGCAGATTATTATTATTATTTTCTTCTTTTTTTCCCATTTGTTTAGTGTTTAAAAAAACAGTTCATATTCAAGGGATGTTTGTGCATTATTGAGGCCCTGATGATTGGTATCAATGGGTAAGAACCAAAATGCACTGCTACTTTAGTAGTAAAATGCTGTACAATAAAAATGTGTGTCTGTTGCTTAATGGGGCAGGTTAACCAGTGACAGCAAACACAGAAAAATCTGAGTTACTCAGTGTCTTCGCTTCAGTCTTGAGGACCCTGGTGTCCCAGATACTTATGTTTAGTGAAGGCGGTTGAGGAGGAGCTGAACTCCCATGGTGTAATTCACTCAGGAATTACTTAAGAGAACATGACCCTTATAAGACCGTGGGACCTGATAGGCTGCATCTAAGAGTGCTGAGAGCATTCTCTGGTGTCCTTGCAAGGTCATTTTCTATCATCTTTGAAAAGTTGTGGAAATCTGTGGAGGTCCCTGACAAATGGAAGAAAATGAATATTGTACCCATCTTCAAAGAAGACCAAAAAGTGCAGACCAGCCAGCCTCACAGTGATTCACAAGAAAATCAGGGAGTCTCCTAAAGAATGCTTCTGGACATAAAGGAGAAGATAACTAACAACATGCCTTTACATAGGGTAGATAATGTCTGATGAATCTGACTGACTTTATGATAAAATTATTTTATTTCTGAATGGAGAAAAGTGAATGTCATTAAATTGTCTTGGATTAGAGACAAATATCCTAGGTGGAAAGCACTCTGAACAGGTGCCTCCCCCCCCACAACAAGGTTTCTGGCACCGCTTCTCCCGCAACAGAGTATCTCAGCCTAAAGTGGAAAGAACTGTTTAATTAAAAGACAACACAGTGGAAGGGGAAAGGGAAAAAAATAATAAATAAATAAATAATAACTGAATAAACAGTTGATGAACTTAGTGTCCTTTTCCTCAAACGTGGCTTCCCCTTTCCGGGGTCCCCCGAGGGCCCGGGGGGTGTTCCTCCGGCTGCTCCCTGGACGATTCTCGTCCGCTGTCCTCTGGGGCTCCTCAGGTTCTCGGATGAGAAAGCAAGTCGAAGAAAAGGATCCAAAAATGATGGAAAAAACAAAAAAAAATCCCGGGGAAAAAAAAGGAAAAAAAAGAAAACCCAAGCAGTAGCCACACCAGTAGCACCAGCAACCAGCAGCAGCAACTGAACTGAGGGAAAAAAAACCAGTGTCCCTTCCTCCCTCTCACTCCCCCGTAGGAGAGCCAGGGAAAAAGTTTTAAAACATCCTGTGGGCAGAGCTTTCTCCCAGCTGCGTGACACAGTTAAAGCTACAGGACCATATTTCTGCTCAAGTATACAAACGATAGGGAATACAAAATATCATTATGCCACCCCAGGACATAAATTTAACAAGGCTTTTGGTGCTGTCCTCGCTATATTCTTGTACCCACATTTGGATGTTACAGTCTGGATGAGTGAAAAACTAAATATTTACAACATGAATTGGATGATTTGGTATGGAAGTGGTGGTTCCTTGGTTGTTATCTTCTGTGACAAGAGTATTCAGGGGTTGACACTGGGACCCATCCTCTGTCACAGAGATGAGGTGGAGAGATGGAGCTCACTCTCATCAAGTTTGCAATGGCCTTAGACTGCGGCACATGGTTATTAAAGTCAGTGGGGAGCTTTACATCAAGAAGGACCTAAGCAGAATTGAAGAAATGGGCCAACAGCAACAAGGACAAATCCAAGGTCTTGCAGCAGTACATGGATGGACTGATTGATTGGGGAACAGCTCTGTGGAAGTGGACATCGATAACACAGTTTTGACTGTCCTCATAACATCTGACTCCATAAACTGTTCAAAAGATTGATCCTTCTTTACTGAATAAAATCATAGAATTGTACTTGAACCAGATGAAGACAGAAGTAGTAAATTAAGAGCACTTAGAATTTCTTGCTTCACCCCACCCCACTCTCAGTCTTTTTTCTTATTTCAATTCATATTCTCAATTGGTCATTTCACTCTATGATTGCTTTATGTAACACAAATGCAATGCTTCCGTATGGTAGCATCTCAGAACACTGCTTTCTATTAATTCCCATCAGCTAGAATATTGGTTGGCTTAGCCTTTCTTCGATTTTGTTCCTTCTCAGACAGATTATATCACTGCAATATTACTTGGAATTAAATGCTCACACAGTTCGGTATGCTTTCATGACAAAGTTGAAAGACTGGGAAAGGACTAGAAGAAGAAATATTTGAGAGATAATTGTGTTATACTGACAACTGTGTAATGTCCTTAACTACTGTTGGTGATAATGATGAATGGTATGTAATATGGTAGTCTAAACTGGTGAGCAAGTAAATTAGAACAGGCCTACAGTCATTAGAACTGTCTTATGTAATCAAATGGGTCAGAATTTAATGAGTCCTCCTTCCCCCTGCAAATTTTAAGGTACCTAAAACAGGGATGTTTTTATTATTTTCATCAGGTTGACACTGACTGATCAAATTAGAGAGAGCTCAGTTTACTGTTTGGCCCCTGATACGTGCAGCAGCTGTGCATCGGGCATGTTGAGATATTAAATATCTATCAATTAAACAAAAAGAAATCTTGAAGTCTTTAAGAACCTGTCAGAGTACTCTGAATATTATCTTGCTGCTTTCAGTAGTATAATTTACAAGTAATGCTCTTGATAGCAAATTAAAACAACCCCCCCACAACACAGAAAAACCCGCAACAAAAACTCAAACCAACAAAACAGACAGGAGCATTAGAATGACACTGAACGAAGCTCAAATAATTGAATAATTGAGATTTTCTCATAATTTTTCTAGGTCTTTATATTTCACATTTTCACTACCCTTCTCTAATAATTGCTTCCATTTATACCTCTTTTCTCTATCAACATTTATACTAAAAATCTGCTTACTGATTATCTTATATATAACAAAGAAATATGCCATTATTTTTTTAGCTCCTCAGATATACAAGCTGTGGTATATCTCAGTTGTAAGATGCAATTTCATCATGAATCTCCTTGATTCATAATAGCCTCATTCTAATTTTATGCTGATGTACCCTCACTGAGTTTAGCATGATGAATTAAATTCATACTGAGAGGGATATTTCCACATTTTATTTAAAGATTTACTCTGCCTTCCCTGTCATTTATGAAAACTGCACTAGATTTAGTGGCCCATTTTAAGATTCAGGAGATGGGAAAGAACTTGTTCGGTTGATTCTAAGTAGTGGATTTTTGTGCCTATCTGATTTATGCTTCTTTCAATGATGATGGTTAATTTTGATGTGACTAGTCACTGAATAACATCTGTGAAGAACAGGGACCTTTGTGAGCAGTGAATGCTTACATTGCTTTAAATCACTCTTGTGTCAACTGGACATGCTTGTTTACCTGTTACACAGACTTGAAAACTTTGGGAAAAGTACTTGAATCTGTTGAAAAATAGCTGAATGTCTTGAAAAAAATCAGAAATTTTGGCTGCCAGAATTATGGTATTTCTATGTTGGTTGCTACTACATGTTGATTTACTGGACATTATTCCTGAAAATGGTGTCCCCAGAAGTGAGATAATGGCCATGACAGCCAATACGAATCACCTAATACTGTTACATCATCCTGCACATTAATTTTACACATTTCCACCAGTTTCTGGAAAACGTGCTTGCCCTCTAGCTCTTCATAAGTCACTTATCTTTACTAATTTGTAATTACGGGCTCTCTATGGAAAAAAAAAAAAAGATACAATTGTACATCTTTCTTAGCTCTTTATCCCATTGCAATACATCATTAAACTATTTTATAACATGTTATTTATTATGTCATGTAAAGTCTGTGGCTCTTAGGAACAGCCTTAAAGGATTTATGTTTTATTTATATATGTTTTTACTTTTATTCTTTTTTCAGTTGGTTATGAGCTATTTTAAATAATTTGAGAAAAAATATTGCTTGTTGTAAAACAGATACCCTCAGGAATTCTAGACCATTTAGCCTTTTTTCCCCTGTTATGTTCCATCAGATTTTAGTTATCTCCTAGAGAGCAAGGATTTAATAGATTAAAACAGCAATTGATTTTTTTTTAAGTCTTTTATTTGAATTTATCCATTCCACTGAAATACATTATGTGTCTCCAAAGAAAGTAATGAATTATAGACAAAGCAAAAGTTAAAATTAGATCTGAATGGGGTGTAATGCCCAAAGGAAACTGTTCAGAAAGGTTACAAGCTGTCAAAAAACAATTTGTATGGTTAAAAGCCACACAGATAGATGCTGTTAATGGAGTATCTGTAATGATTATTTAGGCATTGGTTGCTTATTATGTCTTTGAGGCAGCTATTCAGTGCACTGCTTTGGAGGCTATGAAGACCTGTAATTCCTCACCTATTATACAAAAGAAGTGTGTGCAAGAATGCACTGTACCACATCAAACAAACCTCTCCTCTCTATTCTCTTGATTTTTAATCATCTTTCCCTCTGGAATTATGGTTGATGATGATTGTAAGAATAAAGACTAGTTACTCTAGTGAAAGGATCATAAAGTCAATCATGTGGATAAAATTACTTAGCAATTCAGCCAGCTGGTCTCTATTTGGCTTCACTTCAGTTCATTAGTTTATGGGGAGAATTCACTGCACATTTAAAGAAAGCAGAATTGCATAAAAACTAGTTTGTAATTAATAGCAGCTTTTTATACAGAAATAAAAATGCCAAGTGGATGTGCCCATTGGGCACTCATTTTTTATTTATTTTTGTATCCTTTGGAAAACAACTTTATTTTGCATTTACAACCTTAGACACAGGTTATTCATCTACATCCATCTTCTTTTCTTGAAAATTATTCTCTTCACAGTGCAATACTTGAAGAGTTTTCAAATCACAATATTTGCTAGAGGAGTAGATAACTTCAAACAACTTAGGGGCCATTTGGAAGCATGGCTGTATAATCTTGGCATTCTGTGCCAGTGCTCTCATGCAGGTGATTAGGTGGCAGTGTATAGCTGTAAGCATATGTTTAAAGTGCCATACATCATAAGCATGTTGTGTTTTGCATGCTTTTTAAGACCTAAATAGCTAATGTTTATTACTATTGTGTTTAACGGAGCCAGAAATAACAAATATACTTTTCTTCTAGTTTTGAAACCTTTTATGAAGAGCACATAAAAGCAGCAAGGCAACTGGGGAGTTGATCCATTTTTAATCCCTTAACAGGATATCCAAAATGAAGCCAAATTACTCCCAGATCCTTTCAGGTCTAAGCATAGAAGCTAAGGAGGCCAGAGCCTGCACCTTTGTGTAAGCAGTTACACTGCTTTGCTAAAGAAAAATAGTATAAAGATGAAAATAGAAGAAATACAGAATTTTCTTTTTAAAATTTTAACAATTGAAAGGGACATATTGTTTATAAGGCCAAATTAAACTCCCATGCGTTAGCTTGGCATGGAGTAATAGCCTTTCTTCTGAAGCAGTGTGTATGCAGAGAATGTCTTCTCTAAATATTGTTGATGGGTAAAGGGGGAAGAGAGCATTGCGGTAGAGTTATGTCTTGCTGTTATACTTCTATCTGTTAAGGGTATTTAAAATGTGGAATTGCAAGAAATGTCAAGTGTTTCAAGATGTGTTTCAGTGTCCAATTAGATCAAAGTAAGTTTTGGAACACTGACATTTTTTGCATTTTCACACTTCTTATATTTTCCTATTTCTGCAAGAAAGTGTCTTACAAAACAAGTCATTTATACTGTTACTATTTTTGAGGTCTTGATACATGCTGTCTGGATCTTAAGAATTTTATTTAATTAATGATTCAATTTAATGAATTGGACCTTCTCAGTGTAAGATAATACTTCTCTGGCAATTTTACAACTGGCTACTGGCTTCATTTTGTACCTCCTGTGAGCATGTAAGCTGGCAGAACTGAATGGTGTTCAGGAAGGAAGAGGGCATCTTCTGAGTTCTAGGAAGGTTTCTGCATTATTTAGGAACTCTGAAATTCCTGAGGCAGTATAGCAGTGTCTTTTAGGCATGTATAGTCACCAAATGAATGATTTGCTTATGCAAAGGATTATTTAATCAACAGAATTTATCTATGGAAAAGATAACAGTGAAATTCATGTATCTGTTCTTCTGTTTATTACCGAGAATGCATTTCTTTAATACAATCATAGCTCTTTCAATATATAGTAGATATTATTTGCATAAGTGGTAATATTTGACATTGTTAACAATTATAATTTAATTTGTTTTGTTGTCTTCTGTAGTAGGTAGATATTGTCAAAGCAGAAAGGAATGAAAGAACTGGTAAAGCAAATTTTTCTACAGAACATTAGGATCTTAAAATTTAGAAAAAAATTTAAAAGTGATTACTTTCATAAGCCTTGCTTTTTACTGCAAACTTAGAATAGTCCATGGAAAGCCTACTGTTAGTCCTACTACAAATACATTATATTAGGAATGAAGTAATTTGTTCTAATGTCACGCAACTGTGCAAAACATTGAGGAGTCATTAGCATAAAGAACATTTGAACAGAAGTGCCTATTCAAATTTGTATTGTTATTTTCCAAAATAGAAATCATGAGAAAATAAGATTGGTCCCAGGCTGAAGTCTGTACTAGCATGTATAGGAAAATGTGCGACAATTTATTCCTAAATAGCTCCTTGACTAAAGAATGTTCCTTCCAATCATTTACATTTGTTTGATTTATGACATTTTGTGGAAATGCCTGGGAGACCTGGAGTACTTCCCTCGTGTTCCATTGATGTTATTCTTTCATCTTCTTCCAATTCCTTCCATACTATACATGGTCTACAGGAAATCCTTCAGTACAGTGCTTCAATAGCCCTCCTCTTTTCTGGGGAAAGGATGTGGACGGCGACAGCTATTTAGGATGGAAATGTGGGAATGGGAATAGCCCCTCATGACCTATGCTTATAAATAGTATATGCAGGCAAGGATCTCAAAGCAGCAGAAAATAAATTCTACAGTTATAGGTTCATCCTAATTCTGCTTTAGCCTACCATGGGTGAGAGAGGCCTAAAATGCAGCTGCTTTTATGGACCTATTCATACTCAACACATTGGTTCTCACTGTGTCAGAAGAGACAGCAGCTAGAGGCATACGATTAGATAAAGCATGGGAATTTTTAACTCCCCATATAGTAGTTAACTGCTGTCATCTATTCCAGTTATTGACTGTTCAATTTCCATAAGTTTATTACACATCTTCATTTCCTGAATCATTGGAGATCAGTTAATTACAGAAAATGATTAACTAAAACATTTAGCAGGCAAGTCATCTTCATTTGCTAAATACTGAAAAGAGAAATCAAGATTTTTAAAAATGCATATGTTCATATATATGATTTTTAAAAACACTTTTATTGGCAGAAATTTAATATGACGGTCAATAACCAGTCCTAATAACAGAGTGTATGATGCTCTAGGTGTAGATTAAGTCAGAGTTGCAAATAACACTTGGTTAGCATGCTGAAAAAGTTGAAATTATATTGTAGCTAACCAAACCATTCAAATTTTCTAATGCAACATGAGAGTTAAATTGTGAATATAACATGCTTATCTTTTGTGCAATAGTGAGGCATGTTTACTTCAAGTAATACTCCAAGCATGCTTTTACTGTCATACTTACTAATAGTATGATAGTTGATAATGAAGAGGTATTTGTGAGATGGAGTTTATTTATTTGGTCTGCTTAATACCCATTAGCACAGTGTGCTGAAAGTATATATAGAAGTAAAATTAATGATATTTTTTGAGTTTATTAAAGTTTAAATAATACCTTCTTTTGCAAAATTAGAATTTTGCAAAATTTTGCAAAACTCAGAATTATGTGGGTCTAAAATCTATTTGATGTGGATTCCATTATTTGGTAACGGATGTGGAATTAAAAATATGCTGTTAATCAGATTAAGCAGAACTGCAAAACATGACAGCAAAAAATTCCTAGCAGTCATTTCTCCATATGAAATGGCTCTGTTTAATTTCAATATCTGTGATTTATGTTGATCTTTCAATACAATTGAGCAAAACAAATAACATCACAACAATTCACACAATTAAATTTTTGATACCGTTATGTTTGTCTACAAATCTTCAGTCAAAAATTCAGTTTGAAGCTATTCCCCCTTGTCCTATCACAACATGTTCTGTGAAAAGTCCCTCTCTGGCTTTCTTACAAGAAAGAAGTCCCCTTTAGGTACTGGAAGGCTGTGGTAAAGGCTCCTCAGAACCTTCTCAAACTGAAAGCATTGGCAGTACCAAATATAGCCATTTCAGTTTTGAAATTACGTATTTTATTTCTATTTTCTAACACTTTCCTGCTTGATTAGTGGTTGAGCCAAGGATTGAAGCAGTGTTTTCAGTATTCCATATAGTAGGAGATGTATGCGATGTATAGCAGTTGGTTCAACTAGTTGCCATGCTACCAGACAGTAATTTAGGGGCAAAACACGCATCACCTTAGGAGACAAAGCCTGTAGTTCTAATAACAACCTGTGTTGAAATTCTCTTTTTGTTTTCTTATAAATCGCAGTTCAAAATTTAAATTCTAGGCGGTTGTATTTTATCTTCATAGAGGATCTATAGCGACAATCTACCTGAGGCTCTTTTCTCTGTAATACTTATCAAATGTCAACTTGTTATGTCAACGTTCATTGCTTATTTATTTAATGTTCTCTAAACCAAGTCAAAATGTCAGCAGAATCCAGTGGAGGAGTACATGTTCAGGAAACATGCATGCTGCTCTTAGGGTATAGGAAGACATTTATTAATAAACCAATATAAGGAGCAACTATGAGATAAAATAGTTTCACAGAGTTAGGACCAATTCACGTTGAGATAGAACACAGAGTGCTAACTAGACAGCATGAGTTTCAGGAATTAAGCATTAAAAAACCGTAAATTTTTAAGATTTAAGAAGTAACGCCTTATTTCTCTGCATTTGTAGAAAAGTACAAATTCAAACAAAGAACATAAGTGCTGAACGAATTACACTGAAGAATTACATGCTCTATTTGTGTAGAGCTGAGGAAACTTCTGTTTTTACTGTTTTTCTACATCTTGTAGCAAAAATGTTCACAAGCTAATGTAAGTCTATAATGTAAAGTTTATGCAATTAAAGACCATAAGAGAGTTTATAGACCATTCATCATTGGATATGGATCATAAACTCTGAGTTTCAGAAAATAAGGAAGGAATTCCATTTGTAGCTCACTGTTGCCTGAAGCCTACCTAATGACATCTTTCTTAGTCATAGAATTAACTGAGTATCTAGCTGAAAAGCTCTGAATATTCAGTGTGCATATTAAACTTGAAAAGGTATAATAAAATCTTGCATCCTTGCAGGGGATTTTTGTTGGGTTCATTTCAACCAAAATTAGACAGCACTTGTGCATTTAGTACATTCAAAAGGAGTCAAACTTTCAAATTCCAAACCGTCAGCTCCCATCATTTCTGATGACAGCTGAGTGTTTGAGTGTAATACACACAAGTCATACTAAGTGAAAAGCTGTTAATGAATACACTTACTTTTCTTAAACCAAAGGAAAAGAACACATTAGCCAGTGCTTTGTGGTTATGTGTTGTGATGCAAAATGGATTCTCTACTGTTCTTGTTTGGTCTTACCTGTTTAGCACAGCATTGGTATGAAGACATCTATGGATTTCATTAACTAGATCATTTATCTTTTGTGCTTTCTTACTTAAATATGCTATATGATATTGCCTCAAAAATTAAATACATGGCAGAAGGATGTATTTTTTGAAAAAAACAAAAAATTATTCCTTAAGGTCTGTATGTAAATAGTGTTTTCTTTGGATCTCCTTGTCTCAAGGGCTGTCTTCATCTTTCATTGAAGTCATGTGGGGAAGTATTCAGCATGCTAGAAATCAGGTCACACAGTAGTTGTGAAATCTGACTAATCGAAATTAATTTCCTGTACATGTTTTCTCCCCTTGCACTTTTGTGGTACAACTCTAGGGACTTCATGTTTGATTTTCTTTACTGAAGTTAATTGGTAGTATAAAGTGGAAGAAACATTGTATTTCTTTCAGGTGGCTTTTGTAGTTAGAGCTTTTGAAACTTTAGAAAGCTGAGGAGATGTTTTCCAAAGCGGCAGCTCTCCGCCATCAGTTGCCTTTGTGACTCCGAATGCAGTGTGGCTTTCACTGGACTGTATCTTCAAGCATCCATCATTAAGTGACAGTATAAGATTCCATTCACAGGAATTTAGTTGCTTTAATAATTAACCACTTTTTTCTTTTTTTTCACCTTAGTAAGAAGAGCTATTTTGATAAATTCTGCCAGTAATATAAAGTAGTATTTGTTATCTATCTCTCTAAAAAGAAGGGCTGTCATACTCAGGTTGTGCAGTGATCTTTAGTACTTGTGACATGAAATAAAAAGATACAACAGAAAAGACAGAGGCAGGGATTGTTTATTTCTGAAAATAAGAGGAAAATATGAAAACATATTTTTCATATGTTTCCATATGAAAACATGGAAAAATCTAGATTCTGTTGTAACCTCTATGCCTCTGACTTGCTATGAATCTAATGTACTTAATTATCTACTACCTTTTTTTCCTCTTTTCTTAAAAGGTAGGGATGCCCTACCAAGTCTTGTAAAGCTCTTTGACATGTTTGTAGGAAAAAAAATCTTGTTGCAGTGCAAATTATAATTTGATTGATTTGACTTTGTTGAAGATAAGGCCACCAAATTATGGTCTGGTCTCAATTTCATACCAAAGACCTGTGAAGATTAAGGGATGAAGGAATGTTTAAAATCACAATGAGAGGCTGGTGCTAAATACAGACAGGTGACATACTTTGAGATATTGGAATATGACCTGTATCAATGCTTCAGAATCTGTCAATTGCCCTGCAAACAGAACAATATGATCTCATTATCTTTAAACATGCTGTATGATTTCAGGCAGAGTTAGAGTTAGGCTCCAGATTCAAGAACAGCAAAGTCATAAAGTTTACTCAATAAATTTCAGACTTAACAGCTCTTGACTTCAAGTTTAACTCTCTTGTAGTTTAAAGTTTCATTAAGTTTCATAATCTCAAACACTTCCAGTTTGAACTTACGTATAGGCTTGGGTTGTTGATTTGATGTACCACAAATTTGTAAGAATATGTTTAAATCTGTGCTTTGAGCTAAAAATCTCTAAGCCTCAGAAAATTCAAAGTGGTGTGCATAGGCCCAACTTCTGCTAATTGCTGTTATCTGAAACACATGCCGCTTAATTTTACACATTTTTTTGCTTCATCCATTCATGTTATATGGTTTATAGGCTGACAGCTGGCTTATCATTCTGGAAATTATACCAACAACATCTGGTTAAGGATAAAAACCTCTAGAAAAGGAATTTCCATAGGAAAAGAGTCCTCTCTTTTCTTTGTTATGCAAAAGCCTGGCAAGACTTAGAAGTAATCTGGAAACTGCCTGTTACATTTGCTTTGAAATTTCCATGATTCTACTTCCTTGGATTGAACTAGTCATCACTATTAGTAATGTGGAAAAACTCAATTTATGTTAAACTCTAAAATTACATGGTGGAAAAAAACAATTAATCTACAAGCTTTGAAGTTTGCATGTTTGCTTTTTTTGTGTGTGTGTTGGTGGTGCTCTGTATAATATATTATTCCAAAACTACTCCATTTAAAGGACTTGAAATAGCATCTAGATTCAGTTTTTCTAAAATGCTTGTTAACATAGCAGAAAGTTTAATATAGAATTTAATTTTCATATTTCTTTTTTTAAAAAGTCAGTGATAGGCTTTTTTCCCCTTATTTATAATCACTAAAAATATTTCAAAAACTAGATGCTTTTTGAAAGTTTAGAACAGCGCTTCTTGGTGCCTGGATGTGCTATCTCTCATAGGTTCAAGCTTATCCTTTTCCTTCATTTGGCTTGCCTAGATATACTTAAAGATCAAAAACATATGCTTTTCCAGGTGTGCTTGTGAGCCAGCACCACTGATGGGGTTTTATGTAAAGAGATAAAAATTCTGTGCATGAGCTGTCATAAACTGTTTAGCTGAACAAAGTCACTGTTACTAAAGCACTGCTGATACTCTTAAATGGAATTGCAATGAGAAACACCTGTGTGAAAACCAGATTAGTAGAATTGAAAATCCTGGTGGATTCCAGGTCAGAAGTAAGTAAATAAGATGGTTCAGGGAAGGTCAAATAGTACCAATGTTCTCAAGTGGTGATGAAAACTTCAATTGCAGAGCGTGGAAATGGGTGTGATGTTTGTCAGGTAGTGGAGTGGAGAATTTTGCTTTAAATGTAATGATTAAAATTCTGCAATCAAGAATGTTGTACCCGGAAAGTGTAAGATTGTGCTTAGTCCTGTTATTTTATGAGCCTGGATAGGTTGCAGAGTGCTGTGTGAACACAAAGGAAACACTCTCCAACTTTGCCTTTTAACACCTCAAAGCCATACAGCCCCTCCGTGAGGGATGGCAGAGAGCTCTGTTGCCTGAACAGGTGCACTGCATGGCGTGATGCCTTTCAGTCCCTGCTCTTTTTGTGAGCCCATGTAGAGAGCTGCCATAAAACAAACAATGCAGTTTGGACACATATTGCATTGTATGACTGCAAAGTGAATTTGTCCTATGGTGCAACATATCCCTTCAATACTCTGCTTTCATGCTTCCACATGCGTAACACTTTATATGATAGATTAATGTTGATGGGCTTTATGGAAAGCTGTTCAGAACAGTTTTGGGATGAAGACCATGAATGATTGCCACATGAAAACAGAAAACTAAGAATGTGCCTATGAGAATTAATTTTTGGTTTTCTTCAAGGGATGTTTCTGTGTTTTTCTTCGTATAATTTGACTGATCTATTAGAAAAAAAATACTAAAAAACATAAAGCGCATTGGAGAACAGAATACTGAAGTTCTTAATTAAGCCAGGCAGAGATTGTTTATTCACTTTAAAGTTTAAACAGAGGCATATGGCAAAGATTGCTTCACTACTGGGACTGACAACTGGGCTCTGTTCTGCTAACTGCAGCAGCAGCAGGAAGAGGGAAAGGAAATAAAAAATGCAGACAAGCAACAAACAAGCTCAGGGAATTACGGGAAGTAAGCTGTAAGAGTCTGCTAAATTACACCTATACGTTAACCTTCTTTGTTTTCTTGCTGGAAAGGAGGACATCTAATTATAAATAAGTATGGGAAAACTTCAAGCTAACACTACTGCTGGCATGAAGAATATTGAGTCCTTGCTTATATCAATTGAAATTTTAAATTACATACAAATATAGTGCTATTTGTTTGGGTTTTGGATCCTTTTTAATAGTAATGGTGTGAAATCTGCATAGCAAGAATTATAATACAAAATTAATTACATGTAGAATTATTGCAGTTGACACTGCATCTTTGAAAAATTGCCTGTGTTTGTGCCAAAGCCACCTGTTTGTAGCAGACTGGATCAGATAGAAAGCTTTATACAAAACATATACATGTAATAACATGTACACTGTTATCACTGTAATTTTTTACATAAAGGATTTTCTATCTTCTTTATTGAAAATACATCTATGTATCTCTGACTAGACTGGGTTCTGCTGTCATTGTTTACAACTTTTCTTCTACAACGGAAATATTTCAGATTGCCTTTGGTTTCTTTTAGTGTGCAATATGTGTTGTAATCGAAACAAATATGCATGCATGCATTCTAATACATAAAGCAGAAGAAATAAGTTTCCTTCAGATCTTTCTAAAATCAGAATTTTCACACTTAAATTTTATACCGTTTTCCTTGCTATACCATGAAAATCTCAGCACACTGAAAGTTAGCTCCCAGCTTAGTTAGTTATCCCCCATGGTCATGATTGGAGTTGTCAAGCCTTATGCCATCTCCACTATTGTGACTTTCCACTTCCAATAAGGGAACCAGCAAGGTGAGAACCAACTCAGTCTTTGTAGTTAAAGGAAGATATTTCTTGATTTTTCGGAGTGTTCCATTAATGTTCCATCCATATTCCTGCTACGCACACCTTCCTGTGTGTTTCCTGGTTTTGTAGGATAATGGAAGATAAAGTAATTTTTAACAGGTAGATGTTCCAGATGGCCTGTTTTCTTTTCCTTTGCATTAATGCAAATCAGCAACTGTGCTACATGAAAATGTGGAGAATGCAGTCCTTTTTTCTTTGCACTGATGAGTTAGGAACAGCTTTAACATATGTACCTTCAAGTATTTTCATGGTCTATTATGTACTAGTAACTATTGCCCTCAATCCAGAAACTGATGCAGAACTGTTCAGTGGAAAGGCATAAGATCTAAAACTTTGGATCTAATCCTGCTTTAAATGAACTCAGTGAAAATTTGAATTGTAGGAAAGTAAATAAGGCATTTGATTTTATAGTCTTTATATTTAAAACAGATTGACAGCAGTTTTTAATTACCCCATAAAACTTCTTTATTCAAAATACTACTGACATAAAAAAACACATTCACAATTTGCCCAACTAAAATTTCTGAAAAGGGCACCAAAACTTTGGAAGAGAGGTTATTACTTCTTGGTTTAGGAAAGAAAAGACAACCAACCAACCAACCAACCAAAAAAAGGTCATTATTGAGGGCTGATTATCCCATCATTTGTATTACAGAATATTTTTTTCTCTCCTTTCTGGCCTGTGTTACTTGCCATTTTATTTTTCCAAGTACTGCTAGACAAATCTCAAAATGATAAATATAGCAGTTCTTCCACAGGTGAGCCAGAAGTGTATCACATAGAAATATTACAGTCGCTATTAAGCATTTACCAAAGACATTATTTGACTGTAATATGTTGTTTCAGCAGCTCTGAATAAAATTGTTTCTGGCATGAAGAGCTGGGTGTCACATCAGAAATAAATATTTGACATTGTCTTGTTTCCATCATGCCTTGTCAGTATAGTTTTATAAACATCCATAAAGTTTTGCACACAGAAATGATAAAAAGGAACGCTAATGATAGAGTATTCACTGAATGGATGTCACATGCTAGAATTTGTTCTGTAGTAGAATTTGGAGACTCTTGCCAATAAGAAATGATGTTATAAAATTAAATTTTGGCTTAGTACTGTTAATGATAAAATTATACTCTGTCAATATACATAGCAGCACAATAATATAATAGGTTTAGTAATGAAACTTGTATCATTTTAGGTTAGCAAGTAATAATTTAAAATACATTTATGACATAATTTTGAAGTTTATTTCATTATTTAATGCCACACATTTTGCTAGAATTCTGTTGCTGATAATATCTCTGCATTTTTGCATGTGCATTCAGCATAGAAAGCTTGTGCTCTTATTTTATCCTGAAAGCTAATTAATTATTGTGTCATATTTCATGGATGTGCCAACATGAAATTGTGAAAAAAAATAGAAAAAAACCTACAATCTGTTATGATTTTTATATGAGCAGATCTTCTATTCCAACAGCATAAACAAGATGAAAAAACTTTGAATGTCCTGTGTTTCACATCTAATACCAAAACTACATCATTTAGATTGGCCCAAAAGATAAAACTCAGAGTACTTCATTATAATTCCTTTTAATTTCTAGCTTACATTAAAACATAGCTAATAGTCTTTAATAGTAGGAAAATCAAAGTAATTTCATGTCTGGTATGGTTAGATCTTTTAATGCCCTTTATTATATCTCAAATAATTTTGGAAGTTACTGTGATATAGCATATCCACAATGAAACCAAGATACTCTTTTTTACTCTTGATAATTTTTCCTAATTGTTCTAGTTCATAAGCTAAAAGAAACAATACTGGTTTTGAGAGCATTTTCACTGTAGTTTTTAAAGAATTATAAATCTGTGCCAAATTTTGATCTCAGATATAATGGTTCATGTATTATATTTAATTAATTTTATTAAAAATTAAATTTATTTCTTTAAGTTAATTTAAAAGTACGATTTTTAAGAATTGTCATTGTTTTAAATCTGAATTAATGTTTGAACATTAATGTTCATAAAAGGAAAGAGTGGTGTGGTGAATTTTGCAGTATTTGGGACACATTAAGAAAGAATAGGTGGCAGAGGAATGGTAAAACACACTAGTAATCTGGGTCATGCAAAATTTTTGTATTTTTGCACCAATGCAACTAATTTTAGTAACATAACATGCTGATGACAAAACTTTAATTTCTATAGGAATTTAAAGAAGTTATACTATTATTATGCTACTGGATTATTTGAAAATGCTGCTTGGGAAATGACAAAGCACATGTTCATTTCTAAAGACATTCAGCTTAAAAGACCCTTGATATTACTCTTGCATTTATTCCTGTATCAATTTCTTTGTGTTTGCTTTATCATTTAAAAAAAAAAATTCTAATAATGGCATATGTTTTGATATAAATGGTTATGAAATTACATCCTGAGACAGTTTTAAAGCCTATTTTGCAAATAGAAGCAACTTTCCCACTACTTTGTGTCAGAACACATGTATTTCTCATTACAAACTATTGACCAAACTGAGGAAAACAAAACACCAAACAATTTGTAGGGAGCACCTGCAATCTAAAGCATTTATATATTTTTAAAACTTGCAAGCATTCTTCTCATCTGTTTACACTTCCGTCTGTCTTCTCCGCTGCTTTAACTTCTTTTTATTTCAACATCTCTTTCATCTCTGTAAAAAACATGTATGGTGGAGTCAAAATAATAATAATAAACAGTTTAGGCAATGTCTACTATGCGGAGGGGAAATATACTGCAAGATCAGGAGTAAATGTAACAAGTGAGTTGAATGATGCATACTGGTCGAGTAGTCCCAGGACATTTAACATCTTTATTAGGTTAATGGTTATTTGTGAGAATATATATATATATATCTATATATCTCTATATATCTATATCTATCTATCTATATCTATCTATCTATCTATCTATCTATATATATATATATCTGTGTGAAGAAGCCACTCTGCCTTTGGTGCTGCTCCAAATTGTAATCGGTTAGAATTTGAAGTTGTTAATGAATAAATGTAAGATGAATAGTAGGGAGATTAATCATAGAATCATATAACACTTTGAGTTGGAAAGGTCCTTTAAAGCTCATCTAGTGTGACCTCCCTGCAATGAGCAGGGATATCTTCAACAAGACGAGGTTCCTCAGAGTCCACTCAACCTGACCTTGAATATTTCCAGGGATAGGGCATCCACCACTTCTCTGGACAACCTGTTCCAGTGGCTCACCACCCACATTATAAAAAGCTTCTTCCTTATAGCTAAGATAAATATACCATTTTTCAGTTTTAAACCGTTACCTCTTGTCCTGTTGTAACAGGCCTTGTTCCCATCTTTCTTATAAATTCCATTTAAGTACTGAAAGGCTGCTTTAAGGTGTTCCTTGAGCTTTCTCTTCTCCAGACTGAACAACCACAACCTTTTCTCAGCCTTTTCACGTAGGAGAGGTGCTCCAAGCCTCTGACAATTTTGTTGTCCCTCTTCTGGACATGCTCCAATGTGTTTCAGTCTGGACAGTCCTTGTGTTTCCTGTACTGAAAAATAAGTGTAAAGGCCAGTGGAGAAAGAAACTGAAAAAGTGTTCAGTGATTCCCATGATAGATTGACCATTTTATGTCGCTGCAGCAGGATATCTGCCTGGAGTGTGGGTAAAATATCTCAAACAGTGTCCTATTGGCAAAGTTATCAGTGGTGAATGGAGAAAGGGCATCATGCTGCTCTTGGTGTTGAGAAATGCTGAAACCAGCCTGACTCATTAATCCCAAAGTTAAGCATCCTAATAGTGAGGCAAAGATGTGCCAGACCTCCTAAGGTACCTGATGAAAGGATAAACAAGTGTTACTACTGATATCTAAAGACACTGAGATGACACAGCTAGCCTGAAACATATGACAATAATATGGTAAGAGTCCAGTCCCACTTTTTAATGGCAGGTTCATATAGCGTAGCCCTTCTTGGAGTGTGTGTGAAGATTCCTCCCTTTGCATGGGGATGCCCTTCAAGGTTACTTCTCTGGATGAGAAAGATTTGCACACAGCTGTTGATATGGGTGGGTAATATCAATTCTACTTGATAATTGTTGCTTGCTTCAATATAATTGCTTCAATATTGCTTAAAAATAGTGCACTATACTATAGTAGTAGTTATAGCTACCTATATTGTGTACTAAATAATTCTGATTAAGATCTTTTAGTCTAATCCTTTTCATAATAAAATATTTATTTTTATATATTTGGTTTACCATCCTTAACTCTGCAGGACAAGACTGTATAAAAGTTCAGTTACAGCTATATAATCCTTTAGACATTGTCATGGTTTCACCTCAGCCGGCAATCAAGCCCCACACAGCTTCATGGTCACTCCCCCACCAGAGGCATTGGTGAGGGAACTGGAACGGTCAAAGCTGGAAAACTAGTGGGATGAGATAAAGACAGTTTAATAGGGAAAACAAAAGCTGCGCACATAAGCAGAGCAACACAAGGAATTATTTCAGAGCTTCCCATGGGCAGGCAGGTGTTCAGCCATCCCCAGGAGGGCTGGGACCCATCACACGTAATGGTGACTTGGGAAGGAAAACACCATCACTCCAGATGTCTGCCCCTTCCTCATTCTTTCTCCCAGTCTATGTACTGAGCATGATGTCACATGGTCTGGATAGTCCCTTTGGTCAGTTGGGGTCCCCTGTCCCAGCTGTGTCTCCTCCCAACCTCCCATGCACCCCCAGCTTCCTCACCAGCCTGGCAGTATGAAAAGCAGAAAAGGTCATGGCTCTGTGTAAGCCCCGCTCAGCAATAACAAAACATCTCCATATTATCAACCCCATGTTCGGCACAGATCTACAACATTGCCCTGTACCAGCCACTGTGAAGACAATTAATTCTACCCCAGCCAAAACCAACACGAACATAAATGGTTGACAAAATCTGGGACTAAGATTGGAACCAGCCACACCCAGACTCCTCTCTGAGAAGGAGTTTAGAAAGCAAGGGGGTTCTTTCTGCACCTTGTGACTCAATGAGAGGGATTCACTGATAAATTTAGCTGAAGCTCCCATTCTGTGACAATTGCCCCCTTAACCTTGTCTGAAATTGAGCTTCTATCAAGTTCAAAATCCAGTTACTCTTCCCTTACTGCTCTGAAGGTACAAGTCTCATTCTTGGTGATGCTCAAATTTCCCAGAGACTGAGAATATTCAGTGTTTTCACAGAACTGACCACAAAAAAATTTACAGTCCATTACAAAACAAACCTGCTGTAAAAGTTTTGAATTTTTAATGGAAAATAAATATTTACAAAATGACTAGTTAAAAATATTTTCTATTTATAGGCATTAGAATTTAGGTATGCAAATCCTATTTCTGTTCTTTTGCTTGTATTGGTTTTTTCCAGAAGGATAAATTGTTCTAAATTCAGATGTCACATTTTGATTCTGATATCTGAGCAGTTCCCATCTTTCCCATTGGCCTCAGAGTGCAGTTCCCACAGCATACAAACAAACTGTTATGTTCAAACTCATATAGTCTCCTATAGTCACATATATGTGTTTGGAAGGAAGATTCCAGATTAATTTAACAGAATTCTTATTTTGCCCATCTCCTGCAGACACAAGAAGATATAAATTTTCTATCTGTCCCATCAAAATTTCATCCCTCATATCCACCAAATAGCATTTTAAATTTGACTTATTGTATGGGTATATATTCCTGATTTTGATATTGTCATTTAACAGAATTTTAGATGAACCTGTCATTAACTATGGGGTCTTATACTGTGTTATAGGCACAGCGCAGGGTATATGTCCATTAATGCATGTCCATGGGCAGGCCAAGGTAGAGGAAATATTTATACTACAGCTTTTAATCACATCTTTCCCTGTATCCTCTCTCTGAAATTGAGGGGGAAGAAAAGGAATTTTATAGAAAACATCTATTGCAGTATAATTAATAATGGAGATCCTTTCTTTCAGTTCTTTACTGTTGACAAGTGACAGAGAATAATGTGAATAATACTTTCATAAAATAGTACATTTTTTAGGGCTTCTTTGTATGTAGCTCCATTTACAACCAAATTAAAAATAGTTTGTTAAATCTCTGAATATTTTCCTCAGTAATAACAAATATTTTATTGAGCAGGACATGCCAAAAATAAAGCAGTTTGTTTCTAATGGTTATAATTTTAATAGGAAAGAACCTTTCAATATATTAGTACATAACTGTAAAAGACTATGACAGTTTAAATTCCCAGCGTACCTTTCCCTTGCTATGAAATAGTTTTTTTTTAGAAAGTAGAACATAAAAATTATAAGCATATGAAAGAATTAAAACAAAAATCAGATTAAAATCTATTACTGTTTTCCTGCCTCCCTTCTTAGTAGTCATCAGTCCTTTTTTGCTCTAGAAATTCAATTGAAGGATCAGGATCTTTCTCTTCTGAGGAAGAATGCTTTACAACATTTTGAATATATACCATCTAAATTTGTTTGAAAGAAGATAATCATATACATATATCAAAAAATGTGTTAATTGTTAAATAGTCGAAAATAGTGATTTTGCGTCTTCGTTCTTCCTACTGACTGGCCATTTATTTTACGTTATGCCACTATCAAATGAATGCTGTTCATCACATATAATTTTAAGTCCAAAGAGTGCATTTCAGCAGTTTCATTTCACTAGTCATTCTCTGGGGGGAAAAAAGAAAAATTATCAGAGAAAGAGGACAAAATAGAGAAAATCCAGCAACAACTCACTTAAGCACTGCTGAGATATAAAACCATATGTTCCAGTGGTTAGATAAATTGAAAGGCAAGAGAATTTTTATTTTCAACTTCTAATCTGGATGGTTTGTTTATTATGTGATTTTTGGGGAAGTCCTTCAACCTCTTTGGGATTCAGTCAACTCTGCTGGCATAATGGATGAAGCAGCAGGACATCATGCAAACATATGTTACCAGATTTGTTTCTCTGGGTAAATGAATGCCCTTAACACTAAAATCTTCTTGCTTTGCTTAGAGGAAGGTTGAGCACCACAGTGCAGCTTCATCAGCTTTAGGGGCAAAAGTCAAATAGGATAGAACTGTTATAGCAAGAGGAAAATTTGAAAAATGAGACAAAAAAAAATATAACACTAATCTTAAGAGTCCTCTTAAAGTTGTAATGGACATAAACCAAGATCATGTTAGTCAAACAGTAAATGAATATCCAATTTAATGAATAAAGGGTAACATGGAAGTTATCCTTTAGAACAAGGAGCCAAATCTACTTTCAGTCATGTCAATGTGAATCCAGAATAATTTCAGTAATTAATTTGAATGAACTAAGTTCATACTGAATTGGTGTATTGATCTTATGCGGCCACTATTTCTATAATATGGCAGTTTCAGATCCAGCAGGAGAAAAATCTGCTACGCAGGTGTGAATAATACTTTTCCTATCTGATATATTTAAGTCTTCAAATAATGAAAGCTTTGTTTTGTTTCATACAGAACAAAGTAGCATTTTGTGAGCAATAGTTTGATTCCTGTAGTATAATAGGTACCATTTGAGGAAGCAATATGTCAGAGAAATTAATAAAAAAATATAAATTCAAGATGAAACCAGCACTCTAGTATGGACTCAAATTCAACCCACTGGCAAATTACTAGGCCTCCAGTTCCCTCACGTAGTTTTCCAGTGTGTTCAAGAAAAAACCCAAAACATATTTCCACACATTCATTAGGAACTAATTAATTCATCATGTCTCAGCTTGCTGTAAAGTGCTCTGTAATGTTCTCTTGGAAATCTCAGGGCTATATTCAAGGAAGTAGTACTGCCATTCTACTAATGCTTTATAGTGTGGTGGAAAACATGTTAGCTTCATTTTCACCAAGTTTGTAAGTTTTTCTGGCTGTACAGTTGCTTATGACTGTCTCTGTGTGTGTGCATTATATGAAAATATTTTAAAAATAATTTTATGGAGTTTATTTAGGCTCTGAGTAGATCACCAGTGACACATATGTCAGCACTGGAGAGTCACTGCTCTGGAGCTTTCTGTTTCCAAGGGGAATGCAACTCATTGTTACCAATTCATAACATTTTTCCACTTTTATCAAGTATCTCTCAAATCCACTTCTTTCTACTGCTGTTTTATATGAGAGATATTAACCTACCACTATCGTCTACTATGAGCCTGCATCTAGTTCATCTCTAAAGATTTAAACTATGTTAAGTACTGAAAAACCTCCCAAGGTGGGACATTACATATGAAAGGGTTAAAAGACAGAATTAAGAGTGAAATTTAATGTACCCAGAAGTTAAGAAAAGACAGATTTGATTGCATCGGTAAGCTTCAATCAAGTCCCGTTGCGTATCTATAATTACAGGTTATTTCACCAAATCTTGTCTCTTCAGTGACTAGAATGGATCTGTTGTGTGAAAAAAGACTGTAGTGAAGGATATAATTGTTTGTAGGACTTTTGACTCACCTGTTCATAAATAGAAAAACAGGTAATTATTGAGTCAAGATAGCTCATAAATAAAAAGGCAGTTTCTGTTATCAAGGCAATTTGATGCTGCTGTAGGGATTTAGAGTTTATTCCTGACTTTAATACATGCAAGCAATGGGCTGTTTAACAAACCATCTAAATCAAATATTTAGTAGTGTTGGTTTGTGGGAGTTGTTTTTTTTATTAATGCTTATGCCAAATTTTGGTTGCTTAATTTGAAACTTCTGAAACTGGCTGTCAAAGATTCAGTACATAAAGGCTGTGATTTGAACATATCCATTTCTATCACATGCCAAATACTTTGAAAATATCAAGCATTTGAAAATCATAGTGTACTTTTGTGTTACTCCTGTGTTGCTTAGATCTGTTTGTAAAATAGGTTATTTTCACCTGTTGTGGGCAGAGTGGGAGCTTCAGAAAAGTTTACTAGTGAATCCCTCCCACTGAACTGCGAGGTTCAGAAAGGACCCCCTTGCTGTCTGAACTCCTTCTCAGGTGTAGCTGGATCCAATCTTCACCCCAAACTTTGTCAATTGTTTATGTTTAAAAGATTTTATAGGTGTAATTGAACCTTTATACAAATTTGTCCTGCAGGATTAGGGAAGGCAAACAGATTTATTTTTAAAAAATGCATTATTTTTTATTATAAGAAAATAATTCGAGATTATGGGAATAAAATAATAGCAAACGGATTCTGTCTTTAAAGTAGAATTTGAATAGTGTTCTGTAAGCAAGACCTCTGTGACACATGAAATTATGAGAACAGTAGAAAATAAGGATTTCTTTTAATATTAAGCAAATATTATCTGCTGTGTCTTTAAAAAATGCTTAAGGGATTATAGTGGTGCATATTTATATGTAATTTATGTATACAAAATCAAAGAAGAAATCAGTGCTTGCTTGTATAGTTTTGCTAGCCTTTTTGACATTGGTGTTTTCCATCTAATCTGAGTTTGAAGTTGATCACTATGGCATATCATATCATATATCATCTATCATCATGTTGTCAATTAACTCTTCAAACTATCCTGTATGGTCAGGGATTGAAAAGCTTTAATGTGTGAGTCATGAGAAACAGTATAAGCAAAATACCAGCTCACAAACAGAAAAAGTGGTATTTAAGAGAAGCAACTCTGCCAAGACATCCTGAAAGCAGCAGCTAATGCTACTATTTTTCTTTTCTTTTACCGAAAAAATACCCCTGTTGGTTTGTCCCAGTTTCACAGTTTTATGGCTTGAACCACTTTTGTTTATGAAAGAGAGTAGAAATGCCTTTGGATCAAGTTCAAATAAGGCAGCTGACTAACAACCCCTTCTGTTAGTTGACATGGGTCCTCTATGAAATACTGTTTTTTGGTAAGATTGCATTTGTGTTAATTTCACATTTTATGAGAAACGTTCACTAGGGAAAGAGATAGCAAGAGTCTGCCCCTGGGTAAGATAAAGGTTGTGGAAAAATTAATCACCTGGATCTGCTACATGGTTATCTAGAGACTACAGTTGTGACCCATATATGTGTTACTATTTTTAAGGCTCCAAAGAGCAGATGGTATTGGTTGACAGTCAGCAAAGACAAGTAAACGTGTTTACTGTTGCAAGGTTATGAAGGTGAGTTCAAAAACAAAGGATTTAGAAGTGATAAAAAGTACAGAAAATAGTTGCAATGGTAATAAAGTTGCTTCCTTCCAGGGGCAATATTTTTTTTTTTATTGTGTCTGATTGCAAATTAAGGTGAAAAAAATTAACTCCAGGCATAAAAAAATATTCAATCCTTACCTCACTGGTTTCCAGAACAAAACTCCTTAGTCTTTGATTTTAGATTTGATTTTTTTTCCCTGCTGGTTGCCATACAAAGAGATATAGCTCAATAAAATGAAAGATCCAGTGCACTGCAGTTCATATTATTGGCCTGAAGGAATTCTTAGTCAGGTTAATGGATTTGATGGGTTTCCCTCCATTGATTTTTAAGATGATTATATTTTATTTATAGGTGAGAAAATAATAGTTAATCTTAAATTTATGGAAAACTTATTGTGAGGCTGCAGGAATTGATAATGTTAACAATACATGCAGGGACGTCAAATTATTCCTGTCTTTAATCCTATAAATGCTAATGTCAGGCAAACCTATTGACTTAAAATTAAATGTTTTTATGTACACCTGTGTCCAGAACAAAAGAGTTACCTTTTTTTTTTTCCTCTTATGAAAGATTTCATTACAAGAAGCACCAATACACCTCAGGTGTTTCTTTTGTGAAAACTGTATGTGAAATATCCAAGAGCTGAAAGCTCATGGATAAGAGCATCTTGTCCTCTGGAGACTGTAAGATCTGATTTTAAGTCAGCCAAGTCATTTGTCAGGTAAAAAGCACACTGGCCAACAGTAATTGCGTCCACAGGTTTGAATCTTAAACCACAACATGTGGGTTGCAAATTTACAGTGGAATTTGGAGAACAGTGTGCACAACAGCTCATTATAACTCAGCACTCTGTGCCTTAATGCTCTTATAGTTTGTTTTTATGCTCTAAATGGGCTCAGAAAGCTTTTTTACTTTTTTTGAAAGTCAATAGATGATAACAAAAGACCTAACAATTTTACAGTATATAGCTATAAAATAGCATTCATCTCCCAGTTGCACTGAATTTCAGTATTCAGCTCATCTTACAATAGTGCATTGAACTGGGTGGCTAAAGATGGAGTGAAGCTGAATCAAAGTTATGCCTCAGGCAACCATAAGCCCTTGTTACAGAGTCCTAATGTATGGTGAAAGTTCTAGAGTGGCATTATATTTTGACAAAAAAAAAAATCACTTCTCAGCGATTTCATTAGTCATAATGATCCAGATCCAGTGCATTTCTGTGGGGTAAACTAGCAGAAAGACCAGTTTGGGAATGTGTAGCAGATTCTGTAGAAAACAAAGTAAGAAAAAGGGAGAGAGATCAGAACACAGCAATGACTGTTGAATTTTTCATGCTTATAATGCATTATCTCAAGCTGATACTGCTGTTAATGGCTGTATAAGGCCTCTGACTGGACACCTACATTAATTTTAGAGCTCTTCTATTGTGTTGCTTGAAGCAAAATTTGACATCAACACGATGTTTCACCTTAGATTGAACTTAGTGGGGAAACAACATGAAAGTAAATTAAAATCACTGCTCATTTCCCACCACTTTTGCAATAACATCTTTTTATTTTACACCAAAAGCTGTCTGAAACCTTTGGAAGATATTTCCAAGAGGAAAAGCCCATTTTTTTTTACTTCCTTTCTCTGACTCCAAGATGCACCCAAAGCAATATATTACAAGTTTAGGCAATATACAAAAATAATTAGAAACACTGTCTTCAGTGTGTTTTTACGCTGATGAGATTATCTGCTGAGTGCTAGGCTGAGCCTGCACGAGCATAACTGCATAGAAGGAGAGGTGTATTGAGGTGAGAGTGGGAGCTGATTGTACTGAGTCTGAAATTACCACATATGTATAAAGTATTTTCCTGTTGGAAAAATACAGCTGTCAAAACAGATTCACAGGTAGCGTGTGAGTTGGGGACTGTGGGACAGGACGAAAGGGCAGAGGTTGAACAAAACTAGCAAAGGTTTGGCCTCCAGATTTGGCTAAAATAAGATGTGATCTGAATTAGTGCCCAGAATTCAGACCAAAGCAGAAGTGAACTTGTCAAGGCTTCAAAAAATATTTCCTATTTTTTTTGTTCCTCTGCACTTCCTAGTTGTATTTGGTTCTCTGAGTCAAGGGCCACGGTAAAATTAAAAGTGCTGGTCTTGCATTCTTTTACATACACTGCCTCAAAGGGCATAAGAAATCTCACGTGAAGTCTGTTCTCATAGAGTTACTAGGTAAATACTGCAGTTAATTAAATTAGTTTGAATAAGACACAGAAAATTCATCAAAATCAAGTCTGGTCTTTCCCATAATAAGCCATAAAGCAGTTCCTATAATTTTCTTAAAACCCCCAAAATTTTACAATAACTTGAGCAACTATGAGTGTCAGAGGTTTCAAACTAGTGTGGACCAAGATTAAGTGAGCCTCTTCTTTCTTTTCTTTCCTTTTTTCCTTAAAGGTATTACATGACAGAGAACAATCATGTGGCATTTGTACAAACAGTACAAACAAAAGCCTTGGGACTACTCAAAATGCATAAACTTAAGCATATGTGCAAAGCTTTGCTGGATTGCGCCCAAAGGGCGCATCTATAAAGAGCTACAAGTATAAAATACTGAAATTACTTCCACATGTGCTATTTAGGTCATTATGTACAGCATTTCAAAGAAAAAGGAGATTTTTCTGTTATTTGTGTCTATTTATAGACTTTGCCCAAGATTTGAAAGAACTCTCTGTGAGCTATTGTTAATTGACTATTGCTTATCTGTTGTTTCAGGACCAGAATGATAATAAAAATAGTAAGGAGGTAAATACTAAGTAATGAAATATCTTTTTCTGTGATATGAAACAATCAACTAACTTTAAGGATTATAGGAAATTTGATCTACAGTGATATTTTTAAGAACATTCTTTCATAATTTTAAGCCCTTGAATTTACATACTTGCATCTTGAAAATTTTTTCATAAACACTATTTACTATCTGTGTTATGACTGTGAGGTACTTGTGTTTCCTTTCCTACCAAGAATAGACAAATATTTTTATTTGTCACATCTTCATTTTTAACATCTATAATGTCTTATTAATTTAGAAACGTTACCATTTTTGGCCACTTTACTTCTGGATACAATAACAAGGTAGCTCTCAATCTCTGTCCACATTGTTCAACAGTACAGAACTAATGCAAGTTAGTGATGGGGAACTTTTTAAGCAAACCCACACAATTTCTAGGAAATTTCTCTTATTTCATGATATAGAATATTATTGATAAAATTGAAAATAACAATAAATTAAAAATAATGATAAAATTATTTATAACATAATGCTAATCTCTCTTTAGGAGAGTTCAATGTAAGAATCCCTATGTAGGTTTCCTGTACTGCTTAACAACCCCTCCCACCAAGTAAAATAACTTTTGGAGAGACCTTAGTAAATTTGCCCAGAGGAATTTAATAAGAGTTTTAATAAGAGGTCAAGTCAACTGTAATTTTCCTAGTTTATAAATTTCAATAAAAATTTCAGTACTATAAAATGCATCATAGTCATCTGCAGTCTGTTCAAGACAGGAATACAACCGTGATGAAGTAAACAGGAAATGTAAAGAAAATTATTGTATATTAACTCACATATAGACAAAATTAAGGCTGCAACAAATACAGTAAGCTTCCATAGACAAAATAGACAATGAACTTCCTATTTTACTCCATATGCATTGCTACAATAAAAATAGGAGGTCTTCACTTGAGAAGATACTACAAACTATGGACTGGTTTCTTTCTTAAATGGCAGAGATGGAAGACAAGCTGATCTGAAGGATTAGTATTATGCATGAAACTTTTAATCTACCATGAAAAAAATGAATGCCACAACATATAGTTTTGTATGTGGAGATTAAAAAAATTACACAGTAGAAAGAGATTGAATTATATACAAGAAGATTCATGAATCTACATAGATTTTTGAAGAAAGTGAATAATTGTATACTGAGCTTGGGAAAGTGATCCTTTCTAAGGTATGCATGAGAGCTGTCCTTAGTGAAATAAATGGAAAGGGATTTATCACCCACAAAGAAGATACTAAGCCTCAGCAGTTGTGGCTTGTTCAGGTCAAATGCACAAGTGACTAAGCTAAGGATTTAAGAAGGGAGTAAGCAAATAAAACATGTCCCATTAAAAACACCTGATTACATACTTATGATCTTACACAAACTGAACAAAAAAGATTCAACAAGTATTTTATTTCTTCTGTGTAAATAGGCAGCTAGGTTTATTGTATTTTCACAGGTTTAGAGTGTATGATTTCTTTTGTTTATATGGTTCTATTGAATGATAATAGTAATAGCGCTTGCAATAAACCCTAAAACTCCTGCCTTGCTACCGAGTTAGTTCAGCAGTTGCTGATAGTGGTGTTTAGTGCATCTTCTATCACTGACTCCCCACTTTGTGTCCATTCACTTTCAGTTTTTTCCTCTCCTCAGCAAGTATGCAATCATTTAACAAAGAAGCCATTTTTTGCTAACACTAGCTTATTTTTCTACAAAATCTTTCTTTATCAGTATGAATACTGTATCTTTGTAAATTTGCTTATAAATATGAAACATACACCCATTAAAATAAACACAAGGTACTGATGCTGCACAATAGTCCTGTGAATCTTCCATGATAATTTATGTACATAGTTTTCTTCTCAGTATTTTGTATTTTAGTTGACAATAGAAAAATCATGGAGAGGTGCTGCTTGCCTTTCATCTGCCCTTATTTTGGAAACCAGGACTACAGTTTTGATGACATGTGGGAAATCCAATTGCACCTGCTTGTTAGCTTTGTTGTATGTGTAAAGGTCACATCCAGGTAAATGTATGAAAATGCAGTGGCAGAAACAAGCCTTCTTTACAAACAGCATGGCTGAGTGGAGCAGTGTACATGGAGAAGCACGCTTCAAGCCTAACTGGACTTCTCATATAGTATAAAATAAATTTTGTGGTTGCTACTCATCTTTTCAAAACAATTGGGCAAACAGAACTGAGAAGAAATGTATGTACTTGCAACTTTTTGTGCTATCTTCTACTGAGAAAATCATGTAAGATTTGGGTTTGACCTTGATGTTGAGACTGGCCCTTGAGAAACTGGCTGTTTATGTCATCCTATAATTCTTGTTAAAAAATAGCCTGAATGCTGTATGTATGTCTCCACTACAGGACAGATGGCCATGTGTAAACAAAGCAAATGGCACTTGATGTATAGACATACCCACTTTATTGTCTTTTTTTCCTAGAGAGAGCTGATCCAAATACTGATATGTCCCAGGATAAAAGCAAAAATAGTTACTGCTTGCCGGTGCAGAGGTATGTATCCCCATTTTTAACTAAACCAATGAGTACTGGTTCATTTGGAGAACGATTTAGACAGAATGCCTTCCTGCTTAATTACTCCTTTTTGAGAGGGGGGGAATATTGCATTATTTAATGTAAAACTTAATTTTTTTAAGCGTGGTTTTCAGCATTGAGGATCAATTCCAATGTTATAAAAATAATTTTGTTATAAAGTTTGGTGGTTTACATTTTTATTTCTAAAATGTGGTTTATATAATGCTTTTAATTTTCTGGGTTTCTTTTTTTTTTATTGAAAAGATTTTCTATTTTATGTGTGTAATGTCTAAATTTAATTCTCAATTTTTGACAACATTAAAGTCTAAAGAACACTTAGAATTTCCTTTTATTCACAAGTTCCACGTTTCAGAAAACTTCTTGTAACAGATTTTTTTACAAGAGACAGAGATTAATTAAATTATACCAATTGTAAAGGCTTTGTTGCCTTTGATTTTTCACATTAATAATGAGTTACATTGACTGATAGAGCTTGGGGCTGTATTAAATCACAGCCAGCTCTTAATCCTTTCCTCTTTCTTTTAAATACAGTATAAACAAAGCATTCCAAACCACTCTTCTATCAGACAGCTGTTCATAATCTTCTCTTATAATGCAAAGGTAAGGGAGTATGGTGTTACAGAAGAATGCTGAGTCATCAACAAACAAAAAATCAGAAAAAAATTCCAACCCACCAACTAAACCCATAATGCTTGGTTAATATTTAGTTTCTTATAACAAAACATTTGAAGTTTACTCTTTCTTTTCATTTTATTCAGCAGAAACTCTTGTTCCTGCATTCTTCCTAATGAGAGCAGAAATTACAATAATTTTCTTTACATGTAGTTTAACCTGTAATAGAAATGGTGTTTGATATTTTCTCACAAGCTGTTCGCACAGGTAAAACTGACAAGCAAAACTGCCCAGTTGAAGGTGGAGATTGCAACTCTTATTCTTTTAAGAAAGGAAAAGGAGAAGACAAGATATACAACTGTCCTTTAGCTTTATTGCAGCTTGATGTTTCTTCCAGTGTAGTAGCTGTGTGGAGTAGTGGTAGAGGTGAAAATGGTTAGCATAGAATCGTCATTCTGCATAAAGTTATCTCCTGGGATTTAAATGAAATTCCATTAAAATTAAGAAAACTAAGAACCTTTAGAACCTCTCCCATTTGGGAATCAGCTTGTATTTTTGGCCCAGTACAGTCATAGTGTATAATGATCTTCTAGACATTTGATGACTTCTAAGTCAGTTGTCTGCTTACATAAGTTAAAAGTTGTGGATAAAGTTATGTTGTAGATAAAGTATGAGAAGATCAATTATTCTCCCCTATAACAATGTTTAGAATAATTAAGAATCAATTGATAAAGCTGGAGAAAAGCTGGAATGTCCCTTTTCTGTGAAAAATGGCAATCTACAGTTAGGGGAATCTCATTCACAGGAAAAATATACATTACCCATGTCTCTCTTGTTTTAGAAATACACTGAAAGTTCTTCATTCTTTCTAAATGCATGTTTTCTTAATAGTCACCTAACTGCACTTTTCATGGCAATTTTGAGGAATTCTAAGTGTATTTGCAATTGTTCCGTGAAGGTAAGAATGCAATTTTCATTCTTGCTTGGAAAAACATTTTGGACCAAGGAATTGCAGTAAGGGGATAGGATATTTTTAGCCTAATGTGAAGGTAAAGCACTACCATCTTGAAAAGAACTCTACCTCAATGGCTGCTGAATGGCATTTTAAAATGGCATCTTGAACTAAATAGTATCTTTGAGTTAGAGAGAATGTCTTTCTTCTATCTCCTTTCTTATAAGGTTTGTCGCAGTGCAAACATTTGTGACAGAATTAAAGCAGTGTCTTCTTATGTTGATATGATTGAAAAGGTTGTCCTTCCAAATCTAAAATCTTGAAACTGTTCAGAATATACACAACTTGCAGTGCAAGTATTTAAAAGTTAGAGTGAAATTAGTTTCAAGTCTCCTTAAATTTAAGAAAATTAGACAAATAAGCAAATCTTTACTTTGTGATTCATAGCTTAAGTCAAACTTAGGTGCTTAGCCTGAGCATTCTTAAATATAGTAGAATGAAGCTCAAAATACAGGTTTGTACTTCCTGATGCTTTTATTCTGCTCTAATTGTGACTTCTTGTAACAATTTTTGATTTTCTGGATGCTTAATTTGTAGGGAAGAAGACTGTTTGTGCCTAATACTGAATAAATACTACAGAAGTTCTGAAGAAGTGAGGAAAAAAATCAATATATCTAATTTAAGGCAGAGAGGTACTGCATACAGACCCAACAGATATTCATCAAAAGTCAAATAGGATTTTAACGTCTGCATGTTGCCATAGATCTGAGCATTTGGGAACTCTCTATGGCCTTGAAATGACGAATGGTTATGTATTCCTGTTGGATCACTTCTAAATAAGTAATATGCCATAACCCTTATATTAAACGTGTAGGCTTCACAGATGCTCTCTTCAAATCAACTGATTATCGATCTGTACATGACATCACTCTAAAAGATGATCTTGGCTTGCAACACTCATACATAAATAAATACAAGAAAAGAGTTGGGGTCCGCCAGTTTCCACAGTGATATTCAGAACTCCTCTTACCTTTTTTAGTAAAACTTTTTTTGTAATTTCCAAAATGATATAATTTCATACCCATTTCAGCTTTCATCCTCCTGCTCTCTTGTTATGGTTACTCACCTAAAAAACTAAGGTATTTTTCAATGTTACCCTTATACCTGGGTAAGCAAATATATTTCAATAGCCAAGCTTGAAATTCAAAGCCATACCTCTTGCTTGCTAGTATATCACCATTTTGCTCTTATTTCTTTTATAAGTCACTAGAAATGGTGATTAAAAATATTGGTTATATGATTTTACTTGCATCATTATGTTTCTCCTTGGGACATTTAGGTAAAATGGACTCCCTTCAGCAGAAATATATTCTTTTTCCCCTTCTTAATTCAGCTTACTTTCACTATCAGAGGTAGATTTTACTCTTACCTTTGTAATAAAAGGATGATTTATAGGACTTTATAGAACGAAAACCTTACATCTATGAATACCTGAATCTAAGTCATATTTGAATTCCAGAACATAACAGAATTACTGAAAGAAGAATTTATCAAACATATTCAATATACATTTTAACAGAAAAATTGCCCTTTTTTCAAGGAAATGTTTATCAAATAATTATGATTAAACAGATTTTGTTTAAATACTGAATGTTGCAATAGATCTTTTTCCATGTTGCCCCTGATGTTTTAACTCTTGTTGAGTCAACTGGTATTAATATAACATTAGGAAAATTTCCCCTCTTGAGAGGAAATCTAGCTAAACAAAGTGATGTTTAATGTTTCATATTATATTTATTTAACTAAAATCGCTGATTAGATGTTAAACAGAACAGAGGTTAATGATCTTTGTTATTGGTATTATAAAAATTAAGAAAGAATAAAATAGGGTTAATGATGTATCCCATTATTGTTATTATGGGGAATAAACACATGCTGTTGTCCGCTGCAGTGAAAAAATTGGCCCCAAGCTGTAATTAGCAAAATTATATTATTGTCTAACCTTATGCTGTAATTAATTACTCATCACTGTACTTTTCAATGTGTTTTCTATGTGTTTTAGTTAGGTCTTCACCTCTATATGTAAAAAATAGAGGAAGTACACTCATATCTGATTTAATCCTACTTGTATATTAAAGCTGTTATTTATTGCATGAATAGAAAAAAGGTGACTTCATAGGATAAAAGCTGACTAGATAGAGGATAATCTGAATTTGTTCCTCATCTTGTCTTTTAATTTTCCCTTTTGTTTTGAATATCCATATTACAGCAAAAGGTCCACTGGGAATTAAAAAAGAAATCAACTGGTGAGATAAAACTATTTATTATTGGTTGTTTTTGTTATGATCGCGTGTGCCAGCCCAGAACAAGACCTTATTGTGCTAGGCTCTTTTCGAACAGAGAATACCAGATGGTCCCACCTCTAGAGAGTTTATAATCTGAATCAACAGGGTGAATGATGAGGCATAACATAAAACAGTAGTGTGAACAACGTGATGGCGGCAAACGTTGCATTAGTTCCACAATTTCTTGCTGAAATCAAGGAGGCAGGGATTATTATGTTTACTGGTGGGTTAGGTCTCACATGGTGATGGTGATCTTAGCACTTTGCAGCACTGTCAATACCTTCAGTGATGACACTGGGAAGCAGTCTCATGGCTGCACACTTCCTTCCCCACCTCCAAATTGCTCCTGCAGCTCTGTTTGGGGGACTAGAATGGCACAGAAATGAAGAAAAGGGTAACTGATATTGGTGTCAAGAAAAGCTGAGATGAAGCTTCTGTAATGGAAGGACAAGTTAGAACCTAACAACTGACCATATTTTTAGCCAAAGAAAATTACCTGCTTTGGCCACTTCTGCTTTCTTCAGCTAGATCTTTTCATTGGGTTGCTTCTGTAGTTTTACCGAAATAATCAACGGTCAGAGGGAGAAGAAGACCCATGAACACACCTACTGTGGCTAAGCATCCACCCCTATGGCTAGTACTCCAATTCCTGCATTATATGGAGAAGAAAAAGCTCTTCTACTCTCTGCAGGTGTAGTTCCAGTTTTGTCTTTTGATAAACTGTAATCCATAGATGGAGTTCATATGAAACCTCATTTAACCTGTTGAATAATCTAAAAATCATTTTACTCTTCCAGACTTAAGGAGTTCAAGGCAGGTCTCTCCTCTATTTTTTTCTGTCCTGAATGTTTTTACAGGAACTGAGCTTAGACTAAGAAGTCTGTATCTGGTTTTAACCAGTCCCTTTAATTAATTAGTGTTGGTACTTTATGTTAATCATAAAGACCAATGCGTCTTTTTAACAAACAGAATATAGAGATGCTCTAGTTTCATGTTTGACAAGAGCTGGTACAAGCCCAAAATAGTACATTACATATCTTTATGAATGCTTATGGTATCAAAAGTCCAGAAACAGCAGAAACTTACAGCATTCTTAGGGTTGTACATGAAGACAGCAGTGAAGATACAAGTTTTTTAAAAAATCTAGATATAGTTTTCAGAGAGCAAAGTATTTTTTTGTTTTTCTGCAATTTCATCTACACATGGAGATAATTTTTTCATTTTTCTGGAGATATTCCATATTTCATCATCTTTGTGAATTAGAAAAGTATTATCTTTTGCTGTTAAATTCCAATAGTCCATGGAATGATGATCATGGGGCCGGAGCACCTCTCCTATGAAGACAGGCTGAGAGAGCTGGGACTGTTCAGCCTGGAGAAGAGAAGGCTCCAAGGAGACCTTATAGCACCTCCCAGTACCTGAAGAGGGCTTACAATAAAATTGGAGAGGGATATTTAAAAAGGGCATATAGTGATAGATCAAGGGGGAATGGCCTTAAACTGAAAAAGAGTAGGTTTATATTAGAAGTTAGAAAGAAGTTCCTTACTGTGGAAGAGGTGAAACACTGGAACAGGTTGCCCAGAGAAGTTGTGGGTGCCCCATTCCTGAAGTGTTCCAGGCCAGGTTGGATGGAGCTTTGAGCAACCTCTTCTAGGAGAAGGTGTCCCGGCCCATGGTAGGGAGGTTGGAATTAAATGATCCTTAAGGTCCTTTCCAGCCCAAACCATTCTATGATTCTATGGTTCTTTCATTCTATCAGCTGAATGTTCACGTCATTACGCGATACATTCTGGAGTAGTGAAGGAGTTAGTTTGATCATCTACCAAACATCTTGGGAGTCTGGGAAGGTCCCTGCTGACTGGAAGCTAGCCAATGTTATTCCAATTTACAAAGAAGGATGGGAGGGAAGAACCGGCTAACTACAGACCTCTTAGTCTAACCTCAGTCACTGTGAAAATTATGAAGATTATACTGGGTAGTATGGAAAGGCATTTAAAGAGCAATACAGTTATCAAGCACAGACAACATGGGTTCGCAAAAGGTAACTCTTGAAGAATTTGTTTTCAAAAAAATAATTTTTTTAGGTTTTGGACCTTGTATTTTGTTTTATCAATATAAATTTGTATTAACAACCTTTTTTAAAATTTAACTTTAATAGTTAAATTTTCTAGCATAATGAATCATAAAAGCAGAAACACTTGAAGTACCTTACATATATTTCCGGTCTGTTAAATTAAAGTTTTATGTATATGGATTATGTAACTATCTTGAGGAACTTTCACTGGAGGCATTTTGAGGTAAAGACATTCTCAGAAAGACAAAATATAAAAAATAGAGAATGTCTGTTGGATTTTTTTACAAGTTTTCTAATACTTTTATACAGAAGGAATGCCAGTTGAAAAGAAGAAATTATGGGGAAAAAAGACTGTAACATATTTTAATGAATGACTAATTTTTAAAGCATATATATTACATACTCTAAGTTCTTTTTTTTCCACTGAGTATACACACAAGTGTAAGCATAATTCTCTGTTTTGAACAGCCGCATTTGTGATTGCTGCCAGGCAGATTAAATTCTAGTTCTATCTAATCTCTGCCATAAAGGAGCATGGAGGCTATTCAGGAAACACTGGTACATTATCCTCTGGGTGGCATAGGGATTTTTATTGCTTCTTGTCATTCATTGTGTATTTATTTTAAGAATATAATTTATAATTTGCTGGCACAGGGAACTCTGACCATTGGGACGTCTATACCACATTACAGTACAAAACAATAAAGAGAAGCTAGTATGACGGAAAGTATGGATACATCTGCAGTATGAGCAAGCAGAGCTGATATACATCTTACAACTGCTAGCCATTCCTTTAACTATGAAATCATCTGCAGGAAAAATATCCTGTTTTGATTTGTTTTCTAGTATAAGGTAATGGCATGCCAAGTACCAGCTAAGACAGCAAGGAGCATTTCCTTTGCTGCACCTGCCTCTCTGAATGGTCCTGGAAACAGTAATGGGACTTCAGAAAGAGAAAGATGCCCTGACTATAAAACTACACTGATACTTCTCAGTAATTTTGATGTCAAGCCAAATGCTCAGCTTGTGTTGTTTGAGGATACTGTTCACTCTTTTTGAAATGTGAAAGACAATTTTCTAACCAAATATTAGCATTTATTTGATTAATGGCTGCTTGCAAAATCCCTATTTTTCATCTCTCTTTCTTTGTCAGATACTGTCTATTTAAATCTGCTTTTTCTAAGGCAATTCCTGAATTATTTTGTTAGCTGCAAGATACATTGTGCAGTTAAAATCTCCCTCAACTGTTTAAGAATATGGGGGGTATAACGTCCTGGGGATGATATTAGCAAAAGAAGAGTGATTAATAAATACACACTGTATCACTGGAGAGAAGACACTCCAGATTTTCTGCGTTAGTTAAATTTAGTGTGTAAAAAGTAGCTTTCTTGTGACTTTGTTAAGCGTCTCTTGCTGTTATATTACACAAACAGAATTTTTAACATCTATTTTGTAATTGTGTTAAAGATACAGATTTAGTTTCAACAAGGTTTAAGAAGTTATTTGCAAGGTGTCAGATCTTGCCTTGCCTTGAATAAACTTGTTTCCCAAAAGCAGATGTTTAGTACCTTTTGATCATTAGTCTTTTACCCAGTTGTGTTGATAATACTGAGAAAACTCTGTACTCTGTAAAAGAGTCGGGGCACTCACACTTTTAATCTTTCATTTGCAAATCCTGACAAAAGTGAGTTGACAATTCTTATGACCTTAATGGTGACTCTGAACAGATACAACCAGAAAAAACACGTCCTTTGGAGAAATATTTATTTTACATGTACAGCAAGTATTTAATTGTTCTGTTGACCAGAATGGAGACATATTTTTCCATGTTGTTTTGTGCTGTATGACAGAACAGATAAAAGTAGAGAGATTCTTGAATGTACAGGAAAAGCATGTATCTATCTAGGTCTAAGGATTTCAAACTTCAGTATTCTCACCATGTACCTCACCATTTTAAGCTTACTTTTTCACTGTCATACTGGTAAGGTACTTAATGCTTCCATGCAGCTATTTCTATATATTTCTGTATAGTCTGCTTTGCTTAAGCAGACGTGAGATATGTCTGCTTCTTACTTCATCTGCATATTATCTGTAGCAACAGGCTCCTCCGCTCAATGAGGCATTATGAAATGACGACAACATAAGTTATGTCAATAAGAAAATGTCCTAATTTTTTATTTGTATTTGTATTTGTTACACAATATTTTTTTAAAAGTGTATGTGCCATGCTTCAATTTATAAAATCATTCCCATTTGCTTATATTTCAACCTTGGTGAAAATATTTCTTGGGTAAGGATGGTCTTAAGCATTTGTTAGGTGGTGTTTTGATTCAGAAGCCATAAAGTTTTGCACCTGAAAACATGCAGAGTTATGCAAATATGTGCATTATAAACATTTATAGAAGAAACTGGCAGTTACAATGTAAGCTGAATTATTTCTTCCACAAACAGAGTGTTAGGATATTTTGTATGAAGGAACAAAACTGAAGAGAGCATTTTATGAGTGAAGGAAGAGCAGTAACTCAGATTATCAAACAGAAGATGTTATGTAATCATTATTTATATGGTGTTTTATTGCCTTCCCTGTAGACAGTCTTTTTGTAATTGTTTATTTTCCTGATGATTGTTCAATTTTTTCCTCTCATCATTAGAATAATACTATTGACACAATAGGTTAGTGTTTCCATGGATGTAACAAAAAATACACTGAAAAGAAATCGGTAACATGAGCAGAATCAAGGATCCTTATGTTGAGCAGTACATTTTGGTTAGACAGTGAATCCATATTTCTGATCCAGCATGTTAGCTTATTGAGTGGAGACTCAAAATGTCCAACTATAAGCAGCTTCCCTTGCAAAATATAAAGGGATTAGGGATTAAACTTTTCAAGTCAGAGATTTTTTTTCTATATGCTTAAAAGCCATAGCTCATAGGCTACTTCTTTTTTTTCTAGTTTTCCTCTATCAGCAATGATCTTAACATATTTAACCTTTCACTATTCATCATTAAATGCTAGATAACTTGTTTCATAGGCTAATCTTTCTTTTTCATTTTTACACTTATGTCAACATCCATGACATTACAGCCCTTTAACTTCTCCAGTGAAGTCAAAAGGAAAAAATTTCTAGAGCCATATTCACAACAGTGAACTTCTCAGATCATCTAGCAGTGTGTTTTCCGTAAACAGTTTGGATTATAATCTATTGCTACTTCTTCCGGGAAAGAACTAGTAATTGGTATAACATCACTTTGGCAATGAACATTCTTCTAAATCAAACAAAGAATTGTTATATGTGTTTTTTTCTAAAAATTAGATATGTTAATTCCTTTTATACACTTCAAATTTGTCATCCTATAGATAGTATAATGCACAGGCATGTGCAAAGAAATGGGGAGGAGGTTTCTCTTTGGCTGCTGAGAAAACAGGAAGCAATGAAGGGAAGTGATGGTTTAAGGAGCATGGACCTCATCTTCTCCATATCCACTTTCAAAGCATTGCTGCTTTAACATGTATTCCATCTTCTAGAACTTCATTATGCTCCTAACCTAAGAAGATAAAGAGTATCAGTCTAAAGCTTTTCAGTGAGGTAATTATTTTATTGTCCTCTGACAGTGGCCTCATCAAATGCCAACAGAGAAGCATAAAAACACTGAGTCTGAATTTGGGTGCACATTGCCTGCACTGTAGGATGGGGTTGTAGAATATTTATTGAGTTCAGATCAACAGGCTCAGTGCATGCAGGTGTGAAGGGTGGTCCGAAGTTTCTAAGTTAAACACCTGGTGTCATCTGAGATGTTCCAAGATCCCTGGAATATTCATATGGAGATGGAACATGTGCTTCAAGACTTACGGAAATATTAACTGCTTCTGGAGTGGTGGCTGGAGGCAAGGTTGGTACCGTAGAGCTTCTAAAATGGTAGAGATCTGCTCAACAGCTACATCCAAGTGCCTTCGTTTAGGCAGCAGACCCCTTCATGTATTTCCTTCATGTTTCTTTAATCCAAGCCTGGTTAGAAAGGTTGTGCACCAGTGTAACTGGAAACAAAATCAAAAATATGTATTTCTGTGTTATAAATGTAATCTAATCTCTAATGAGGTGCTATTTATTGTTTTTCTGATCCATTTATTTTGCTGTATTTCTTGGTACTTGTGCACCTTTCAGGAAAGCCCAGTGAGCCAGTACCACTGAGAAACAATAAATTATAGCACAGGGACTGTAGTGAGCCATTGCAAACCACCCAAAATTAGGTTCTTGCTCTAACTTGCAGTTTGCAGTCCAAGTTTGAAGGAGAAGATGCCCTGTTTTCCTGCATTTAAGTGCAGGGAAGGCTAATCTTGTGTTGAGACATGAGAAAAAACAGCAGAACTCCCGTCCCCCGTTCTTCCCTTAATCCTCCAATAACATGGGCATTGTTCATTTTATAGCACATTGTCACAATTCTCTCCTGGCTTCTGCAGCTTGCCTAAAAGATATTCCCACAGGAAACTGGAGAAATCCTGCAACACTACACTGAGAATGATAGGTGTGCTATAGTGAGGGGTCAGAAGATAGAGATTAATGAGAAGGAAGCAAAATGTCAGCAAATCTCTGCCGGAATATCTATGCTATCTACAGGAGGATGTGAATGATGGGGACGAGGGATAAAGTGTGTTTATTTTTTGCTGTAAGAAAGGCCAGAGGTGACCTTATCCTAGGTTAGTAGGATGTGTTCAGGAATGAGACATACTTATTCATAGGTCTCAAAGATTAAAAGTTCATGTTTTTGTTTGCTGTTGATGAGAAAAATATAAAGCTTTTGAAGAGGCCTAATGTAGCAAAAATTATTAGCAAAGAATGTGACATAAGTAGAATTTGAAATTTATTTAGGGAAGACAAGGAAATACGACCTGATAATGGATGAAGGAGCAGGAAGATTTAGACAAAATTTGACAATGTGTGTCAGTCTCTCTCAAAAATATTTGCCAGAGGATCTTAGAATACTTTATAATTGTTAGTGACACTGATTCGTAAGTTGTATTTTGCTTATTTTACAATGAATAAATATAGACATATTCTAAACATATACAAGAGATTTAGATGTAAATACTTATCTTTCCTCATCAAATAAGTCCCAATCAATTCTAATGAGATATTTTAAAAATATATCATCTGGCAGTATCACATAATATGCTGAAAAATTATAAAATTTATATGTTTTATTCATTAATAAAATGAATGGCAATTATTTACTGTATCTACTGCATCAAGTAAGGCTGAAAACTAAACCAAAACAGTATAGATAAACTCATAAATATAACATCTTTACAGGTAAACTGAAGCCTACCTTGAGAGACATATCTTTTGGATCATTCTAAGTCTGGAACTTGCCATCATTATTTCAACCCAAACAGAAATTTTGGAAGCTGTTATGTATTATTGTAAGGTGTATTTTTAACCTGGGGTCGCTACAAGGTAAGGACAAGGAGTAGTACACAGCTTGACCTGCCACAGGAATTCCAGATAAAACCCCAGAAGTTGAGTCAGAGATAATCACAAGATCTGGAATCTGCAACAACAAACTGTTCATATATCTACCTGTCAGCCGTCTTCCTCTAAGGGAGGGACACAAGGTCACTGAAATGGTGACTTTCCATCCCTTTTTTTTACTGGACATGTGGTGGGTAAATGGAGAATCAAATATTTACAGGAAAACACTTTTCCATGAAGACTAAGTGATTTTATTTCAAGTGTTTGTTTTTTTGTCCTTTTTTGCAAGTTCCCATAAAAAGTAATAAACTAATCAAGGAAATATGGTTAGTACTCTTAAGAGTATTTTCAAGTTTAATTTCTTTAATAAAGAAATATATTTCCATTAAATAAATCAGGTATTAGTTTTTTTCAATAAATTGAAATGAGAATGTGTGGAAGGAAAGACAGAATCACAAAAATGGAATATGGATCACTGAGTTCAATAGAGCAGTTCTGCCTGGAACAGTACAACGCATATCAAGTGTATGTTATGTACAGGCAGTATCACTACCCTCCCAGTACTATTCCCTTATGCATTTAAAAAATATCTCAAATACCTAGATGCAAAAATATTTTGGTTTGGGATACTCTAACATAGTCATGTCTGTGGCGATTCCAGTAATAAGAGATGTAACATATATTGTCTAATAACAATAGTTAAATGTATGGGTTATGTTAGGTTGTGATGTCACAATGCTAAACTACCAGACTTTGTTAATTCTCAGTTTTCTGAAAAGAAAAATGTTGAAATGGTTAGAATCAGACATCTTTATCTGCGTTTTTCTCCATTACAGGGAGACTGATGATGTTCAGAAGCAAAAGCAAACAAGCTATGATCTTAGCTCTGCTACAGGGTTTAATCCATGTTCAGGGGCCCTTATGCCTGCAAACTTTGGAGAAAAACCAGGAAGGAAAGTGGAAAAAGAAATGTTGCTTTGGTAAATTGGATAATTTGAAAGAGAAAGCGTATTTGCATATTCCGGTATGTTGTGAGGCAATACTTCTGTGAGGCAACTGAAGAACAGAAATGGTTGTATTGCTGTGCCTGTGCTCCCACCCCTCATACACTCTGGATATTTTGCAGCCATGTGTTTATTTATTTATCAGTGGCACAGCTGGCTTTAGGACAGTGCTATTCTCATTTTTCAGGGGCAGGGAGGGAACTGTGAGCTGCTCGGGTTCACACAGGACATCGGTGCAAGAACAGGCAATGAAGCTCTATTCTCCTGGGCCACGGCGTTGGCACTCTGACAACTGAACCCAACTTCCTTCTCCTGGATCCTGGACAGGACACAGAAACGTATCCATTTGGCAAAGGGGGAGGGGAACCCCTGCATCCCTTCCTTATTTTGTTTTTATTTTTGGAGGGGACAGTTGCAGTTCTCATGAAGGGCAAGGTTATTTAAACTTGATGATGAGTAACCACATGTTTTTCAGCATTTCATAAAGTTTGTAAGGGGTGAATTCCAGACAGAGCACAAAATGTCACCACACAAAAAGTCAAACCAGTGCTTTTACCAAAGTATATAATGAATGTTAATAATAATTCATTGTTGGTCACTGTGCATCTCCATGCACTATAATTTATCTTCTTATGCATATTGTATATATATAAAGATAAAAGAAGCAGCAGGAATAGCATATATTCAATGAAAAGGATTTTTCCTTTTCCCTTTTTTTTCTTTCACCTGGTCTTATAAAGATCCATTAGAAAACACGTCTAGAAACTTTTTATAATTGAGAGAAAGGTCCATTGTTTTGAATGACTTCATGATCATACTATTTATAAAACTGAATTTGTTTTCCTGAACTCCTGAAAAAAGTGCCTTCCTGGTTAAGTTAATTTTATGTGTATGTAATATACTGCTGTTGTACCAAAATAGAGTATGGTAGTAATATTTTATCATGCTTAGCAGTGTTACTATTTTTTCCTGCTAGTTCTGTTAAGGTAGTACTGTTGTTTTTCAGATGCTGTCTCCATAAAAATGAGACCATAGATTCTTTGTGGAAAATCATATATTTTTCTCATATACAAGGTGTAGATCTCTATTACTTTTGTAGATTTAACACATTTTCACGATTTAAAAAATTGTGTTTTCTACATTTGAAGAAACATGCAGAACATTCTAAGAAATGTAATTTACTTCAGTTTCCTATGAACCTGAGAATCCTGATTTTACAGCCCAAGGTAAATCTTGGTAGTCCTTTGTTTTTCTTACTTCAAACCAAATTGCTCGAATGATGGCATGTGTATTTTTGTGTAATAGATTGTGCAGTGTTTTGTAATGAGCTGAATAAAGTAGCAGTTGATATTAAATGTTGGACTAGCAAGAGCAACAAGGTAGAGAATTATTATTTTCCTATCAAAGTTTGCCAGTTCTACAATGAGCTTAAAGCAGGAAATATTTTTCTTTTAGAAGTGCACTGTGTGTGTCACAGCAGAGGCTGGAACTAAGGGGAAAAACTGATACATACCTTATAGACATCCCTGTCTTGACTTTGTTATTATATTTATACAATTTCTCATAAAAAAGAATATTTTAAAGGGATGAAATGGAGTTAGGAAAAATTTAAAGACAATTGAAAAAGAAAAATAATTTGATAATCAACATGTATTTTTTAGTTCCACTTTGTTTTATTAATTACAGCAAATTCCATATTAAAGCCATATTTCATGTATCTAGGAGGAAAGTGAATAGAAGAAATTCTAAAGAATTGCACAGGGAAGGAAAGGGGTTTTAGAAAATTCAAATAGTGGTGAGAGAGTGGAAATATAAACTGAAGATGACTTTTAAAATCAACAATTCCTTCTTTGTGGGAAAGAGAGGCAACAGTTTTGTCACTTAAATTTAGCCCTGGTCACTGTAGTTACAGCCTGATCTCTCAGTTGCTGTAAGAGCAACTGGCTCTTTGGGAAGCTGGGAAAAAACCCGCTAACTTGAGACCAGCTGATGGTCATCTTAGGGAGTTTACTTGTTTGTATTCTGGGAGAAGTTGGAAATCAGTTTTCTAAATTTGATGTGTGATCCTGTTGTTATGCCACAGTGACAATATACAGGGACAGACAGGGCTGCTGCAGTTGGTCTCAGTTGCAAGCCGTTGATAAGCTGAGTAGAGTTAGGCAGTTTAAATGTCAATGTCCTATACATTTATTTATAGATCTTTTGCATCTGTTCAGGGAAGAAGTTGCATTTCCTACTGAAGAATACCAGTGATCCACCAGAGGTAAAGAACTTTACATTTTTTACTGTTTACTGTCCAGCTGAGATTACGAACTTTTTAAAGTAACAAGGAGACATCAATGTACCTGTAGAAGTTGTGTGGTTTAAGTGTCTTGAATAAGTGCATTTGTTTGCTTATACATAGATCTATCCATATCCACCTATCTACCTTAAGCCGACTTCATGTAAGCATAACTTAGTAATTTTTTAGCTGTAGTGATCCCTTCCCTAAAATTATAAATTGGGACCTGGGGACTTAATAACCTGTAACAAGTGCTCCTGCTTCACAACACCTACTTTGCTTTATCTGAAGGCTAAGAGAAGATATCTCTATTTGAACTTCATATTTTAAATGGTGACTTGTTGCCCCAGAAGTCATGAAAGCCGAATCTGTCTTCTAGTAGATTTTTATGCCAGTGCAGGCTCCCTGTTATACAGTAAGGTATTGGATGTTCTTGTCAAAATTTGTGAAATAATCTGTTGTTATATTAAATATCAGAGTTATAACTTCAATTGTTAATCACCATCAAGAGTATAATACATTGAAAAAAGAGATTTTGGGGGGAGAGGGAGAAATAGTGTCAGTCACGGAAATTCCACAGAGTGCAAAGCAAAGGGAAGGGAGAGCTACAAATGCTGTAGTTAGATTACCATTCTCTAAACTTGCGAAGTGTTAGTAGCAGAAAGCACAGTCTCCAAGAGATTGCTGCACTATTGAAGAAATCTATCGCTGGCATTTTAGTAATAATAATAAAAGAGGGAATGTGCTCTAAACTAGCCTAATCATTGTAGGAGAACCATCTCCTTGGAAAGAAAGAACATGCAAGACAAACTTCTCTCATTTCCTGCTTGCTGAGAGACTGAAGTTAGTGAAATGGCCTGAAAAATAGTCCTACCTAGTTTATGCCATGGGGCAGTACACCCACTAAGGTGCATTAGTCCCTGATGATAGGGATCCAGATTCTATTCTATTCTACCATTCTAGATACAGTAAAGCAGGAATAAAAAGGCCATACTTTCCTCTGGAAAGACAATAATGTAATTTGAATGGAAATTAGAAACTTCTAAGTCAGCATGTAAAACAGAAAATGTATAATTTCCCCTTGTGGAGACCATGCATTACATTCATCCTTCAATCAGAAGCAATAAATTCAAGTGGGAAACCAGCAATGCATCAGCCTTCCACAGAACCTGTTGTGCATTTTCTGCAGCACTTTCATCAGTGTGTGGGATTTTTCACAGCAGCTCCTAAATGACACTGACCAGTTAAGATGATGTGTAATTTTTGGATTTATGTTGTGAGTACTCAGTGAAGTAAATGCTGACACACTTTCACAGTATTTTCACACACACTTTCACACTATTACATGTCATCCTACATATCATTAACATTTCATTTGGTCCACTTCAGAAGACAGTGCTTGACTGGTGTCACCAAAATAGATGTGGCAATGTAAATATTACAGGAACATTTTCTTCACAGACTTTTATAATTTGCTCTCAGACTTTTATAATTTACAAGTCACTTCTTAAAACTCTGACAAAACCAAACTTTCCAGTGATGATATCCACTTAGGTTCAGTTGGTAGCATGAAACCAGAGGTTAGTATCCACCCACTGGACCATAAAGAACTTTTCAGTAGGATGCTATCCAGTCCCTGTGAAAGTTCATTATGTTCATAAATCACTCATAACAATACTAATTTAAGAACCTGGAGGCAGATACCACCATCACCAAGGAAATAATATATGAAGAAAGGTATCTATCTTTTTCATACATGTTAGACTTATCCTTAAATGCGAACTACTTATTTTGATTTCCCTAGACCTTCTTCCTTGTGATCCTCCTATCAGAGATATTTGAGGATTTTTTTTTTAGGTGGAAGGCAGGAAAATCGTAAGGAAATGCTAATATTCAAACTGTTTCTGATCTTTCTTGTTCTTAATGCACTTAGGTTTAAACACACAATACTTTCACATTTTCAAGTCAGTAGATTTGAATTATTATACTTGTGGATAGAAAGTAATACCAGCAATCTAAGCACCAACAAAGTAAAACAGTACCTGCATCCATCTAAACATATTGCGTGTTAGTAAACCATAAAATAGAAGGGAAGAAATTACTGATTTTTACAACTCCTTTCTCTCATAACAACACATTGTTCTGAGCCCTGTACTTTCTGGTAATGCCACAGAAATGGCTTCCTTACTAAATACTGGATGTTATAGTCAAAAGAAACACAAGTATGGAAAAAAAATCTTAACATCACCTAGCATCACCTGGCATATTCTTTGGTCTGTCAGTCATCCTTTCTGAAAGATGAAATCTTTTGGTCCTTACAGTGTTGCACTATGCAGAGTGACTGCAGTAGCCTCCACCTCTTTCACATCACTTCTTAAAAACAAATTCTTATTAGTATTCCACTCCTGAACACATGTCAGAAGTCATTAAATGTAGCCAAGCAACTGCACGTAGCTATCCCTTTCTCCATGTATTCAGTGTGTCTATCCATGTATCAAATTTATGCAACTGTAATATGAATCAATATTATTCTTCATACATCATCAACAGGAATCTCATAGGCTACCACAGCCTGATGAGATGGAATCAAGGTGGATTTTTAGAATTCTGGAAGAACATTACTTTTCTAATGGTTAAGGCAGATTTTTTTCCCACATTGAAAACATAGAGATAGGGAGGTGAGAGAATGTGCTGTCATCAGTTTGGAGGTCAGTAATAAATTTATTATTAAAATTTTGTTCAGGAAGAAATTTTATGCTTTATTGTGATTACTGGTGATTATACAAAGAACCATCTACTGTATTTATGAAAACTATGAAAAGTGGGATCAGGTTTTCTGGAGCTCCATTTATAATGACTTTGTTGAACTCAGGTTAATTATGAGGGAGGCCCATGTGAGAGAGGAGGCACACCACAGAACAAAAGGGATTCATTTTTTTCATCTACTGTTTGAATTTCATCCTTTCTTCTTTCATCTGTTTTCATCTTATGGAAGCGATTATAAGTGCTAATGAGACATTTGATCTTGCTTCAGGCAGTCATTTTCTGGTTAACACAACAGAGGTATAAAGCATCTATTCTGGAATTATAGGAAGTCAGCAGGCTGGGGTCATATATTCTTTTCTCTTATACCTACCTAGTTACAACAATCCTTTTTCTGGTACCTGAAATACTTATTACACTATTTTATTTTTCTGTCTGCACCTCTTATATGAACTCCTTGTCACTAATTTATGTCAGGAAAAGATATAATTCTTACAGGTGCTTCCAATTTAGAAGCCAGTCAGAAGTATTTGAAACTTTTTTCCTTTTGGGAGCTAATTCTAGTCAAGTTGAAAATTACAGATGTGTTGTTTAGTTCAAGAAACAAGTGGTGACTGATGAGCAGAAGTAGCATTTGAACCTGGGACCCAATAAGTACAGTTCAATAAATTGGAGGATCAGTCTACAGAGAACAGTACTGTTTGAAAACATGATTTCTTTCATGTTGGCTTAATTTTTCAGAAACCATAACGAAACCTGGCAGTTCTGAGCCATTCATTTCATCAGTCTTGTTTATCAAAAGAAAGTCAGAGAATGCTTTTGGGTCTGTGTTCCTCAAACGCTGATAATTATGTGTATAGACAGCACCGCTTGTATTACACAGAACACACAGTGGAACTGGGAATGCCACCAAAATTTAAAGGAACCACCCCTGAGAAGTGTACCAGGCAAACCCCAAACATTTCATCCATTAGTATGAATTTTGTTTTTGAGGAAATTACCCTTGTTAATCACCACTGCTCTTTCATTATGGTACAATCAGTTTCTCATTGCTAACTTGAATGTGGAACTCTTCTAGTGCCTACTTTCCATAAATTAAAGTTGCTGCCAATTAGCCATTTATAGGAGACAGACTTGTGATATCTTTTCAAGAAATAAACACATGAGAACAGTGAGGTTAATTAGTGGCAATACTTTCCTATAATCCACCTGTTTTAGGTAATACCAATAACTTTTACAAACACTCCTGCTCTGAGACTGATAGCAAATGCTGCTAAATATGTCTGCATATGCATAGTCTGGTGGTCAATGAAATGTATTCCAAAGTCTTAATACAAAGCAGAATAGTATTTAAACATGCCTATTCAGTAGGCAAAAACAAGTTCATGAGATTTTCTCACACCTAATATTGGAGAAAAACTTTGGGCTTAACAAATAGTTTTTACTAGAACACTCAGAGCATTCAAAAATTAGAAGAAAAAGCCTTCTGGGCTTTGTTTTTGATATGTGGAAAAAGGAGAATAGGCCTAGAGAGAAAAGAATAAATATCCCAAAATAAATCTTTAAAAGCTGGTGGATGGTCCAGCATTTTCCATGGTTTCTTTTCCCCCAAGTCTATAATTGAAAAAATCACCAAATATTTCTTGGTCAATTCCTTATTTGGGAGCATCTTTTTAAGGAATGGATTTTTAAAAACATTATTTTAATTCTGTGACTGAATATTGTTGTTTAATTGGATGACTGTGATCTTTATAATCAGGCTTCCAATATAATAAATTATAACCATGAATTTTACTTATATAATGAACCATTATAGTTACTTGATGAGTATTTCAAGTTTCAAAATTTCAAAGAAACTTTAGACTGAAAAATTAATTCTGATGTAAAAACATTTTGAAAATCTTTCAAACTTTTCAAAGGTCTCTAATGTTATTAATATTTCATTAAATATGTCTGCTGGCAAACATAATATTCCTGGAACAGAAAGAGAAAGCAAATGTAAGAAAATTAAAGCATGTTAATAAAGCTGAAATGAAAACGTAGAGAAATCCTGTTTTTCTGATTATCATGCAGGAGCATGTTAAACTGAGGACTAGAATGTAGAGCCACTTAGTGTATTCTTATTATTCTTAACTTCACTATTATGTAGTCCTACTCAAATTAGTAAAGACACATGCATACATAATGTTAGCTTCAGTAAAAGACATCAATCTTACAAAAAGCTTATGCCTTTAGGTAACAATTAGATTAATTAATTTTACTCATAATATAACTCCTAAACACAGTTATTGAAGATTATTTTCAGGATCTAGACTCACATTAGCAAATCATTAGGTTTTAAAGTGTTTTTTGAATATTTTAGATTTTGTTAAGTCTACTTAGAAGAGTTTTAGGGAGGACAGGACATGTATTTTTTAAACTGGACAAGTTTCTCACACATGCTGTCATATTTAGAATACTGTTTCCTGACATAGCACTTTTTTCCTCCTTCAGAATATGACTACACATTTCAGTAGTCTTCAAATTCACAGGCACATGTCAACTTCACCAGCTGCTCATTAGTTTGGGTATTTTAAAGAAGGTAGGGAAATTCAGAAAGCTTGTTTCTTATCGAATGAATCAAGCGTGCAGTGTGAAGGTAGTAATGAGGAAACATAATGGGTTAAGAGGAGAGAACTCCCACACTTAATTCCTTCCTTTTAGATGAGCTCCTTCACCAGAGTGTGATCCTTGTAATGTACACATTTATAGCACAGGGTTTCTTATTTTAAAAGAACTGTGATTCATTGTATGGAGGTGGAGAGAACTGAGAAGCTTTTGCACATTAACAATTTTAGATGAAGAAAAGAACCCTATTTTTTCCCTTGCCTTTGCATTTTTGGTAGAACTTTATGAGACAGAGTATTTAAGTATGATGGTTAATTTTATATCAGATTTGATCCTGCCACCAGTTACTTTCTACTTCTGCAGGCTGCTTACTCTGTCACCGAGTATTAGATGTATTACCCACAGAGCAGTAATTATATTTGACACATAATTATTATGGTTTTGATGACAAGAAGGCCTTTTCTTTTCCTGCTTTCATAACATATACTCCTGAAAGTGCTGGCTGGCTGAATACAGTTAGTTTAAAAGCACTTGGATTTAAATTGAACCCTGGGACAAAGAAGAAATGAAAAGAAAGAGCAAGCACATTTGAAAATTCCACAGATGATCTCACACAGTCGATTTTGAAAAGGAAAGAAAGCCTTTAAGTGTTGTTAATGTAAAAGGAAAAAGAGCTGCCGGGCTGCAGCCATGCCAGATCCCCAACAGGAAAGGAGTGCTTTTAAAGTTAATAAACTGAAGGTTTGGAAAAAACAGAGGCTCCTGGCAAGGCCACATAAACTACACAAATGAGTTTCTAATCTTGCCACATGGGCATTTTTCCAACTCTGCACTCTGAGTCACCCCCAGCTGCAGGCCTGGATGAGCAGTTTAATAATCCTTGGCCTTTTTTTTTTTTTTTTTTTTTTTTTAAATGATCAGCACCAGAGTATCATGTTTCTGGAGCCTGGAGGCTGTGTGGTATTCAAATAGGGTGAGTTCTTGAAATTCCTCCAAACCTACCTGCAGCTGCCTCTGCCTTTTTGCTGAGTTTAGAAAAGGTGGACTTGCAAACTTTGTAATTTGCAATCATCTTCTTCCTCCCTCGTCTGTTCTTGGTTTCTCATAGTGTGCACAGGGCAAAGCCAGGCTGGGAGGACGCAAAGTGTTCTTCCTGTCTTTTTAAAAGGAAAGAGAAGTTAACAAGGCATGGACGGGGCAATGTCAATGCTAGAAATCCTTCTCTGGGAATTGAGTGGTTGTGAAGGAAACCTGAGCAGAAAAAAAATGAGCTGACTTTCTTCTTTTGGATCCAAGAGCTGAACATCAGCATCAGGGAAGCTGAGCTTGTTGTAAAGGGTATCCCTCCTACTGATGTGAGCTCTTCAATCAGTGCTGAGACAATGATAATCAAATTAATATACTATAAAGCGACTCTAATTTTGGCCTGGTTTGTTATTGTAAGAGTTCCTAGGGAAGGGCAAAGGAGGAGGTGAAGGCTGCTACAAATGACTAATGCTGCTTTTCAGCCTCTTAAGCCATATTTAGTGATGAGGGATATAAACACAAGCTTTCAGTACAATTTTTCCTATTTGCTTCTGTTTCCTTTCTTCTGTTCCCTCTCCTAAAAAGAGCTGATAGACAGGCATTTATCGCACGCAGCTCGCCGCGTTTGGCTGCTGCCCGGACCATTGCCGTGTCTGGGCTCGGCCCCGACCCGCGCGGGCTGCGCTGCGCCCCGCGGGCAGTCCCTGGCCCGGGTTGTGCTTGGCTCCGGCAGCGGCGCGGGGAAGCTCTGCCCGGGACTGGGCTGCCACCGCTGCCGCTCCCCGGGATTCAGTGCCCGATCTGCCCCCAGCCCGAGCCTGCAGCCTGCTCGCCTCGCCAGGGTATCGTGGTCGCCCCTCTTTGTCAGTCTTGGCCATTGGTTTTGCTTGGGAGTCAAAGTTTGTGTTCATTACCTGCGTGAGGTGGGTTTCGTGTACCTCCTTGACATTCTGTAAATCCTGAATTCTTTTTCCATGGTGAGTCCACACGTATACATTAAACTGTGATTCTCTGGGGCAGTCAGAATTGCAGACCAGCCTGAGGCATGGCAGTATGATAAAGTTTTCAGGCCCTGTTTAGTTAAGGCTGAAAATCTGGGACCCAGCCAATCTACACCACTCAGGGCTCTTTTCACAGTCCAAAATGATTTGGCTTAAACATTTCCAACTGTGATGAGGTCTCATTTCAGTGATTATACAGTCATTCACTTTTCCACATCAACATCAAAGTCATTAACAACTGAGTATTATTGCATTGGCTGGAATTCAGTTAAGGACTAGAGGGATGTTGCTCTTTATTAAGATAAATCATTGCCTTGGTTATGTCACCCATGAAATAATCAATTTACTGTGTTGGTTAATTTCCTCCCTCTTTGATCTGTGAATTAAATTCAGCAGATCATTGTTCCACACAACTGCAGTGGAAAGGATGCTTTAAAATAAATTCACCACATTTTCTAATGGTAACTGTGTAAAACAAGACTGCACGTGGCCTGGTCTATTTCAACAGTTTCTTTTGAAAGCTTCAGGGAAAAATGAACCAGTGGCACCTATTTGGGTGATACTCCCTCAAAATTCCTGAGGAATGAACCAGACGAAAGAGGAAAAGCTAGCAGAACTGATTTTGAGGCCTTCAGAGGAGTTAGGCTGATTGCCAGAGCAAATGAAAATATTTCTATCAAAGTGTAAGGCTATTTCTTTATAGCTTTCATGAGCTTACTTACTGAGATGCTTACTGGAAGAATTTTTTTTTTTTCAAAAATCCTATTCATAACAATCTGAATATTCTGAACAAAATAAAACTGCACTGGTGCCAATTGATATTCTAATCTCCTTTTACATTGAACTATGCATTCTGAAATTAAACTACATATATAAATAAGCCCACGCTGACTGTAGAAATCACTGTGCCTATCAATGAGAAACTGATTATGAGAAACTAAAGCCCAAAACTGACTCTTCATTTAACAGAATTTCAAAGCAGTGTGGGTATCTAAGTCTCACTTTTCTTATATGAAACTCTAACTGTTCACAGATTAAATAATGTGTGCTAATTAAAATCAACACAGGCTTCCACAGTATTTTTCTAATGCAAGCTCAGATCCATGCCTCTTCTAAAACTTGACCTCTTCTCACATGTATGTCCTTTAAACTTGAGACCATGATCCATGGTGAGCTTTGAAAAACAGGAACAGCATGTGATGTGGTTTTAAGAAATGGAGCTCAGACTATGTTGTAAAATGTATCTAATATTCTCCTAATGATAATGTTGCAGGGCTCAGCTGACCAAGGCTGTGTACACCTCCTTGGCCAAGTTCACTGCCGCATTTCCCAAACTATTTTGCAATGCTGCCACACCCCCGGTGTTAGGCACATAGACCCCTCATGTTGCAAAAGCTGCTTAATCTTTGAGGGAAGACAGTGTACAAATTGGATTAATTGTTGGGTTACTGTCCAATCTCTCACAATTGTACTGCTAAGGTTACTGTAAAATGGTCAGCATCTAATTTTGTTAGACTTTGAGGTAAGCAGCATGTAGGTTTCTGATTGTGAAACCAAGACACAGAATTTCTTCCACATTTTGACATCTTAAAGCTGTATTTATATAATCTTAGAGGTTCTAGAACATGTATTGGTGAGAAGAAATGCTATAATTTTTTAGAGAAAATGCATATGAAAATATTACTGCTGAAATAGTTGAAAATTCCTGACTGAACTAAAACGAAATCACTTTATTTGCCAACTCCAATTCCCATTACATGAGTAAAATATTTTCAGTAATTCTCAGGTCAAACTTACAAATTGGAGCAATGGATTAAGAAGATATAATACTGTTTCATTATAAGAATAACACCCCCAATTCGCTTAAAAATTAATGAAAGCTGATTGTAGATTGGTTTCTGTAGCAATTACTTATAGTGTTTCTCCTCACATTTAACAAAAATTGTGTGTGATTTCATGAAAGAAAAACAATTTGCATTAACAAATTACTTCAGTGCATTTGAAAGTCATCTTCATGAAACAAAATATACCCCAGCTGAGTATGCAGGAGAATGAACACTAATGAAAGTTCAAAGTCAGAACTATTGAGAAATTCATGGTAAATCAGTCAGGATATTCAGAAGATGTGAGGCAGCTTAGTATTGAACAGTTAATTGCAACTGCAGTGAACCTGATTAATGCACATGACAATCCTACGTTGCTTATAAACCTTTTCACTTAGCAATCAAATTACTATTTTCTAATTAATTGCATTTGTTAGTTTCTCCTTGTCAATTGTTTCATATTCATGGTGCTTTAGCCAGTTTCCATTTTTAAATGAATCATTCTATGAGCAGAAAGTGAAAACATTGCTATTCCTCAAGTGTGATTTCTTATTTTGTTGACATGAATGCATAGTAACTGCAAGTTTCTTCAAGCTGTTGTGGAATATTTATTTTTTAGTTGCCATGAGGTCATACACTTGGAGTTTTTAGATGACAGAAACTCCTGGTGGAGTTTTGAACACATTTAGCTTTTGTAATTCTGCTTCAGGCACTAGCAGGCAAGTTAAACAATCACTGATTGACTTTTATTAAGCGATCTGTAAGGCTGATATGCTCAGGAATGCAACCTATAGACAGATTCTTGAAATACAGCTGAAACAGGAATCTTAGAGAAATTCCAAGGAGGTAATACTGTCCTTGCAAACTAATTTTTTCCTTAGATAATATTCTTTGCTTTATAAGATATTATTTTTTTCTCTGCTTTAGGTATTTGATTTGAAAAGTTCATCAATAAATCTATGATTATTAAAGAAACCCAAATTACCTATCACAGACTTTATTTCTTGCCTGTGATATCTTACATGAAAATAAAAAACATTTTTTTCCACTAAAGTAGCTGAAGAATTTAAGTTGAAATGTTAACTGATGTAAAATTAATATAATGTTTTCTTTGGCATAAACTAGCTAGAAGCCCTGAGGAAGATGCTGCACAGTGAGACTCTGGATCTGTCCTTGGATCATCCCCTTGCTCTGGGCTAAACTGGAACCAAGCTGTACTTGGTATGCATTTCTTTCCTTAGTGAGCAGCTCTGTTCAGCTCAATACAGGGTTGAGAGGAAGGGGCCAGAATTACACCTTTCTCTAGGCTACTCACCTGTACATGGTGGCTAGAAACACAGAAACACAGCCCTGCTATAGAAAACATTCTCCCATCCCATGCTGTCTTTCATAGTTATTTCACATATCCCATGATCTCCCTTGATGGATTAGAGCTGTACAAGCCAGTTCCTGATTGTATAAAACATAAGTTATATGATATCGTGGATTCTGATGCCTGTGGGATCTCAAATTTTTGTTTTAAAAGTTTGGTTTGGATTTATTTAGTACATGGGATTTATTTAGTTGCTAGAGGTGTAAACCAAATTAATTTTTCCTATGAACATATAGTTATCATTATATATACACTAAGAAAAAAAATGTTATTAGTGATGTGAGGTTTATGTCTCTGTTTTATTTTTCATTTTTGTGAAAGCATCTGTCATATTTTTTGGTCCTGCAAGCTTTCCATGTATGATTCCGCAGACTGAAGCAGCAGTTTTACAGTTTCGAAGGGCTTCTAGAGACAGCCTCAGGATCATTAAGTGCATTTACACACTTGAACCAATGTCAATGAAAATGCTTAACATTCTTCTTAAAAAGAGAGGTACAGCAGGGTCTGATAAGTCTAGTCTGTGTTCTCTGAACCAAAAGAATGTTCATGGTGGGTACTTCTTGCCACTTCCATATAATTAAACTTTTGAGTAGTATATCTCAGCATTGGAGCACTACTGGTAAAGGTCCACAGTAGAGTACCAGAAAAAAGAAAAACAGGCAAATTTATCTAAGCATTTTCATTAGTTGTTAAGATGACCTTACAGTAAGAGATAAAGACTTGAATTCTGTCCTTAACTGAGTCAGAATGGAAACTGCACAGATATAAAAGCCCTCAAATTTATAGGTATTTAAGCCTCCACCTCTTTTAAAACCAAAAGTTGAAACTAGATCAAACTTAATTACTGACCTTTTAAACACTTTTTTTTTTTTCCTTTTAATTGTCAAAAGAAGGTATCTAGTGTGGCATACACTAGAGCTCATACAATTTGATATTTGACTGCACCAGCCGATATTGTGTTGGGAGGTCTGAGTACAGCAGGGATCCTCCACATCAACCAAGTTATCTCTGGAACATATAGGTAAAATCTGTAGTACTAATTTTTGTTTTAATTAAACCAATGGTGTAATTTCCTAAAGTGCACTGTACAAAGATCTTGTAACACATAGTGAAAATGTATAGGTATCCAGTTATTTGTGAATAATATCATACAGAGTAATTACTACTGAAGAGTTTAATCAATTTAATAGGCATCTTTTAATTCTGCCATCCTTTTGTGTTGATACAGGCTACAACTGCCTGCAACATTCTTCTATACTCTCACTAAACACAGATCAAATACAGCATATCCTTTTAAGAAGTTTGAAATAAAATATGCTAAGTATATTAAAAATGCGCCAAGTATGTTACGCCCACTGCCAGTCTCAATATTAGTAAATTATCCTGTTTTGCAAGTCACTGCCTATAGCTATTCATAGACTGTGTGAATAAAACTCTAGCTTTCATTCACTCTAGGCTCTGGAGCCTACTGACGGCAGCTCTGGGAAACAGCCTTTTGGTTGAAGACTGACCCCTTCATTTTTTGAATGCCCTGCACAAGGGATGATTCTTGGGGTTGCTATCAACGTGCTCCAGGGTAAATGCCCCAATCTGTGGGATTTTTCTGGGGGGCTGCTATCATTAGGCTCCAGCTTTAACACCTCCAACCCACTGAAAAGCTTTCCTCTGTAGCTGTTATCAGTAGGTTTCAAAGTTAACATACCAACACCCAAGAAGGCTTTTTACTGGAGTGGCTGTTTTTTAAGTCTCCAGAGTGAAAACAATACCCCAAAACGCTGGGGGAGCTGCCATCGGTAGGCTCCAAAGCATCATCTAAACAAAACTTAATTGATAGCTTTGCACTGATAAAGGACACAGGGGAAAGCAGGAGGCAAAAAATGGATGCAGAAGATTCAGGTGAATACCACCAAGAACAAAAGAACTAGTTAAGCCTCATTAACTAATGCTGGCATTTCTAACAAAATCCAGCAAGAAACACGATTAACCAGCTGCACTGGTGATATATTAACTCTTGCCAGCCTTCTCAACATGTGCTTTACCCACTGTAAGAGAGCAAGCTCGTTTATTAATATATACAATTTTGTTAGTATATCAAAGACTGAAAGTGTTATGAAAACTGCTGATTATACTGCATGAGTACTTGACCTCATGCAGTGAGGAGAAATGCTATCTGTGTGTACCTTTGAAGTGTAACTGCCCTTCACTATACAAATCAGCTTGTGCTAAAGGACTCTTACCTCTTCTAAACTGCTTTGCCACTCCATTGTTTTACCTCACCCACAGCATCTCTATTCAAATCACAATTTGTGTGCTTCAGAATGTATTTCCTAACTGGTGCTATATTAACCACAGCCCATGGACCACAGCAATGAAAGAAAAGCCATGAGGGTCTCAAACCACAAAAACTTGGAGACTCAAAACCTGAGGGAGTTACCAAACAAAGCATTGGTAATGACTGGTATCATTAACAAAGAGTCATGAAATCTGGGGACAAGAAAACCTGGTGGGGGCACTCACACTGCAGGTGTAGACACACACACTACTGGCAAAATCAGAATAATGAAACTTAACCCTGTCCAACCCTCCCAGAGTAAGCTTGAAAGAGTTCATGTGTTCCTGAACCATCAACATTGAAAAGCCTGATGACCATGAACTCCCAAAGCAACCTGGAGGAGTGGGCATACAAAGGGAAACACCTGCTTGAAGATATCAGTAGTCTCTGAGGAGTGATGCAGACACTGGGGCCCCTCAAATGGAGAGGCCAGAACAACTGAGATGATGGATAGCTTTGCTCTCTCCCTCCCGTCGAATAGTAAGATTGTAGCACAGAGACCTTAGAAAAGCATCAAAAGATAGAACAAGCTGGGCATTGAACGTTCCCAACTTCCCCCAGTTCATTTCAGGGGGATCTCCCATTGTAAATGTCTGCAGACACAGTAAGTGCAGTTACAGATAACTCACATTTATTCACCCCCAAAGGCCATTCTGACATGGTTGCTTAAATAAGTTTAGAAACACGGTGGCTGAGCCTGGACAGAAGCTAGGCCACAACAGCTGTTTACTCCTTTCCCCCCAGACCAGGAGAGCATGAAAGAGCAAAAGCAAGAAAAGTGTGAAGGTTGAGACAAAGAGTACTTAATTCTTCTAGTCCTTGGGGAGGATGTTTCTCCCCTCTAGCTAAGTGGTGATGCCAAAAACATTCTCCCAGGTTCCTATGGAATGGGGTGGGAATTGGAGTGGGCATCTCTCATAGGCACTTCAAGGCAGGAGCCTCTCTCAGCTCTCTGGTCAGCAATTCGGTCAGACTCAACCCATTTGACAAAAGCCCTGTCCTCAAGCACCACTGGACATGAAAGGGCTGTGCTGGGTCTCTGTGCCTGGGGGCACAAGCAGGTTTTTGTGAGGACCAGGTGGGACTGTCTGCTATTGGACTGAGCCAGCTCTGTGGCAGCCCCATGGGCAGCCCCAGCAGGGCCCCACGGGCAATAGTGCAGCCCTGCAGCACAAACAGCTTCAGGGTCTTGACATCACAATGGGCCTCTGTCATCAGTGGGTGAGAATGGCCCTTTGGGATGTCACCTAGTGATGGACTTCAACACTGATGGATCCACCTAGCAATGGATTATGATGTCACCAAGGTGTCCCTCCCTGCATCACCCCCAGTCAGTGCTAAACTCCAGCTGAGCAAGTTCATGTGTACACGTGTCTGAGGCTACCTCGCTGCCAGGCCAGCACTGCGCTTCTACTAAGCTGCTGCTGGCCCGGCCAGCAATTACTGCCTGAGGGCACAGCAGGGTGTTTGTCCTGCATCTTTGCTTCTAACTTGCTCCTTCTCCCCCATTCCTCCTTCTCCTCCCTCTGCCCCTTTTTCTTGTTCTCTACTTCCCTTCACTTTCTTCCGTGATGTTAGTTTCAGTTTCTTGCTGCTCTGGGCTAGAGGAAAGCTCCGTACCAGGGCTGTACCAGGGCTACCTCTTGGTAGCTCTCCTGTTTTTCCTGTAGATTCTCTAGCCTCCAGCATGGAGGGACCCTGGGTGGGCACATGGAGGCCTCATCCCCGAAGGGGCCCAATTCTTGCAGAGTTCAGCACCCCGGGTCCCAAGTATTGGCTCCCTGGGTCAACAGGTAAACCAACTATCACGGGAAGGCGGTGGCAGCGGGAGGCACAGCGCACCTCTTGCTTCCACTTAGAAACTGCCTTTCACTACACTGTTGCAGGCACATGTCCTTTCACTGGCTTTTCTTCCCAGGTCACAGGGCTCATGATCCCACCAAAGACAGAGCCCCTGCCTACACATTTCGAGGGACCAAATGTCCCATGGCAGAGAGCTGCTCACCTGGTCCTCGGTACTTACTCAATCCAGCCATTCTCAAGACTGGGAAGCATGTGGCTCCATCGCCACTCGTGACTGCACGTCCCAAGACTAAGATTCCAATCACCCCTGGACCCAGTGAGTAGCATTTCTGCAGCCCTTCTTCCGGGCCAGACAAGCACGCCCCTCTGCCACCAGGGCACAAAACCCTCAGCACATACCCTGAATGGGCTTCAGAGACTTCCAGAGAGAAAACAAACAAGGCGGAGCACCTCCTCCTGACCTGTCCTCTTTGGCTTCCGCTTTGGTCCCCAGCTTCACTCCTTCTCTCGCCTCCTTCTCTCACCCAGGTGACTACACCACAGCAAGAGCTAACAGATTTGTCTTCTACTCCGCACCGGTTCCGAGCATGGTCTTCCGGCACAAGGACTTAAAACGTTTCCAAACGCCAGGTACGGGAACTTGGGCAACTTACAGCCTGCATGTCCTCCAGGGAATGTCTGCAGCTTCTTCAACAGGCCTAGCAAAAAGCCTTGGCAGCAGGACACAGTGTGTACTCAGCAACCTTCTTCTGACCCAGAGCACCAACTTCTCCCATCTCAGAGAAGAACTGGCTGCTCTGGCTTCGAACAGCGGGTGCACACCACATGCTACAAAAGCCCCAGGCACTGGGATGAGGGGCAGGATACCCTTCCTGCTCCTCACAGCCCACTTGGCAGGCTGATTCTCACCCAGCCAGGCATTGCACCCTTTCCCACACTACTCACACTCTTCCTATTCCCTTCCCAGGCCCTGGCACCTATACCTTGCCCAGGATTCTGGGACCCAACACAGCTGCAACCCATGCGAACCCATGCTACTCCATGAAATGGAAGAGCCAATACGGGAGCTGTTTCCAAGACTTTGCAAAGGTGAACTGTGCTTCTCTGTTCTCCCACAGCAGCAGCAGATGCTCAGCTGCTCTCCTCAGGGCAGAAGGGCCCCAGTGCCTCCTGGATCCCCATGTAACCCATGCTTCCCCACACCTGCAGCAAAGCCCAAGAAGCCACAGGGCCTCTGGCTCTCTGCTATTACCAGCAACACCAACACCTGCAGTCCCTCCCTTTTCAACACTAACAGCTTTGGCACAGTACAGCTCACTGGCACTAACGGCAATCTCCATCTTCCTCTGGGAAATCTACCTCTCAGCAGGGGAAGAGGAGCTTCCCCTGCCCCATGACCCCTCCTTCCCAGGGCTCCAAACCTCCCACACCGCTCCCCTGGCCAGCCACCTAAAGCAGCACAATACTCATGGGCGCCCAGCCAGAATCCACACTACCTTTTATACACACCAACCTCATTGCTTCTCTTACAGACGCCAGGCCCTGCGGCATTTGATGACGTGGAAATGGACATCTACAAAAAGAGGGCTCCCCAGTACTCAATGGGACTGAAAACTGAACCTCCTGGCAGGGGTCGGTTTCCAGGTCCAGCAGACTACAGAGTGGGAAAGGTAAGGCAGCCTGTCCAGCATCGCATTATGCGAGACCGCCTTCATTTAAGGACAAGTCTGTTGAACAAGGCACCATCTTCACCTTTTTGTCTTCCCACTTTCCCCTTCCAGGTGTCCCTGATCAAGACTCAGGAGCCTGCTTACACTTTTGGACTCCGTCATTCTCTCTACAAAGCTTCTTTAATACCTGAAACACATCTTGAATAAAACCAGATGCCTGCAGAGATCTTTTTCCATTCCTCCTCTGCTGCAAGGAGGGGTTAGGTGTGCGTGGGTGCAAAACCATTGGCTCTCACTCTTTGGTCTCTATGCCTCAGTCAAAACATAGCAGGGTGAGGGGAGAGCAGCAAGGTAACAGCTTGAGCAAGGCTGACATCTCCAACAGCACTGTTCCACCCAACCAGGGCAAAACACTACGAAAGCATTCCAGCCACGCTCTCACCCCATGGCTGAGCATCCCTGCAGGGCCATGCTGGTCCCCATGGACACAGCCCATCTCAGCATCCTCCTTTTCAGTGCACACAGGTGGCATCTGCCCAGGGTGTGCCCACAAACACAGCTGCCCTGCATCATCTCTTGCCACAGGCAGGAGCTCCTTTCCACAGGCAAGTCCCTGGGCCACTGACAGTTAAGGAGAAAAAAACATTATTCCCAGTATGAAAATGCAATCATCATAGGATCCTGCAACAGCCCAGGTGAGAAGGGACCTTGGAAGGTGACCTCATCCAGCCCTTGTGTGGGAAAGGCAGCCTGGAGGAGATTAGCCAGCTCCCAGCCAACCACAAACTTGATTGCCTACAGTGATGGGACTCTACATGGTTCCTGGGGAGGCTCTTCCTCCCCTCTAGTTAAGTGGTGATGCCAAAAGGATTCATTCTTGATTTTAGGGAGCAGGGTGGGAATTGGAGTGGGCATCTCTCATAGGCACTTCAAGGCAGGAGCCTCTCTCAGCTCTCTGGTCAGCAATTCGGTCAGACTCAACCCATTTGACAAAAGCCCTGTCCTCAGGCACCACTGGACATGAAAGGGCTGTGCTGGGTCTCTGTGCCTGGGGGCACAAGCAGGTTTTTGTGAGGACCAGGTGGGACTGTCTGCTATTGGACTGAGCCAGCTCTGTGGCAGCCCCATGGGCAGCTCCAGCAGAGCCCCACGGGCTATAGTGCAGCCCTGCAGCACAAACAGCTTCAGGGTCTTGACATCACAATGGGCCTCTGTCATCAGTGGGTGAGAATGGCCCTTTGGGATGTCACCTAGTGACGGATTTCAACACTGATGGATCCACCTAGCAATGGATTATGATGTCACCAAGGTGTCCCTCCCTGCATCACCCCCAGTCAGTGCTAAACTCCAGCTGAGCAAGTTCATGTGTACACGTGTCTGAGGCTACCTCGCTGCCAGGCCAGCACTGCGCTTCTACTAAGCTGCTGCTGGCCCGGCCAGCAATTACTGCCTGAGGGCACAGCAGGGTGTTTGTCCTGCATCTTTGCTTCTAACTTGCTCCTTCTCCCCCATTCCTCCTTCTCCTCCCTCTGCCCCTTTTTCTTGTTCTCTACTTCCCTTCACTTTCTTCCGTGATGTTAGTTTCAGTTTCTTGCTGCTCTGGGCTAGAGGAAAGCTCCGTACCAGGGCTGTACCAGGGCTACCTCTTGGTAGCTCTCCTGTTTTTCCTGTAGATTCTCTAGCCTCCAGCATGGAGGGACCCTGGGTGGGCACATGGAGGCCTCATCCCCGAAGGGGCCCAATTCTTGCAGAGTTCAGCACCCCGGGTCCCAAGTATTGGCTCCCTGGGTCAACAGGTAAACCAACTATCACGGGAAGGCGGTGGCAGCGGGAGGCACAGCGCACCTCTTGCTTCCACTTAGAAACTGCCTTTCACTACACTGTTGCAGGCACATGTCCTTTCACTGGCTTTTCTTCCCAGGTCACAGGGCTCATGATCCCACCAAAGACAGAGCCCCTGCCTACACATTTCGAGGGACCAAATGTCCCATGGCAGAGAGCTGCTCACCTGGTCCTCGGTACTTACTCAATCCAGCCATTCTCAAGACTGGGAAGCATGTGGCTCCATCGCCACTCGTGACTGCACGTCCCAAGACTAAGATTCCAATCACCCCTGGACCCAGTGAGTAGCATTTCTGCAGCCCTTCTTCCGGGCCAGACAAGCACGCCCCTCTGCCACCAGGGCACAAAACCCTCAGCACATACCCTGAATGGGCTTCAGAGACTTCCAGAGAGAAAACAAACAAGGCGGAGCACCTCCTCCTGACCTGTCCTCTTTGGCTTCCGCTTTGGTCCCCAGCTTCACTCCTTCTCTCGCCTCCTTCTCTCACCCAGGTGACTACACCACAGCAAGAGCTAACAGATTTGTCTTCTACTCCGCACCGGTTCCGAGCATGGTCTTCCGGCACAAGGACTTAAAACGTTTCCAAACGCCAGGTACGGGAACTTGGGCAACTTACAGCCTGCATGTCCTCCAGGGAATGTCTGCAGCTTCTTCAACAGGCCTAGCAAAAAGCCTTGGCAGCAGGACACAGTGTGTACTCAGCAACCTTCTTCTGACCCAGAGCACCAACTTCTCCCATCTCAGAGAAGAACTGGCTGCTCTGGCTTCGAACAGCGGGTGCACACCACATGCTACAAAAGCCCCAGGCACTGGGATGAGGGGCAGGATACCCTTCCTGCTCCTCACAGCCCACTTGGCAGGCTGATTCTCACCCAGCCAGGCATTGCACCCTTTCCCACACTACTCACACTCTTCCTATTCCCTTCCCAGGCCCTGGCACCTATACCTTGCCCAGGATTCTGGGACCCAACACAGCTGCAACCCATGCGAACCCATGCTACTCCATGAAATGGAAGAGCCAATACGGGAGCTGTTTCCAAGACTTTGCAAAGGTGAACTGTGCTTCTCTGTTCTCCCACAGCAGCAGCAGATGCTCAGCTGCTCTCCTCAGGGCAGAAGGGCCCCAGTGCCTCCTGGATCCCCATGTAACCCATGCTTCCCCACACCTGCAGCAAAGCCCAAGAAGCCACAGGGCCTCTGGCTCTCTGCTATTACCAGCAACACCAACACCTGCAGTCCCTCCCTTTTCAACACTAACAGCTTTGGCACAGTACAGCTCACTGGCACTAACGGCAATCTCCATCTTCCTCTGGGAAATCTACCTCTCAGCAGGGGAAGAGGAGCTTCCCCTGCCCCATGACCCCTCCTTCCCAGGGCTCCAAACCTCCCACACCGCTCCCCTGGCCAGCCACCTAAAGCAGCACAATACTCATGGGCGCCCAGCCAGAATCCACACTACCTTTTATACACACCAACCTCATTGCTTCTCTTACAGACGCCAGGCCCTGCGGCATTTGATGACGTGGAAATGGACATCTACAAAAAGAGGGCTCCCCAGTACTCAATGGGACTGAAAACTGAACCTCCTGGCAGGGGTCGGTTTCCAGGTCCAGCAGACTACAGAGTGGGAAAGGTAAGGCAGCCTGTCCAGCATCGCATTATGCGAGACCGCCTTCATTTAAGGACAAGTCTGTTGAACAAGGCACCATCTTCACCTTTTTGTCTTCCCACTTTCCCCTTCCAGGTGTCCCTGATCAAGACTCAGGAGCCTGCTTACACTTTTGGACTCCGTCATTCTCTCTACAAAGCTTCTTTAATACCTGAAACACATCTTGAATAAAACCAGATGCCTGCAGAGATCTTTTTCCATTCCTCCTCTGCTGCAAGGAGGGGTTAGGTGTGCATGGGTGCAAAACCATTGGCTCTCACTCTTTGGTCTCTATGCCTCAGTCAAAACATAGCAGGGTGAGGGGAGAGCAGCAAGGTAACAGCTTGAGCAAGGCTGACATCTCCAACAGCACTGTTCCACCCAACCAGGGCAAAACACTACGAAAGCATTCCAGCCACGCTCTCACCCCATGGCTGAGCATCCCTGCAGGGCCATGCTGGTCCCCATGGACACAGCCCATCTCAGCATCCTCCTTTTCAGTGCACACAGGTGGCATCTGCCCAGGGTGTGCCCACAAACACAGCTGCCCTGCATCATCTCTTGCCACAGGCAGGAGCTCCTTTCCACAGGCAAGTCCCTGGGCCACTGACAGTTAAGGAGAAAAAAACATTATTCCCAGTATGAAAATGCAATCATCATAGGATCCTGCAACAGCCCAGGTGAGAAGGGACCTTGGAAGGTGACCTCATCCAGCCCTTGTGTGGGAAAGGCAGCCTGGAGGAGATTAGCCAGCTCCCAGCCAACCACAAACTTGATTGCCTACAGTGATGGGACTCTACATGGTTCCTGGGGAGGCTCTTTGTCCCCTCTGGCTAGGTGGTGATGCAAAAAAGATTCGTTCTTGATTTTAGGGAGCAGGGTGGGAATTGGAGTGGGCATCTCTCATAGGCACTTCAAGGCAGGAGCCTCTCTCAGCTCTCTGGTCAGCAATTCGGTCAGACTCAACCCATTTGACAAAAGCCCTGTCCTCAGGCACCACTGGACATGAAAGGGCTGTGCTGGGTCTCTGTGCCTGGGGGCACAAGCAGGTTTTTGTGAGGACCAGGTGGGACTGTCTGCTACTGGACTGAGCCAGCTCTGTGGCAGCCCCATGGGCAGCCCCAGCAGAGCCCCACGGGCAATAGTGCAGCCCTGCAGCACGGACAGAGCCGCGGCGGTCCGCACACCGCGCCGGCAGCTCCGGGTGCCGGAGGCCCTGCGGACAGGGTGCGTGTTAGCCACTGCTGCGGCGAAGGCGAATTCCCGGGACCGCGAGGCGCAGTCCCGCCCCTCCTCGGCGGCCACACGTCTCCGGTACCTCCTGTCCGCCCATGTCCAGCCGAGCTGGCACGTGGTGTGTCCGGGTGCTGTGGCGGTGGCAGTGGCCCGGGAGCTCCGAGCGCAGCTCCGGCGGGGGGACGGCAGCGGTGGGGGGCAGCTCCGACAAGGCGGGTGGCGGGTGGGTGGTCGGTAGTGGTTTAATTTACTCACTGTCTGTATAAGTAGGAGTAAATGACCCTAATTAACCCCAGCCGAGTCCGTTTCACGAGTCGTTATCTCTATTCAGCAGCTTTTTCACCTTATTTTCCGCCCTTGCTGTCCTGCGGATGTGGGGTCGTGGAGACCTTGGTTGCCGCCCGCTCCTCACGGTCGTAGCCCGAGCAAGCATCTTCCTTGTTAGGGCTTCAGGTGCCCTTCTCTTCATTTTGAAACGCCTGTGCTTAACGGGAAGTATTTTGACTGAAATTACGTGAAGATCTAGGTGAGTTAGATTACAGGAAAACGCAAAGTTAGAATAGTAAAAGATTTGTTAAAAGTTGCTGTTGCAAGAGGGACAAAGGCAAACGAAGCTTTGGTTAACAGCCTGGATGTTCAGTCCTTTGTGGTGCAGGAAAATTTAGAACTTTCTTTTTTTCTTTCCTTTTTTTTTTTTTTTTTTTAATCTACAAAAGAAATTTCGTTTTTGTAGTGTTTAATAAATGGGTTGACTGATTATGGTTCATATGTTTGACATTTCAGCATTCACACATAGTACAAGAGATGCCTTGGGTAAAGAGTGGGAGCCACACAACCCATAGAAGGTGAAAGCTTCTCTGTGTTTGGCATATTGCAGTACATTGCAGTTCACACGTGCTCAGTTAAGTGCATTTGTAGTGGGCTTTTGGTCTGATTTTATTTTGTCTGTTTTTATTACCTAGCTTTATCTAAACCCTTCCTAAGTGCATCAAAGGCTAAAAAAGATCCCTGCATAGAAATTGCATGCTGCAGATCATACCCAACCCATTTGAATTGACCTGTGTCCTCAGGCTCTACTGTACTCGAAAGGAATATGCTGTATGTCTGTTCATATCTCATTGCTCATGCAGCCCCATCACGGAACACTTCAGCAGCTTGGGACCCAAATTCTCAGTCCCCCTGGAGAGCAGGTAACACCTGCTGAGCCTCCTGGGGGAGATGAGAGGCATATCCTTGACTGTCCCCATGTTTGTGCATGGATGATGCATAAGGTACAGGTCTGTACCCAGATATCTACCAGAATTTAAAAGATATCCCCTCAATATGTGGTGCCATGTCCTGTACATCAAGCTATACACTTGTGCATCCCCCTATTCTACCTGCATTCATAGATGAGGTCAGTGATGCTGTGCTCTATGGGACCAGTGTTTAGGCAGCAGCGGACAGCTTTTTTCTGGACAGGTTTTACTCCCCCATGAGTAATGTGTGCTTGCCTTGCCTGAAAGAAGGGCTAGAGAAACAGTACTCACTCGTTCCAGGAGTGATCTCAGTCTTCATCTTGGGACATCCACTGAAGTGCAGCACTTGAGCTGAGTACGTCCTGTTCATGGTGATGCAAGGATGAAGGTAGTACTGAGCTGTTCCCTCCCCAGCCCCGCCCCATCCTCCATGACTCCTGATTTACCTGTTGTCTGAGGGATTGTGTGCTTGAGTTTCAGGGCAGTGAACTGTGCCATGATGTGGCCACATGGGTGATGAAAATTCCAGGTGCCCACCGAGGCTCCATCCATGTTGGTGGCTACAAAGTCTATGGGAAGAACAGGAGCCTGGGACCGCAGCACTGCCAGGCCCAGTGCCACACAGGAGCTTGCTCTGATGAGTCTTCTCCTGTTTTCTCCTATTGCCAGAAGGTTCAAGGCAGATCCCCTCTGCTCAGCATCCATCAGGCCTCATTCAGGCATTATGTCCTCTTTGGGGTCCTGGAGACTTAAGAGGCACAGGGGAGGAAGGAGGGTCTGTGTGGCTGGGACTGGTTCAGAATGGAGTAGAGAAGGCCCTGGTGCACCTCACAGCACAACCTGGTGCCTATGGGTAAGGCACCTAATATGTTTTGCTCTTGAAAACACAACAAGCAGACCTTAATCTTGTCTGCAAGGCAGAAACATGCAATAAGTGAAAAAAAAAATGCTATTTTTTGTTAACCTAAAAGCCATATGTTCTTGTAGTTTTGGGTTGCATAATATAAATGCACGTTTGAACAACTCCAATTTCTGTTTCATGTCTTATTTTTCAGCGGTCCCTTAATTTATGTTGTTTTTCCTGGAGAGACTGATTTGGGCCTGGTGTTTGTAAGCAGAATTTTCTGCTGAAGGTAATGCTTAGGAGCACCTCTGTGTTGCCACTTTTGGGAGTTTGGCAGCCCCAGCGTGCAAATAAAGACAAGAGAGGCCTTTCCACAGAGCGCAGAAGAAACTGAGCAAACTCCTGTGTGCATTCTCAGGTCATGCAAAAAAATCTGGATGCCAGCCATAGATGCAGAGTGTTTTCAGATTTCTCTGTAGTAAGTAAATATAGATAAATTCTCCATACATTGTAATTGCCAGTGTGCTTAGCAATTATCAAAAATTATGGTGGGTCTGGTAAGTTATTTTCATATTTAAGTTTGCATCTTAGCTTTAGGGAAGAGTTATTGATGGGAAATTTGTCAAAAACATTAGTGACAGTGTTATTCGCTCACAGTCTTAATGACAGGAAAGCAAGCAGCATGTGCGCTCTGAGACACTGAATCTCAACCAGCCAAAAGGCAAGGCCCAAGACAACTGTCTTCCTGAGACTGTGACTTGTGATCGATCTGGATTGCTGAGTTTTCTGAGCATTAACCTGAATAATTTAAATATTTCCACATTGAAAAGCTTTTTATCATCAGAAAATCTGAAGCGACTGCCAGTCCTCTCTAAGAGAAGCCTGTGTAGTTCACATGTTATGGATTTGCTTGTTCTGTGAAAGTTTACAGTGAAGAATCTTTACCACAGCTCTGTTTTTTTTCCGTAGTTGTCTTTGGACGTACATGGCCAGAGGGAATTGCTCTCTCACTGGCGGAAATTGTGTTTTAGACTAAGATGTGATGAGGTGGTAGAGCACTTTAATATGCTCTTACATATGAGAATAAAAGATAAGCTACGTTATACACCAGGAAAAAAAAAACCAAACAAACAAAACCAAACATCCTTACTCCATCTTTATTTTTTCACTGGAAGGGATTTAAGGACTCTGGCCATCTGGATGTCTGGCAACTCAGTCAGAGCTGTGGCTACTGTGTGTGTGCAGATTAACTGTGTAGCACATGCACAGTAAGTCCAATGTGTCCAGTACACATCAGACCTGCTGCACATGTGCTGCACAGATGGTCCGTGCGTACACAGTAAATCAGCTATGTTAAGCCTACTGCGCATATGCAAACCATCTGTGCATTGCACATATGTATATTTTTGCATGGGAAATCCCTAGTCAGAGCATGAAAGGTTGTGGCAGAGAGGAACTCCAGTGGTAGAGAGACCGTGAGAGAGTCTGACAGTGGCATAAATTAAAGCAGCTCCTTGCCTGTTTTTGCTCATGTCTGGGCCAAAGCTGCAACAAATAAGTTCCTCAGAATCAGAAAATGCGACTAGCTGCTCAACAGTTTCAATCTCTGTAACAATTGGCTGCAGGAGAGAATCTGTATCAAAACCATTAAAGGCAGTGATTATCAGCTAGAACTACAGCTCATTCATCAGGTAGCTCAAATGGACAAGGTCTGGTATTTTACTTATCCAATAAAATAGTTATGCTTATGGTGCAGGCCTCAGGGGTATGTTTAGCCAATTATCTTTCTTCTATTTCCCAGTAATCCTTTTGCTTCTAATATTCAGCATTTTTACATAGGCTGTTTGAGCCTGACAAGGGTGCTTACTGGTTAGTACATAGGCTCAGTTTACATATGTATAGAAGAATATTATATTTTCAGTGTATATGCAAGTTATTGCTTATTATGTTTAAGGTACCTCTTTAAATCCCAGTCCTGACAATGGCAAATAGGACCTTTAAGCTGAGTCTGCTTTAGCTCTGTCTCTAATGAGTTCTAATGGTCTGAAGTTGAAGAGCCCCTTTTTTAGGCCACAAGGCATCACTGCTCATCTAACTTGAAAAGTGGGCCAATGTGAAGCTCATTAAGTTCAACAAGGCTGAGTGCAAGGTCCCACACATGGATCAGGGCAATCATCAGTTTCAGTACAGACTCAGTGGTGAATGGATTGAGAGTAGCCTGTGGTAGTTTTGCCTGGCCCAGTTTTTGCCAGTGAATAGGGTGGGGTACAAAGATGGCTCCTGCATGTCCTGAGTAAAAATTCTGGAAACTTCTCCACCATGTCCAGCAGAGCCAGTCTCTGATGGCTCTGAAGATGATGGACATGCTGCTGGCCAAACCTGGGCCAATTAGAGATGTTAGTTACGCCTCTGTGAAAACATATTTAAGAAGAAATCAAAACAATGTGTGCACGCACTTCTTTTTAACCAGGGCAGGAGGAGGAGGAGGAGGTGAAAGTATGTGAGGGAGAACAACATGGAGGCACCAAGATCAGTGGAGGAGGTGGGGGAGGAGGTGCTCTAGGCGCCGGAGCTGAAAACCTTCTGCCAGCCGTGGTGAAGACTGTGGGGAAGCAGGTGGTCCCCCTGCAGCCCATGGGGTCCAGAGGATGCAGAGATCCACCCACAGCCTGTGGGGAGGTGCCCACGCCAGAGGAGCAGGTGATGCCTGCAGGAAGCTGTGATCCAGTGAGAGTCCCAGAGACTGAGAGTTGCAAAGGTCTTGCAGGAGAGAGAAAGGCCTTGCTCCCAGGATGGAAACAGCCTGGCCTCAGCTTGGAATTCTGCAGCCTGGACAGAAGGATCTCAGACTGCAGCAATCGGGCGGGTGCTGCTCGTGAGATTGGACCCACGCCAAAGAAGTTCCCAGAGGACTGTCTCTCGTGGGAGGGACCCCATGGCTAAGTAGAAGACTCCTCTCCCTGACGGACTGACCCCGACCAAAGGAAACCCCCATACCCTGCCCCCACCCCAGAGCTGTTGGTTAGAAGGAAGGAGGGAGGGGGTGAGCTGAGAAATGGCCTTAATAGGGAGGGGGGTGAGTAGAGAAACAGCGTTTGTGGCAGAAGAATTGTGGCATTGGACTGACTAAGAAAAGCCACATACCTTGCCCCGGCCCGGATCTGTTAGTTGAATGTAGAGAGGGCGAATAGAGAAACAGTGTCTGCAGTAAAAGAGTTGAGATAGACTGACTTAAGAAAAAAACCCACACCCTGCCCCTGCCCGGGAGTTGTTGGTTAGTTAGAAAGGAGGGAGGGGGTGAGCTGGGAAGCAGTGCCTTAAGACGAAAGGGGGGTCAGTGAAGAAACGGTGTCTTGAGAACTTATTTTTACCTCTGATTTATCCTCTGACTCTGTTAGATTAATAAATCACCTTTTTTGCAACTTTAAGTCTCCCGCCTGCTTTTGCCCTGTCTCTCGTGCGTCCTCTTTATCAGTAGTCTTATCTCAACTCATAAGTCCAGTGTGTTAGTTTTTTTCTCTCCTCTGCATAGCCGCAGCAGGAGAGAGCATAGAGAGTAAAGGTCGTAGGTGTCTGGCATTTAGCTAGGGTTAAACCCATGACATAGCCCTGTGGAGAAAGACCTAGGGATACTGGTGGATGAAAAATTTAATATGAGCCAGCGAAGTGTGCATGCAGCCCAGAAAGCAAATTTTACCCTGAGCCGCATAAGAAGAAGCATGCTTTTCGCTGGGCTCAGGCTTTCCCACACTGCAGTCCTTTGCACTGTTTTACCTGTCCAGCCCACTCTTCATGGCTTGTTCACTTCTCACCAAACCTCACTCCTCACCAAGTCCAAGCCTCACCCTTCTGAATTTCCGGTCTCAAATTCCCAGTATATATCTCCTCTAACAAGTCATGTTCCTTAATTAATATTCTCTCCCATTCCCACTCCTACCTGTCTATGCTTTATGTTACATTTCTGCTTTTGTTCCTGATTTCCCGTTGAAAATTGCAAATAGCTATATGCAGTGAATTTATCCCTCCTTTTATGCTGGGAAGAGCTGTAACTTTCTTGGCCAAGAACTTCCAGACAAAATCAGCTTCAATCAAATACTATCAAGGCCAGGTTTTACAAGTATATTAATACAGTAATAACACTACTGTGTAGTAAGTCATACAAAGTCAATGCTTGAAGTGCTAGATTCCACTACACTGTAAATAATCCATTGACCCAAAGGGAAATACCTGAGTGAATAAAAGAGGCAGCATTTTTCTGTAACAGAAATTAGAAACATATACCCCAGAGTTGGGCTGATTTTGAAAGAAGATGCTAGAAATGTGATAAAAGTATAACAAACAATAAAGTGGGACATAAGAAGTGATCTGTCATTTCTAGTCAGAGTTCCAGCCTCAGTAAGCCACAAGATAGATGGGGCACTAAAAGAGAAAGAAGGTTAAAAAAAAAAAAAGAGGAATAAAGGAAGGCTCTAAGGAAAGGGGCATAAGGATAGGGTTAGGAAAATTGTAGATTATTTAAGGCTCCTTGACCCTAGCCTACCTCCACTGGTGCAACCACTGGTCAGTGTGAAGTAAAGTTGACAATAGCTATTCATCATAATGTAGACTTGAATGTAAATTGAAAACCAAAACTACCTCATATGATGCAAGTACATACAGGAAGGCATTAAATCAATGAAAGATGTTATCCCAAAGCAAAATAGGATTTCCTATTAAATTCAGCTCTTCCTAGAAGGAACTGATTTTTCCCTGCCTTAAGCTACAAATATGAGCATGTAACACACCCTTATAGTCAGGTGTGTTGAAATTCCATAGGAGTTTTTTGACCCACTCCTCCAATTGCTTTTTGTCATTAAGCTGCATAACGTTCCCATGAATGATTTGTTTTCAAAGATGAGCAAATGTTGTACAGTGAGGAAAAATAGTAATTAGTTGCTTTCAGAGAGACTTCCCATCTTTGTTTACTTCAAAGTATTGGTTGCAATTTTTTTGCCTGAATGAAAGAATCAAAAAAATATCATCCTTAGAACACCTGACATTTCTTCCTGCAAAATCCTCTTCCTTGAAAGGCAGAAGTACAGCAGGTAACAGATCATAGTCAGGGAATTTCTGCAGCTGGGCTGATACATAAAAGTAAATGTTCTTGCCTGAATTACAGAGATAATGTCAGTAAGTGCAGAAAAACGGTTCCTTTAAAGAAAAACAAACCAAACTGAAAAACACACCTCTGTTCTTTCTCCTATTTTTTAGCATCCCTGAAAGAGGGAAATTCAATGTCAAGTATCACAGTACCATGGTGTAAATATCTCAAAACAGTCTATTAATCTGGACTAACAAAACACACATTTTTCAAATTTCTCAAGGCTGTGCTGCAATCCTAGGCCAGTCTGGGAACAGCTTAAAAAGAAGTGTGTGCACACATATGCACACATTCTTTGAATGACCCCTTCATTCTATAAAGAATGGAATTGTCCATAAATTTCTGCTCTTTGTACAGAAGTACGTTAATTAAAAATATCTGGTTAATGTGACCTTGCTAATTTTAGACCTGCAAAATGGATAATCCATATATAACTACAGCCTCACTTTTTAAACTGAATCTGTCTTAAAATAACTGTAACACCTTCTCTTCCTTCCTTTAGCCCTAAAAATAACAATTGTCACAACTGAAGAACACAGCAGTACTTCAGTTATTTGTCACAAATCACTTCACAGACAACAGCTTCAGTTCCTTGTTATAACTGGACAGTGAAAATGTTAAAGGGATTCTAAAATAGAGGTGTTAGCCCCTTTGATTGATAGGTACCATGGAACTGCTGTCTGTCCAACCTTCTTCCCAAAAGCCAAGATCTCCTTCAAAACCTTAGGAAAATTTTTATACTCAATGGAAATTGTCTATTTAAAACATTGGTGCATGGAAATGAGTAAAAAATCAGTCAGTGTTTGGCATTGGTCAGCAGGTGGTGAGCAACTGTATTGTGCATCACTTGATAAATTGTTTTCCTTGAGTGTTATCTCTCTTTTACTTTACTATTATTATAACATTTTTATCTTTGTTTCAATTATTAAACTTTTACCTCAACCTACAAGTTTTACTTTTGCTTCTCCACCCCATTCCACTGAGAGGGGATGTGGAGTTTGGAATTAGTGAGCAGCTGTGTAGTGCTTAGCTGGCAGAAGGGTTGAGATAACTGCAAGTCTGACCAGAGTGTGTTAAAACAAATTTATTATAAATTATATTGAATTAATAGGCCAAAGCTGGCTACAATGTTGATTTCTTTGTTCTCACAGTTGTGCTTGTTGTCAGGGTTGTGTCCTGGGATACCTGTGATACCTTACTTGCAGGGTGTGTTCCCTGTGGTGATGTTTACTGCCCCTGGTCCGTGGGCTGAGATTATTACTTTCTAGCATTGGGTCATGATATGGTAACATTGCTGGTTGGGAAACCAATCTGTTGTATGTATTCAATATTGCAGGCACCTCTGTGCTGTGGGAGTGACCTACTGGGAACAATTAATCACACATTTTCTCTTAGGGAAAAGGCCTTTTCTCCTCAGTGGGACAACTTACAGAGGAGATACTGTCCTACACCTACCTACCTTCCTTCCTTCCTTCCTTCCTTCCTTCCTTCCTTCCTTCCTTCCTTCCTTCCTTCCTTCCTTCCTTCCTTCCTTCCTTCCTTCCTTCCTTCCTTCCTTCCTTCCTTCCTTCCTTCCTTCCTTCCTTCCTTCCTTTTACAGTAGCATTCGAGAATTTTAAAGATTTTGGATAATGTTAAATACCCTTGAAACTAGCCTGGTCCTTTTACTGTGAGCCAGCAAGTAGCTGCGTATGGTTTAGGTCTTGTTTAAGGTCAGACAATTAATTAAGAACATAATCCAGAGATCCAAGAAAACTGCAGTCAGTAGCTGGGCAAGGTTCAGGAATCACATTAGGCCAGGGAACAGAGAGTGTGCTGGGCATTGTGGTGGATGAAAAATTATAGTGGCAGAAGAGAGGGAGTTTGGTTTCATAAACACACACCATGCCATGTTTGGTGTTTGGTTTCAGAGCCAGAGAATTGTAGTTTAAGGGTTTGGTTTAATGATGTGTCGTAGCCTCGAGGTATCCTGTCACATCTAGATTTTACAGTTTGCCTGTCATATTTTGCAGGCGTTGTGGTTTAACCAAAGCCAGGATGGCAGGTTTCCAGGATCTGCAGCTCTGGGCTGAGTTTGTCAAAGGGGCTGCCACAGATTTAGGACAGAAGATTTCACTGTGTTGGGCTAGATTGTCTATAGTGAAAGCACTCCACTTAACAGGGTTGTTCTAGGGCTATGCTAATCCAACATTTCAAATATATTCTTGCTCTCCATACCAAGTATGACCCAGCTGATGCTCTGTAAAATGATACTTTGATGATGGAAGTGATTTTTTTGTTTGTTTTCAGGGGAAAAAAAGGTTAATTATTTTTCTCTGTTTTAAATAAATTAATTTTAAAAATTACAAATGTTAGTTAGGGTTCAAAGTCCTGAGGGAAGGTTTATATTCTTACAGTGACTTAATTTCATTATTTGAGAACAGAAAATGATGGAATCTTAAGGCAGTGTTTCACAAATGATTTTGTGTTGCCTCCACTATCAAAGGATCTTCCAATCCCCATCAAACCAGATACAAGACACGCTACTTGCTTTTCAGAAAATAGGGCAAGACAGGCAAGTGGCCCATAGTTCAGAAAATCCTAGAACATTCTTTTAGGCCACATGGGAATTCATCTTATGATAATGACCATTGGAGTGAAAAGTTATCTTTCTAAACAATAACAATTTTCTTTAACTGTAAAAATAACTAGAGTTTTTGAAAATAATATACCATACAGTTTTGTCTTTAAAGCGGAGGGGAAAACAGTATGATGAAGTTGGACATAACCTGTGAAATTAAATAAAGCTAGGAGGGTAGAGTTGAAGTATTAAACTATCTCCTTAAAAAAGCTGCTTTGAACAAATGTCAACTATAAACTATGCTTACAGGCATTTAAACTCTCTAGCACATGCTGACATGATAGACTGTTATTTTTGCAGCTCTAGTCAACACAGGAACAAATTACCATGGTGCTCTACATCTTTGATTCCGAATCTTTGCTTTGGTGCTGATTAGGGCTTAAGCTCTCTGGGCCTCAGCTCTTAGTCATTTTATATTAATTCATAGCTTCCTCCTCAGTCTTTTTGTAAGTTTAATTTGATATTGTGTTAGGTGAAATTTGCTTTATGATAATAGTCGTAATAAAGACTGATGGCGTCTTTACTTAATGGAGCTATTTTGTGAATCTGTATCGAGCTTTTCTCATTGTGCCAAGAGCAGAGCATCTGTGATTATTGCAGAGCAGTTTAAAGCACTCAGTTTGAGACAGAGAGACAAGTTCTGCTTTTGGCTGCCTAAGTAAATCTTTCTTTCTGTTCACTAGAAGTCACACGTCTGCGTGGAAAACAATATTTGACCCCACAGTATTGAGGCTGACCATCAGGGCCAGAACAAGAAATTACTTGGAGAGGAACTGTGCATCAGATAGTTCTCTTTTTCAAGATATAGTGAGCTTTAACCTGTAATTAGTATTTTCAGATATTCTTTTGCTGTCTTCACCCAACAACAGCATTTCCAGTTCTATAAAATTTTGTGTCAGTACATTCTTATCTGCACTTCTTACATGAGCTCAGTGGAAACTCAGAACTCTGGAAAGGAGGCTGTAACTCTCTAGGTTAGAACTTGTCTAGAGAAGCATGTTTAAAGACACGTCCTGTAAAAATGGTCTAGGAAATCTTCCCTGCAGATAGAAACTTGAAAGTCCTTGCATTGCATTTCATCTAGGATAATATTATTCTATCCTAGACATCTGTAACATCCTAGAGAGTGATTGAAAACAGAACAATGTGAGGGTCCCCAGCAACATCAGATGGGTGATCTGATGTAGCACTTGGTGTTAGGATTTATTTTAGCTCATTTTCCTCATGATGTAAAGTCAGTGTACTGATGTTGCTGTCTAAACTGAATATTAACAATAAAATTATTATTGATCAATATATTCCATGACATATTATTTTCCTATATTAATAACACAGTATGAAACCAAAATATATTAGACTTAAAAATAAACAAGCAATGCTAAACTCTCCCCAGAGCAATTAAAGTGCCTTATGGACACATTATTAAAATCTCTAGAAAAGTCAAAAGGATATATCTGGACATCATTTTTTCTGATTTTTTTTTTTATTCATGTTAAAAAGACCTTCCTTAGGGGGTTTTTTTACTAAACAAAAATTGCGAGGATGATGATATTTTTAAAACATCAATCCTTTTATTACAAGCATTGTTTAGCTGAAAGAGATCAGTAACTGCACTAAGACAACCAACCATTTAGTGAGGAATCCTCCAAGTTTGCTCAGCAATACAGGAAATGGTATTAGATTGAGGGGGGCGGGTTGTCCTCTCTGTTTGTAGCCCTTTTCATGAGAAATCATGTCATTACTTATGACAGTAGATGGTGGCAAACATGGCTTTATGTCACAGAAGCCCAGGATAAACAAGAGAACTTGACCTAGCTTTTTTTTTTTTTTTTTTTTTTTTGCCTTGCTGTGCTCCTCTTTTTTTTCCCCCCTTTTTTCCTTTTTATTTTTTTCCTTCCCCAGAATCTTTGTGCTAAATGGGTTGAAGTAGATTTGGTTTGTACTTCTCAGAGAGGATTCAATGTGACATGTTATGGGAGGCTCTGGCAGAAATATGTGGTAAGTAGGTCACAACAGCTCTGTTGATTAGCATATTGGTGATTTAAAACCACAGTATCAGTTATAAAGTGGTGGATGCATAACATAAAATCTTGCGTATTTATTGGGAGAAGGAATTTTTACAGCATGAGACCAAGCTGAGTAACCAATATATTTATTTTTCTTAAAACCATAACCCCCTCCTGAAATGTTTTTAGCCCTCAGCTTAGCCTGAGGCCAAATCCAAGGAATGTAGCCTAAAGCTCGTGATGAATGTTTACTGACTTTTGTGGTCAGTGTTTCTCAGGAGTAAATTGTAGAGAGCATATGAGCTACACTTTACGTTTCCAGCTCCAGGCTGTGGAAAGCAGTTGGAGGAAAAGGTATGCCATTTAAAATTACCCCCAAATTATGCTCACAAAATATACTTTACCTTTTCACAGCTGTACATACTAAAATTACTTAAATATTGCATTCCCTACTAGGAAGTCAAATACACCTACCTCATGTGGTTTAAATAAAATAAGAAGTGGGTTCATTTAGTAAACAAGACAGATAATTCAACATGAAAATCTAGGGGCTGAGAAATGATCTTGGGAGTTTCTGGGTGAACCTTGAGATTTGGCACAAGGTAAATGTGCAGCAATCCCTTCCCTAGATTACCACCAGGATGTGCATCGCCTTTTTCCTGCTGTCTTTATTCATGTTTCAGCAGCTTGCCACAAGCAATATGCCAAGCTGATACAAAAACCTGTCTGTGTAGCACATGACTGTACCTACAAACACACATACAGCCTTCATTTCAGAAGATTCTATGTAACCTTAATAAAGGCTTTCTGAAGTAGAGAATATATTGAGCTGTACTTGCACAAGCTCTTTGCTGAACAGAAGAATTTTACAAAATATGCTTATGAGATTTTATGCTGTGACTGCCATAGTTGTGATCTATTTACACAGTTCAGTATTTTTTTGTATTCATTTTAGAGTCAGGCATATCAAATAAAGTGTCACTGGATGTAGAAGTCAATATTAATAATCTCTTTCCACATAGCACCAATATGTATGCATGTTATACTTACCTGTACAACACCTTAAGAGAATTTGGAAAGCGTGTCAAACTGGAGGAGAACTTTGAGGTTCAGGTAGGATAACTCAACATTGATTGACTGCAGGCACCCAATCTTATTCCAGACAACAATGAATTTCATTGTTAGATGTCCATCAATGCAAACTGACTACTTTTTAAATGATTACATTTTATTGCAAGGTCAACTGTGATAAAAGTCTAAATATAATTTTTGAATACTTTTAAATCATAATTTCAAAATGTGCATTTTTAAATTCGAAAGCAGGAGGCAAAGCAACAACTGATCTTAAAGCTGTAATCTGAAAGTAAATAAATTATGTATTTTTGCCTTTGCATCAGGTAAAATCAGAAATCACTTCCAATCAGATCTTCACAGATGAATAACACACTGGTCTGCATTAACTGGGAAATAAAAATATTGACAATAATTAGAACTGGCTTTTGGTATTATTTTATTTTTAAGTACACAAAGCAAGAAAACACAGAATACTGATCAAATAGGTCCACCTTCTTCTTTTGAATCATAATTCTAACACTGGAAACTATCTTATGCAAATTTGAGGGAATGACAAATGTTAGCATACATTTAGCTGCAATGTGTCTGTTCCCTTTAGCAGAAATTTACTTTTCAGGCAGCTGAAGTTTTGCCTTTGCTTATGCGTAATAATACCCAATTCTATTTTCAGAGTGATCTTAGGGTAAAAACTGGGCTCCTTCCACCGATATTCTGTCCAGTAGAGTCTTCTAACGAAGTAACAGAAGAAATTAGAATAATAGTAGTAAAGCAATCTCCAATCAGTGTTAATTACAGGTCAGTTATAGTAAAGGGGCTCAGACAATGAAAATATATTTTAATATATATTCATATATATACTTGCAAATATATATAAAATATATACTTCCATGTATATGTACATTTAGAAACTCTTATTGGCTACTGATGAATCCTCCGTTTTTTCCATTCTCTTTGTTATTATTTTTTTATAAATTTATTCTAGTAGTTAATACAAAATCATGAATATAATCTTTATTTTTTGACCTCTTTAGCCTCACTCTATTCCCCATTTACAGATACCACAGGCTGCTTTTTGCTGTTGTTTTCATTTGTTTGTTTGCTTGGGTTTTTTTGGCATTAAGTATTTGGGAGCATTTGGAGGGTTAAATATTTTGGGAGTTTGTAAGTCACCCCTATGGAGTCCAATGCAATCCAACAACACATAAGCATTCGGACAGCGACCAAATGCATCCTCAATTTGTAGTGCCTCATTTAGCTATGACTGACAGGTGCAAAATGCTACTGAATCAGAAATGACAGATATAATAATGACCAGCACAGGAGATTCACAAACCAGATTTTCCTGGGAGCCTCATCTGCAATGGATGTTCCCATATACCTAATATGGGAATATCTAATTACAATTTTCATGTGTTAAAACGAGGGAAAATATTGATAGAATAAAATAGAAATCCCCAAAGAAAAGAGCCCAGATGTTCTTCAGAGTGATTTTAGCCTTAGGGAAGTTTGGGGAACAGAAGTGACTAGAGGCTCTGGGTAAATTTTCTGGGTGGTATGCAAGGAATTACATACATAATTCCAGCTGTTCTTAATGGGATGAAATCATTATTATAATAATGATTCCTTATGTACCCGGTTGAAAAACTGCCCACAAACTTTCAAAGAATTTGCTTTCATATGACCTTGCTTCTTCAGGTAGAGGCGTTCAATGAATAAGAAGCAACCAAAACAGAGTAGGTCTCTTTTACCTACTTCTGGAACAGGAAAAGAATTTAAACCTGACTCTGCCACTGTAACGTTGGTGGCATTCCCTTATCCTGGCCTAGGGCACTGTTTGAATAAGCAAAATTCTAACTAATGTGAGATTTTTGACCAGACAAAGATCACTACAGGCCCAGTCATTACATCTTTCTTTATTTGATGAGACATAGCATTTGAAAAGGCCTCCTAAGTCACTATGCCCAGTTCCACTTGCTAGCACAGGCAAATATGTCATATAAAATTAATATCAATCATGTAATTCAAAAATATTTTAATATGAAGGGATTTTACTTTCCCTTCCTGTGATACAAAAATAGCACAAAAACAAGAGTTAGATCTTGAGAAGAAAGCTTGACAGAACTGTTTGCAGTGAAATAAAGAAAGCTTCAAATGCTGATTTTCTCTCTTGGAAAGACACTACTGAGAAATAGTAGAGAAATGCAAACCCACATCTGTATCTTTCATTTCTCTCTCTATTATTTGTGTCATGTGCAAAGGTGTTTTTCCTGATCCTTACACTTCTGTTGCCATTAATTTACATTTTGAAAAATAGTTTTTCCTGAAAAGTTAGGGACCATAAATTGGTTCTTTAGGACCCTTCTAGTCCATTTGGCTGTGGAGTGAAACAAGATTCAGCCTGAAAGCAAAAAGCAGCTGAGAGTGACAGTGAATTTCATAAAGGGCAAATAAGAGGCTGCAAGGAAGAGCCTGCATCATCCCCCGTCTCTGCTTCTGAGTTATTAGGCCACATCTCACTCAAAAGATTAAACATTTTATCTCACAGGTCATTCCATTTTATTGCAGTGTTGCCTTTAGCAATGCTATGGTTAAGGTTCTGTCAGTGTTTCTATTATAGGCCCCTGTTTTATGGAATTTATAACTTAGGGCTAGAAATTCCCTCTGGGTTAAAACTTGGCAAAATCATAGTAGGTGTTTTTCCAGCACAGAATTTTCCCCTCATACACTCTCCACTTTTTAGTGTATGTTTAAAGTAGATGGGAATGCCACAACCATTTGCTTATAATTTTAAAATAAATTTCTTCTACCTGAAACCAAGAAATTTCAAAAAGTATTTATTTATTAATGCAAAAAGTGCATGGCAGTGAGATCTGAGAATCAATGAAATACTAGAAATGCAAAATGGGCACTCTACATGTGTGCATGCATGCATGTGTGTGCACACGAGCATCTGTGCATGCCCACAGAGTTTCACATTTTTCCACAGAATTTTAGCATGTGCTGTGTTTCAGATGAAGTCAACAGCTAATGAACCCTGAGTGGAATTAATAGCACATAATTGCATACATGCTTGACATTCAATAGCTATTGCATACAGGTATGTTGGAGTACATTCACAATCCACTCCTATGAATTTAAAATGGATATTCTTAATTTAAAACCATTTAAAATCTCATAGAAAAAAAAAAAGAAAACTGTGGTGGCTACATAAATTGCATTGCAAGAAATTTCTGTCAAGATGCAACCGAAAGCAATGAGTCAAAAATGACCCAGAAGTAAGGAAAAGGATTAAAGTGAGCACACAGTTTAATTAGCTTGCCTCTCTCTTATGTTAAAACTGGTTTTATTTGTTAAAAAACTCAATGAAAGGTCAGCTGCAGAATAATGAAATGCAAAATGTGTTGGGGCAGCCAAGATGTCATTATTTGATATATATCAATAAGCTCTGATCTCAGAGCTGCTGGTCTGTGGGCAGGTTAGGGTTGGTTTGTGTGAGCTGCTGCCCCTCGACAGAGAGACTGAACTGCTGCAATGCCTTGAGGGTGGACTCTGGGATGGGGGATCAGGGCAATGGGCAGGGCCAAGCTTGGTGCTGTACAGGAGGCCTGTGAGAGCAGGATGCAGATGCCCTGTACCCAGTACTGGGGAAGCCTGTGCTTCCCCTCAACAGTTGTCATTGCCATATGTGAGTATATGGATCTCCTGATCTGTGCAAGCTCCAGGAGGCATAGGAATCTCCCAAGGTTTAACAAGACCAACTGCAAGGTGCTGCACCGTGGTTGAGGCAACCCCTGGTATCAGCACAGGCTGGGGATGAACAGAGGAGAGCAGCCCTGCCCAGGAGGACTTGGGGATGCTGTGGGTGAGAGGCTGGACATGACCCAGCCATGAGCACTTCCAGCCCAGAGAGCCTAATGTGTTCTGGGCTGCATCCAAAGCAGTGAGGGCAGCAGGTGAGGGAGGGGATTCTGCCTCTCTGCTCTGCTCTGGTGAGACCCCACCTGCAGTGCTGCATCAGCTCTGGGGTCTGCAGCACAGGAAGGACATGGACCTGTTGGAGTAAGCCCAGGGGAGACCACCAGGATGATTAGAGTTCATTGCTGTGAGGTTGTGAGGTACTGTAGAAGGTTACTCAGAGAAGTTGTTGATGCCCCATCCCTGGAAATGTTCAAGGCCCAGCTGGATGGGGCTCTGAGTAACCTGGTCTAGTGAAAGGTGTCCCTGCCCAAGGCAGGGAGGTTGGCACTGGATGAGATCCTTTCCCACCCAAACCATTCTATGATTCTCTGCCCATCTCTCCAACCTGTCAATGTCCTTTTGAAGGGCTGTTCAGCACTCAGTGGAGAAAGAAGTAATGGTGGAAGAAGAAAATAAAAATAAGCCAGCTTCTTACAACTACTTTTATTGGCAGCTGTAGTCATCAAATTTTAAACTGAGTTATTCTTCATAGTAAAAATGCAGGCAAAAATGGGAAAAAAGGATGTTAAGGGGGGCTAAATAGCTACAGAATTTGGGGTCCTTCTATTTTTAGCTCAGTGGTTAAAAGGCAGCATAAATCAGTAGTGATTGAAAATTGTTTCCATCTCTGGTTGTTTCATGAAATCTTCTGTTGATGTTGGTGCATTTACTACTGCACATCTCACCACACCATGAGCTTCCTCCAGAGCTAACACCAAGTGACAACTTTGAAATTTCAGAAGATAGGAGGACATGAAAAATGGACTAATCCTTCCCTTGGTCGCCTGGTGTTGCCAGAGCAGAACTGAAAACAGATGGTTTGGATGGTGTAAAAAATTTATATTGCTGCTGCTCCCTCTTAACTCACAGTAGGCCTCTTATTCCAACATCTCTTAGGATAGTAAAAGCTGATATAAAGTAAAAGAAAGATGGTGTGGTGAATCAATAGGGGAAGGTCCTGCTACGCTAAACCAAATAACACTTTTTTACACAGGTTTTACTTCCAAAAGTTCATTAATATAGGTGTTTAACATCTGAAAGTGATACTCTGGCCAAGGACTGCGAGAAATGAAAAGCAATATGGTTTGTCAAGAGCTTCTATTATTTCTTCTGTGAGAAGAAGAGAGAATAGAATCCTGCATGGACACTGCCATAGGAAATTCACTGTAGCCTTTCGTATTATAGTCATCACATTATTTTCAAATGCCAAACTGCAGTATGGCAGTACCTGAGGTACCCAGATTGGGATGTCCTTAGCCAAGATAACAACATATGGACCACGTCAGTCTCATATCTGTAAAACAAATATAATTAAGGTTGAGATAGGGATGCAGACACTGTTGTTCTCAACACGCTTTGTGGAGAGCTATATAAATTTTTTAACAAAGTAAAATACAGATGGGTATGTCCATCTTACATTCTTGTCTCAGGTTCCTATATTCCTCTTGCACTTGTTTTGTTATCAATGGTGTAAGAGCATTGTAGAGATTGTTTAAAATGAACCTTTTCCTTTCTCCGGGACACTTTCAGGATGCCATTACTCTTTCCGTAACGGAAAAGAAAAAAAAAAAAGAAAAAGAGAAGCAAAGAATAAATACAAAAATTGTTCAGTCATCTTACATAATATGGTAAATATAACATATTTTTTAGTCATTTTTATGCTGGTGTATGTCAGGAAGAACAAACTGAAATCCAAATGCTCTTCTTACAGCTTTAAAGTTGTGGAGTATTTAACTAAAGTTGTTTTTGTTTTTTTTTCCCTTCAAAACATTTCATTAAAACAAAAATTACTTTCTCCCTCTTGATGTTGCCAAAAGGGGTCTCACACCATGTAATTAAATCTCTGTTTTAAAGTACTTTTCTCAGCAAACACAGGCTTCTAAGTCAAAGACTGCATAATAGATTTTTACTATACATATAAATAAAAAATATGACTTGTAAAACATTATATTTGCTGAATGGGTTTGCCTTTTTCCAAAGTCATCTTCTTATTAATGACTCATGAGTTTCTTTTCTATTATTTAAAAATAATGTAATTATAGGCTATTCTGAAATAATTTGATGTAACTTATGCTCATATCCAAACTTATTAATTAAAAGAAGCATGAGTATTTGTAATGTGCTGTATGCTTCATTATTCAAGCTAATCCTTTTAATCCTATTTAAATTGGAAGATAGAAGTTAATCCAAATAACATCTCTCTACAAACAAATATTAATAAACCTCTCTCCATCTCCGTTGTCACCTGTCCTGGAAATGATGAGTGACTTGTCTAGTTTGCTGTAGGTGGTAAACAATGGAGATGGAAAGCAAAGAATGCAAAACTGGCACTTTGTATCTAAGGCCACAACACCAAAATGAGGAGGAAAAACACTGTACAGCATTCTGCTCTATGATGCCTTCTTAAAAACTGAGCTTTTCTTGGTGATACTTCTGAACTCCTGAATCTTTTTGATACTGCAAACTAACACTAGACTTATGTGTAGAGAATATCAACCGGGTGAAAATTTTAGTGTGCCCTGTATTAAAGACAGTATTTCAATGTCATGCTGTAGTTTAGAGGACTCTGGTATCTTGTAATTTCTTTAATTTTACTTGGTTTTTGGAAACCAGCAACAACATAAGGAAGCCAGGTTGAATGTATAATTTTGGGTTGACACCGTGGTACTGTGATCTGTGATCAGCACATATGGTCAGTCACCAGAAACCGGAAAACCAGCAATTTTTTTCCCTGCTGTGAGCAGTTGTTTTGAGCATAACTCATTCTGTTTTCACATTGTCTTTTCTCCCTTTTGCCCCAAAACACAAGTGCAAGCTGAGCTTCTGCAACTCTTTTGAACGAAAACCCTGATGTGTCCACAAAAACCTATGGGTCCATTTTTTGTCCAAGGACACATAAAATATAGTTGGCCTGCTAGGATGCCATTTTGCTTTTTTAGGTGAATACATAATTCATTGCAGTTGGAAAATTAAACGGATACTGAACATTATGGATTGCAAAACACAAAATAATTTTCTTTTGGAAACCCAGACTCATATTTAGGTTGTTTCTTCCATTTTCTTAACATAAAAACATAACTTAAAAGTAAACAATGCTTCCCTGAAGAAACATTTCTAAAAATGCCAGTGACACAGTTGTACCAAAATAAAAATTTGAATATAGCTGTGAACTAAAGATTCATTTGTATATTCCCTGTGGATTCTGTATTTATTAAAGAATACCTGCATTAAACCCAACAAAGAACTGTGAGTTGGTGATCTGCAAAGTAAATAACAATGACTTTAAGAAGAATCAAAATACTGAAAATTCTAAATTGTGTTTTTTGCTAGACTATATTAAGAATGTTGTTTCCATTAAAAAAAAAAAAAAAAAATTAAGGCCTGCCGGAGATTTAAATTTTCAATTGTGAATGGATACTGGATCAAGCAGATAAATTAAAGGAAGAAAAGTACTTACAACGGGATACTGTACATTAAGGAATTCCAAAGTATTTTAGGATTGAGTGGTTGAACTGCTAACATAAATACACAGTCTTTGATTTAAACTGGTCACTATGCCAGAGGACTAGAGGACAACAACTTTTTTCCCTCTTGTAGCTGAAGAAAGAATCATCCATGGCAATACAGATCAACACCTTTTTCAGTACCAGGAAAATTAAGCAAAATAAGATTTTAGAATACAAAGACAAGCAAGCAAAATTAATGAAGAAAAACTGCTTCTCAAAAGAGCATAGGTTAAAAAGTAGGTTATTTGGAGTTTTTAATTTCTTATTACAAAATCTCAAAGGTGAGCTAATCTGAAAAGTCAGTGGAGAAAGAGAGTTGCTTGTTATACATAAAAAATGGTATTATAAGTTGCAACGAACAGTTCAAATGTGAAAACATTAAAACTGTGTCTCAAGACTGATGGGAAGGGGAAAGGACTGGCAGTGAAACAGGAAGTTTTTAATTTGACACAATGTTTAAATGGGTCAAAAAAGGAAAGAAATTGGAATACACTAGAAAAGATCTTCAAAAGATAATGTGATGGTAGGGGAAGTGCAGTGCTGTACCATAAATGTAAAACATACTGATAAACGTAACAAGCACTGTGCGTAGTGAGCTTTTGAATTAGCAGTGAGTGCTCTGTGCAATCATTGTGATAGTTGATTAAAAACATTCTTTATGCAGTGAAATTTTTAAAAGCAAGAAACATATGAAGAACTACTTTTTAGAAGAGAGAAAAAATTGCAACAGAAATACTCAGCTAAATAAATGAGCGGCACACCTTCATGCTAGATACCTGTGTCTTACTACCCTCCCTCCCAAAATCTAAAAAAGCAGGAAACATTTCAGGATGTAGTGTTAAATTGCAACAAAATTCATTAAAAATAAAGTTGTATGGAAATGCACAGAATGGGGAAGATATACCCGACACTGTTTAATACCAGTAACAGGACTTGAAAAAACCTCAAAAATGTTTCTTTTGTTTTGTTTCCTAAAATTATACATTCAATAATTTTTTGGAAGTTTTTTTCTAAACATAGTGAAATGCTAAGCTCTGTGAAACTCATTTTCATGACGAACAATTTTTAACTTAGTGGGATTCTTAATTTGCATATGTGTAGATAATGTAGAGGTGGGAGTGCTTCAGAATGAGTTCACGGAACTAATTCTACGTAATGGCAGATTTTGAGAAAGACATTATTCTATAAAAGTAATTTTACCGAATTAATAGACGATTGTGACTACTGCAGAAGCAGAAGAGGTACTCTTTTTCTGATGAATACAATATCATGCTACCATAGGCTTCTGGGCTTGAGCCCTACCTTTTGGAAAGAATTCTGCATCATTAAAAGATATACAATAAACCTGCAGGTAGCTTACAGCCTAGCAGAGAAGATGACTTGTATGCTGTGTGAGGCATGACAATAGTGAAAGCCAGGTACCAGGTTATCTGGCTGTGCACTTGAGCAGGACACTTGAACACTGTGCTGAACAGCCAGAGATTAAATAGAGAGCATTTGCTTTCATTTGCCACCCACCATTCATAACCACTGCTACAAATGTGTCTCGTAACACCATTCTTCCAATTAAAAGCTTTTCAGCTTAGACAGTTAGCTCCAAACATGATGTTATGCTGAAGAACTGTAGTCATCCAACGCTAAAGTCTGCTTCCAAGTCTTCTCTATCCTGATAAATTAGAGGCTAGAAGTAATATGACACCTACTGAGGTGCAAATTTTAAGGAGACTTGATTTTTCACTTCTTATCTTGATATTTAAAGTCAATCTTTTGTTTCTTCTACATTCAGGTATAGAACAATGAGTTGGGAGAAGCTGTCTTTCTTTTTTGTTTAACAGGCAGGTGTCTTGCCCATGCTTTCCACTGTAATAGTGATGGATCCCCAAGGCAAGGAAAACTTTTACATTATTTTGAACAGTGAAGCTTTCTGTCAGCACTAAGTTCTTATCCTCTGAAGCCTACAAGTGTGTGTAGGTTTGCCAGTTTACATAAAGATAGGGTTTCATATTCTTTTAATTACCCTTTTGGAGGCAGGAGAAAGGAAGTCATATTCACAAGTGCTAAAATGATCATAGTGACGCAAGTCACCGTGCTGCTGCTAGTCTGCCTAGCCTCAGCCTCCAGTCAGTGGTGACAGACAGGTTATTCTAGAAGATGATTTACAATTTAAGCTCCTGCACTGTTTCTTCTAAGATAAGTGATCTCTCCCTATTTATACTAGAGGGAGCCTGGAGAGACTGTCCTTCCTAGGCTGAGGTTAGCCTTTAGGAATAGTTACAGCAGCAAGGATCACTTCAAAACCAGTTATGTCAATTTAGTCTTTACCTAAATGTGTTATACTACAAAATATGCTACAGATGGAAGAATGCTTGGCATAGACTGCCATAGTATTTAATATGTATATTAAATCAATTTCAGAAATGAAATAATGACCAAGGCCACTGCATTTAAAGAAAGATCCTGAGCATATCTGTGTTTTTCCAAGAAAAGGTAACTACATAAATTTTGAAAGAACTGTATTCTGTCAATGTCATTAATTATATTTCTGTGTCTTGTCACTTACTCCCACTACTCATCTTAATTAATCATTACAAACAAATGATGCACAACTGAATTGGAAGATAAAGCAAATATTGAGGAAATTAAATTGCAGACAACACACATAGCTTCTGATCAATCATCTCTTAATTTTCAAAGTCTGCCAAGAGATGCCAACCCTTAATGTTTATTTGTGCCATGGTGATAAGAAATGTTCTTAATGGTAGTTCCCTTGTGTTATGTTTTCTCTCTCCAGGGTCTCGTTGTAAATAAGAGGCTCAGTTTTCATGTGTTTTTATGATGAAGCATTGTAGCTAAATGAATGCCATGGGACACCTCTTAAACAAGTAGGCTACAGAAGAGCAAACCTGTTAAAAGAATATATTTCCTCTTCATATAGAAAAACAAGTCCTGTACAATGAATGCTTGTACTGAAACTTTATGCTCTTAAAGTGTAGTTTAAAGAAGTGTTGCTTGTTAAGGGAAATTACCTAACAAAATTTTTATACTTCAATCAGCATTACACCATAGCATACACTGAGACCTTTAATAATACACCCTAATTACAGATTTATATATATTTTAAAAGAATTGCTTTTTTGTTCACTTTAAAAGGCCTTCAAGTAAGCTTCAACTGTATGATTACTGAGGATCTATGAAACAGTGTGTACGAGAACAGTGTGTACACAGGTGGTTATTCATGTATATAGAGGGATGGAGTTGTCACTCTAAAATAGCTTTACTACGGCCCCGCCGTGCACTTTATCTATGCAAATATTTACACCTTGAAAATAATCAGGGCCAGAGGCATTATGCCAGATTTAGAATTTCCATTGACAGTGCGAGTTTCAGGGACGGACGAAGCCCACTAGAGCTCCTGAGCTCTTCAATGCTGCAGGAGACAAAGAGAGAGGTGCCAGGGGCAGTCGGACATGCTATGGGCCAAGCGTTGGGGCTGGGCTGGGTGCTGCCTGCAGCAACATCTGCAGCTCAGTGAGGCGTCTAAGAGTCTTAGTCCATCTTTCATTGATTCTGTGAGTTTTGGATCTGGACCCCAAACTCTTAGCAGTCAGTACAGCAGGAAATGAAAAAAACACATGTATAACTATTTCTATAGTATATAAGTGAAGATAGTCCCAATTGTTTAAAAATACATCTATGCAGTTTTCAAAAGTATAAATCTGTTATATCAGAGTTAAAATGTTTCAATCCTTATTCAAAATTAAATTACTTTTTTTAGAATAGTTAATATGATTTTTCTGTTTTTACATTCCATTCACATCACTGACAATCTGTTATTTTTTGCTTTGCCAATGAATGAAAGTACAAAACATCCCTGCAGTAAGAGTAGCTTGGTAATTATCCTCTTGCCATACAGCTCCCAACTGGTTGTCACATTGCAGAAGTGATATTTAAAGAAACCATATTTTATTAAGTATTGCCAGAAGACAAAAGAACTGAAAATAGCAGAAAAGAAAAATAGTCACCCAGATATTTACTGCTGAGGAATGTGTGCTGTATTTTTCGCTGTTCGCTCTATTTATTGAAAAATCAATGGTAGGTCTCCTCCAGTGTTACTGTTTTGTGACAGACTTTTATTATAGGCTAACATTCCATTTCACCAGTTCATTTGTGTAAAACTTTTTGCTGGAGTGGCAAATATTGATAAGATTTCAGACTGAAAAGCAAAAAAGAGCACTCTCTTCAAAACAGAAGGGACATTAAGTGCAGTTCATTAAAAGGTGGGGAAAATGTGTGATGCATGATTTCTAGTAAAAAAATAAACTAGTGTTTGGTTGTTTTCCGAGGTGCAAACAAATCTTTTATTCACAATGGTAGTAGATTTATTTAGCACATACACACAGATGTACACATGCTAAAAACATAGAATCCAGACACTCAATATTTAAATTTATTTATACTTTCAGTGGAAATGTTTTTAGCATTGAAATTCTAATGTTGTGGAAAGATTTTAAAGTGTTTTAGTAGGTTTTTTTCAGCTGGGTGTATGTATGGTTTTGAGCTTTTTCATCACAGAAAGAGTGTTGAACTGCAATGGGATAACTCATGTATGTGTTTAGTCTGAACTGTGATTGAGTCACACAGCTTTCTCGCTTAGCAGGAAATTGTTGATGTTAGATCAGCATTTGTTGATGTTAACATTTACAGAATCAGTAAGGAACAAAATGCGGACATGAAGGTGACTCACTTTATGTCCACAGCTCTTGTAGGTTTATTAGGGAGTTCCACACACATATTGAGCTGTCTTTAATATTCAACATTTAGCTTCATTTCTGACTAATATTGAGCTTTCAAACTGGTATCCTCCTGACAGTTTCAAAGTGGTTTTGACTGTGTTCAACTCCTTTCTCTGTAGGGGTTTAATCTCATAAAGATTTCAGCCACACAAGTACTAGTGTCAGGGGTATAATGATCACTTTGAAGTTTGTTTGCTTTCCAGTGCATTTAAACACTTTAAGTGTTCCAGAAATAGGATTAGATACCCCAGTGAATTCATTTCATTTACCCCCAGCAGTGGTTTTCCAATACTATATGGTGTTTACATGGTATCAATTTAGTGGCATGCTGATTTCCAAGATTCATCCTTTCCCCTCTCAATTTTCTACCTCTTGATCCTACTTGAAAATTGCTGTGATATGGGGCAAATAATAATGACAAAAGGAATATTTGTATTCTAGTATTTTGCTGGGGGTTTTTTTGCACTACCAAAGCTTTTTGATACCCTAAGCAAAGGAACTTTATGTGAATTTAATGAGGAAAACCAATCAGAAGGACAGCTCTACTTTTTTTCTCCAAGCATCCCTATCAGATTCTGAATGTTTTCATTGTTTTTTACCATAGAGTGAGATTCTTTGCTTTTCTCGAGTCTTGTCATTTGACACTCATTCCAGAAGTATTTGCTACTGCATTGTCTGTCCCACTTTCACATGCTCTTCTCACTCTAAGTGCTCAGTGAGAACTAGCTGATGCATCTCCACACTTCTTAAACTGCATTAAACTTCATTTGCTGGGACAGAGCTTACATACTTTTTAATAACTGACCAGAAAAAGAAACTCACCTGAAATCCCTTTTTTCTTTCTTTTTTTTTTTTTTTTTTTTTAATTTATTTTTTTATTTTTATTTTTATTGACTTGAAATGGTAATTTAGAATACTCTCTGGCATTCATAAAGAATTAAAGGAACAGGGAGAAAGGCCTATTATCAATTAGAAAGTGGGGCAGCTTTTTTCTGCAGCTTTTAATCTCTAATTATTATTTCCATAATAAGACATCCCATACTGCTGCAGAACGAGCTAAATGGTTTATATTTAGGGCAATAAAGGTTTTTTTCACTTCTATTACCAAAGGGATATATTAGGGAGGTCTTTGACTGTCCTTGCTATATGAGCAAACACCACTTAAGCCAGACTCTGCTTCCTAAACAAGTATTTAATCTCCTCATTAAAGATATATGAAACTAGAAATCAATGAGCACTGGTGGCGAGAGCTTTATAGCGGAACTAATGGCTACACCTTGTCTAACATAAGAAACTTCACTTGTGGTTTACAGCTGCTACACATGGAGAAACATGAACCTCAAAGGAAAGACTTTCAGCTATGCTAATAATTACAGTAACAGTTCTAGATAAGCAGGTCACATAAATGTGTGACAAAAATCAAGCATTTTCACTTCACATTTCAATCTCTTAAAAGACACTGTGAGCTCTTGCTATAAGGGTTAGATAAAACCAATAAAAATGCTGCTCCTTGAATAAAAAACTTCATTCAATTTGTTATAAATTCTCCTACAGCAGAAAAAATCACAAACTTGAAATGCTGGGGATTTGGAACAGTGTGAACTGGAGAGTACATGACAAGGTTTAGGTGAATATATGCAGTGCTAATATGATCTATTTTGTTTTCAAAACCAACAATAGGCAAAAAATTAACCCTATGAACAGAAAAGACGACATCACTGATACACTCTTTCTGGTTCTATATCTTCCTTGCATCTAAATGATTTGCAGGAGAAATAATGCAAAATGTGAGTTATTTTTCACACACTTGAAAATGCCTGCAATAATGCAAGAAGATACCAGAGTGTACAAAAGTACTGTAGGATGCATCACCTGTTTTCTGTGGAGGCATGAGGATGTATGGCACTCAACGAGCAAAGCCTTTTAGTTCCACTGGCGCAAAATTTTGGTGTTTTCCATCACAAGGAATCTTACTTGTTTCACAGGAAAACAATTTTGCCTGAGCAAGGATGCTGTTTTAATTTGAATGTTGCGTAACCTAAGCTAAGGTGAGATGTTTCAGAAAGAAATAAGTGATATGTTTCTCTCCCTGTGCCTTGTACATTTACAATTTCAGAAATACCTATTTCACTGAGATCAAGAGATGCCCATTTTACCTAGATACATAATGTCAACACTTACGGACAAAACTTCAAATGTAAAGGTTATAGATTAGCAGAAAATGTTAGTGTCTTTGCAGAACTTCAAGCACAGATCAATGGACAGGATGCATTCCTGCTTTTATTTAAGTTGGGACATATTGTGCAGCTGGAGTGGTAAATCCCAAGCATCAGAGATGACAGTGTTTGTTGTTACTACAGCCTGTGTCTCCAATTGTGTACATCTTCAAATAAATAATGTCAAAACTATCTTTTTCCACCCCAGTAACTATCTTCGTCAATGAAGGTGAGAAAATTCATGGAAGAGTTCTCAGACAATACGAAAAATCATAATTATGGTCACTGGACATTATAAAGAGATGACATAAGGAAATATTTTTAATGATTTCCCATTATATACAGCATATAAATCTTCCTTTATACACCAAACCAACATATGATGCCTCTGTATCTTTATGATTTTAAAATATGTATGCACACATTACAGTGAAAGACAGAAAGAGCAATAGAATAGTAAATGCTAAAAATATGTAGCTCTACCTGCTTCCTGGTGCTTTACTTTTCCATAACTTGTACAAAAATAGCACACGTCTAAATAATGTCTTTCAGTGGTCTTTTCCTATAGATTTCTATGGTTCTTAGTCACATTTTCTTGGTTACTTTTCCTTTGGGAAGAAAGCTTCAACCCATCTTACCCTAATTTTATCTGAAATTTGAAATGTGCTATTTTTTTGCTAGCTCTCTTTTTATGTGTTTGTCTCAAACTTCATAATCACTTCACATTTTCCCAAAATAACACATTATTTAATGTGTATTATTTTTATAGCAGGTCATATACTAGAAAAAGTCACCAGTTTGGGTGATACATTATAGAGCATTATTGCAGATTTGCACCTATTTTTAAATTGCTTCCTTGATATTTTTGGATACTAACAGCATAATAAAGGTAAGTGGAGAACAGAAAAGGTTTAGCTATTGCTTTCCAGCAATGGTAAGTAAAACAATCCTGTGTGTGTTAGCATCAGAAATAGCTCATATTAAATTGTAATTCTTGAAATGTATTGCCACCCTAAACACTTTTACTGAAAGCCTTGAGGGGTAACATTGGTTAGTAAAGAATGATGCAAAATTATGTTCACCAAGGCCAAACACAAGTACAGTTGCGTTCATTGACACTTCAGGAGATGCACAGATTGACTGCATAGGTGGAAAGGAATGCTGAATTTCAGAGGAAGAATCTCCACTATTATGCACAAGTAAACACAAATTGAAAGGAAGAAATTAAGAATTCTGATTTAGCCATCTAAGAAGATTATAAAGAAGGCAACAGCAAGAAAACAATGGGGAAAGAGAAAAAAAATTAATTTGGATAGAACATAAGGAGAATGAGACAGTGCTATCAGTTGTTAGCATAGATGTTATGCCAATCAGAAAAAAACAAAACAAACAAACGAGGCAAAAGAAGGTACAGGGAGAAAAATTCCAGTCTAAAATGAAGTTCTATTCTACTGTGAAAAAATTTAATATGTCGGGTAGTTTCTGATTTAAGGTCTATAGCTTACATTTAATAGCATAATGAAATATAAGATTTAGATGCATGTGCTGGTATAATCAATCATATTGAATAATAATAACAATAATCTATTTAATTTATATTTTTTAAAATTCCTTTTATGTTTCTGAATCCTGACACAAAACCCTTCTTCAATTTTAAATATTTTGACTTTTCCTTGAAATCTGATCTTTTGCAGCTCATGTTCAACCCTTTAGCTTCTGACAATCTTCTCTAGGCAGAAACATTGCAGATTACATTTCAAACAATTGCAAATATGATATTTCAAGTTTTCAGGTAATATAGAAGCTTGTGAATCTTTCATAAGCAGTCACTACAAGATGGAGCAGTGTTGCAAAGGAATGGACAAAAATCTTAATTTTGGCACTATTAGTAATCCAAAGCAGTGCTTCTATGTCCTATATTTTATTTGAAAAGTCTGAAATTATGTTACAATTTCAGAGATCTGCAGTTTCTGGTAAAATGTACTGGTGTATAAAGCTACCAATTTTTGTCAAAGAGGGGGGGTCAAGTAAAAGGATTCCTAATATTATTTTTGATATCATAGCTACTTCAGAACACTTTGCTGTCACTCATAAAGGAAACTTAGATTTCATGTTAAACTTAAATGTCACATACTGCTCCAGGGCTCAATAGTTCAAATGACTTAAAATGTCTAAAATTCTAAACTAGTGAATGTACCTACTGGCACAATCCAGAGCGTTACACAAACATGTATTTATGTATTCTTTTGCACAAACAGAATTTTGTGTGTAGTCACTGTTGCAGAATTTTTGCCAATTAGTCCTTCACTGTTCATAGAATCAAAACTGACAAAGAGAGGATTTGCTGCTTTGGCTTCTGGACTTTACCAGCAGTGAGAACCAATCAGACTGAGCCTGTAGAAAATAAGTGGGACCTGGAAATGGAACTATCCTGGTTCTAGGCAACCTCCTTTGTCAGACTGTGCTGCTTTTTGGTCACAGGACTGTCTCCCCTGATTTGATCTGAGCTCACAAAAAATCCAGAGATCTAGAAAATTTTACGTATACCTGGATTCACACTTTGCACACGTTATTACTGCTTGCATTGACACCTGTGACAAATGCATGGCCTGGTGACTAACTCTCCATGTCATTTTTTCCATCATCACTTGTTAAATGGCACAGGTGTACGACTAATATGTAGAGGTTGTGAAACTAAGTGGAGATCAGATAAAGTGACTACCTGTCCCTTTGCATATCCTGGGCCTGTCACTGCTGAGAGCTTGTGTAGCTTAATTTAAGCCCTTTTGATACATGCTACATGTAGACTCAAAAGTGTGTTTTCAGTTTTGTAAACCAAATCTGAAGATCCAAAAAAGCTTCTACGCTGTCACAGCACGGGGAGTGTTTTAAGACATATAAATGGTTAATAAATGCTGCTATTGATGTTTTTTCCAAATCTTCGGCAAATCTTTGACAACTATTAATCTATGGTATCATTTGAAAATGCCTTAATGCCAGATATGTAAAAATAATGTATGGTATTGCAAGTTTTGCTTCATCATGTAAGTATTGGCAGTTCAAATTCTACGAAGAATAAGTTTTTATAGCTAATATCAAGCAATGTTTCTAGAATAATTCTTGCTGAACTAAAGCTAGGCACTATAATATGTCTTAATGCAGCATGAGTAATAGGTAGAGTCCAGTCCTTTTAGGGTCCTCTCATAATAGGCCAGGATAGTTTTTCAGGAGTAGAGCTTGTCTTTCTTGAAAGTAATATTTTTTACAAAAAACCGCAAGCAAACAACAAAAAACCTAACAAAAACACAAACAAAACAAAACAAAAACAAAAACCCCCAAAACCCAAAAACCAAACAAACAAAAAACCCCACAAAACCCAAAAAAACCCAAACCAAACAAAACAAACAAAGAAAAACCAACAAAAAAACCCCCCAAAACCAAAACCAACCAACCAAACAAAAAAACGCCTGGAGCTTTCAAACCACTTATAAACATTGTTAGGTCCACAGGTTTTCTAGGAATGTTGAGGATAAAGAGGTCTGATTCCAGAGACAGGACTGAATTATTTTAAAGCTGCACCTTTTTCTTGACCCTTGGTATTTCATTTCAGCTCCCATGCATCCTGTGTCCTTAATCCAAGTCTCTCTAGAAATAGTATGATTTGCCTTAATTGCATAATTTGCTCAATTTGGTTTTTTTAATGCAAATAAAGTCAGCTGAAGCTTCCACCCTGTTTGAATCACTTTTGATATCTTCCATGACCATTAATTAATTAATATCTAGATCTGCATAAGTTTTTTCCTAAGTTACTGAGTCTGAAGTTGTTGCCTATGTAATTTCACCATTGAAATTTAGATACAGTTGAAATGGAGATATCTGGAACAGCCTTAAAATGAGAATAAAAAGTTTATTTTGTATCATATGCCCAGCTAATTTAGACAGAGTGGATAATTTTTTTGAGGCTATTGGAATTACTGGTTTCTTTTGGATATACATTTAATTTGCGAGGAATATGCTCTCCATTTTTCTATCTCCTCACTGGTTAAGTGACTAAACTAAGAGCTCTGTGTTGGTCCTACTGGCTCTGTATCAACTGAATTACACCACTAGAGCTGGCTTGAACTAAAACAGAACAGGGAAGTGGAAAACAAAAAAGGTGCCAAAAACCACCTATGGCATTAATCTATCACTCTGTTGTTACAAAGCTGAGATTCATTTCCACAAGACAGGAAAAAGGGAGAGCAAGGAGATAAAGGTGTGGTACCTTTGTAGAGATGAACAAAGGATTTTAAGCTCCTGGGCTAATATACTTAACATTCCTAAGATTCTTCTTTATTCAAAACCAGACATGCTATGAATCAGGCTTTTGACAGAAAATGCGAAAAGAACCTGGAATTTTTCTTAGCAAAAAAAAAAAAAAATTTTTTTATGAAAAAAAAACTTCTTAGCTTTTTCTGCAGCCATTTTCTGAATCTTGGATGTTAGGGGCAGTAAATCCAAACTTCTCTACTCCACAGAATAATATTGGAAGTCATGAATGAGAGTCAACAAAACCACCTGATGGTTTTCCAAGTACACCATAGTTCAGAAATACCTATATTGATAAATATTTTCTGTTAGCCATGTTGGAAGCAAAGAAATTGAATTAATTTATGCAAGTATTGTCTTTTAGGTTTATTCTATTCATAGTCTGTATAAATTCAGATTGAAGAGTAATGGACTTTGTCCCATTGTCCAAAAAGGATGAAAGGGTAGAATGACACACTGAAAGAATGCTTTTCCATTTGAGATTTGAATTGTTAAATCCATTACTATTTTACTGTGGTACTATTTCGTCTTTATTGTGTATGACACTGATTTATTTCATTTATTTTCAATGTGAGTTAGATAGGATTCCACTTTTTATGCTTTTCCAAATAATTGCCCAATCTAGATCTCTAACAGTGTAGGGTTACACACCCTCAAAAGTGATTTTTCCAGATTAGGGCTGACAGCCCAGTTAAGTCCACTGCAAACATGTCCCCTAAGAAGTAGCAGCCGCTGCAAGGTTGGTGTTTGACCAAAGGACAGAAAAGAGGATATGGAGATGCCTTCAACAGAGGTAGAGATTTGAGGTGCAACAACTATCCTAACTGCCCTCACTGACAGCTAAAAGGTGTTCTAAACTGAGAAGTAAACATTTTTCCCTCATATTATCGTATTGCTTTTGTTGCTACTGTTTGCTTCAATATCATATAGAATATACAAATGTAATTAGCTGCAATGATTGTGTCTGAGTGTATAAATGAAATATTTTGGAATGTAAAAAATGTAAATGTGAAAAGTGCAACAGAGAAAGAAAGCCTAGTATTGATGGATAAAAGGTTGGTATTAATTTTTATCATATTTTAAGAAATTTTTATTCTGAAATTAAATATTCTTCATGCCTATTTCACACACACAAAAAAACTTTGTAGTAGTACTGACATTTTATCATCATAAGGAGTGTACATGCAGTCAATGTGCAGAGGCAGTTGCAAGAAAAAAAAAAATTCTTTCACATGACATGGATTTCTCCCTGTGAAGGATTATCCATTACTTTATTTCTCAGCAACTTTATTTAGCCCATATAATTTCATTGATGCTCATATTATAATCTTCTTATTTCTGAATTTTAAACTGTGTGGCAAAAAACCCCAGAGATTTTGTTTTCCCAGTATGTAAGTATTCTGGTCACAGTACTTAATGCAAAATAAGTTCTTTCTATTTATACAGAAAGCATCTTTCTTGTGAAGAAAAAAAAAAATTATATGAGAAATTAGCTGGTTATATATGAATAAAATTCCATTTACATATAACCATTATGAATTTAATAGTAGATAACCAACTGACTGCAAATGCAACTTAAATAAATTTTTACTGAGTTTAACCTAGAACATCTTATTGCACTGAAAGTTTTGAGTAGAATACTGTCAAGCACAGTGGAATTTTCCCCCTCACAGCTTGTAAATTTGTACAGGACATGATTTTGTGCCAAAGGGAAAACCAGGTAAGTTAGGGTGATGTGCATAAAAGGAAAAGTATTTAGATGACACTGAACACTGAACATTGTACTCTACATGAGTGATGAAAGTCACTGTTTTGTGCCTTTGCAAACAAATTTCCATTGATCAGAAAAAGTAAAGAAAAAGGAGAAATACTTTTCTAATTTCAATACAAAATGGCTATCAAAAGACAAGCAAAGCATTGGAATCTGTTCCAACTATCTATCTATCTATCTATCTATCTATCTATCTATCTATCTATCTACTGTAAAACTCTGGGAATAGTTGAAAACAAAAGAGTTTGAAATAGTACCATTCCTACTCTAGTGCAGTTGCCGTACATTTGGTCTTCACACAATAATTTTGCCTATATTTTTTGGCACTGTAGTTTCATCTACAATTTTTGTGATTCACTTAAAGCAGTTCAGTGTACTGGATGTTTTAGCTTAGGTTTAGACATGATTTAATGCCCTCCACATTTCACAACACGTTCTTGTTTCCAGGCTTACTACGCAGAAAACATTCTGCAAATAAATCAATTTTCTTTCCTTCGTCCACATCTCCTGGATTTATCTCTTTCTTTGTCCTATTTTTACACATTTTTCCATGATGAGTCAGGCTCTTCTTTGATTTATTAGAAGAAACAAAATGAAGACTATAAAATGAAAAGATAGTCACAGAGAACAAAGTCAAGAGCTTTTTGGTCATGAAATAAAGAACTTGTTTGACACATATTTGGATTTTAGAAAGTAGAAACTCTGGGCTTCTGCATTTTTTCTGAGATTGTTTGTCTAACATGAGGCTACTAGTGTGCACTGATCTGCTGTGTACATTTACTACGTATTAGGCACATGAAATTGACCTGTGTGAACACACCTGTGTAGCTCTCAATTAGTGTAAGAAATATCACTACTGAATTGGCCCACTTTTTTTTTTAATAAAAAGTTACATGATGTTCATCAACCAAAAATACTGACACTTTGGAAATAGTTTTTAATCTGCCACCTGAAAATAGAGACAACAGAAGTCCACCTGAAATAGATACAGAGTGTCTTTACATTGATAATAAACATTCTTTGTTCAGTCTTGAACTGCATGTGTACTGAGATTTACAAAATAGTTATGGTAGATAATGTTCTATATTTCGGACAATATGTATGGGTGATGTCCTCAAAGGAGCAAGTGTAACTACCTTGTTGTATAGATAAATATTTTTCTGCCTAGAGAACAATGTGAATTGAATATTTCTTTTGAATCCCAAAGCCATTAGGTGTTGTTAGGTTAAAGCTGCAATGTGATGAAATTTGATTTTTTTCTTGTCACACAGAAATAATGACAGAAATAGAAGATGGCAAATGATCTTAAACAGCATTACAAGATGATGTGGTGAACTGTTGGTCACCACATATGTGGTGATATCTTTGGTCATAGGTAAACCACGGAGAGTATAACTAGTAGAGAATTAAAATACGTTAATAAAAATGTGCCAGTAAAAAGCCCACATTGCTTTTGTAAAGAAGTGCCACACCTTAGGCTATCATTCAATGTTTGAGGAAACAAGAAGAAAGCAGTTAAGAATAATAAGACTGTTAAAGTTTTCTTTTGTTTTCAAAATAACACCTTTATAAAAAAATCTCTCAAATTTTTGCAGAAAATAAGTTGTCGTAAGAAGGAAGGTCATTTTCCAGATTGACAACATACTAAAGTTAGGAAGCAGAGACTAGGAATTCATTAGCAGTTCAAAATGAAAATAGGTTTCCCAAGCCCTGCTGTGTTTAATTTTTTTTTGCATATAACTGAGAAAAAGTATGCTAAAAGAGACAAATGGGTATCAAATTAAAGAAGCCAGACAATTCTTGATAAATCTTCAAAGAGCAGCAGAAGAATTTTGGAACAATTGTGTAAAAAACAGTTTACATAAAAATATATAAACTAATTATAGATAAAAGTGATATAATATAAAATACCTGTTGCCCCTCTAGATGTTCTGGAGTTGTTTTCCAGCCCACATGCATAGCGTAAAACAGGTAAATAGGGTGCTGTAAATAATCTTAATAGAAAAACCCCTAAATATCATTAACATCGTGTAATTGATATATCCATGTTTTGTATACTGTGCAGTTCCACCACAATCTCCAGAATCATAGTACAGATGCTTATTATATGTTCATAAAATAATCAGAAGCTATTATTAATAACAGCAGTTTAAGCACTTCTTAACCTTAGGCAAATTGTTTTTGTTAAACTTCTGACATATCTCCCTGCACTGATCTATGTTTTGTCACATTTTTATGCGTCTTGACAGCTAACAGGATGCACCTTCTAATAAGAGTAAGTCTAAATTTAAATTGCCTATTTTTCTTAGTATGTGTTCCTTGAACTTGCAGTTCCTTGACTGAAATTATCAGGTGTTTAACTGTGTTGTTAGTGAATGAAAACATAAACCTCCATTATGAGCATATAAAAAATTGTTTTCCTTTTTGCTAACTATTAAGGCCCAAAAACCTTTAGTCATTGCAAATAACCTGATTTTCAAGTTTAAAAGTATTAAATAAAAGGAAATGCTGTCTTTCATCCTTTGATTTATTTTCTGTGAGTTTTCTTGTGCTGTATTTGAACATGGCTTTGAGTTTGAACATGGTATTGGATTCTTCACTATATCATGTAGTTACCTCAGGCACCAGCTATTAAAAACCTTGTCATGGTCTTTCTTAAATTAAAGCATCCATTGCAGAAGAGATGTGATATTTATTAATGGGTTTTTGTTAATAAATTTACCAAGGTTCTGTTTTATTCTTCTTTCAGAATAACAGCTGTGTTTTAGAGGGCAAAAGTTACATGGAGAAAGGATAAAGCAATTGTAACTATGAGTGGTAAGAAGAAATGAATACTTCTCTCTACTAATTACACAACAATTCACTTGGAAAACCCTTTCTATCATTTGGGGTTTTGAAACAGAAACAACTCAATAAGCTGTTAATGACCTTCAAACATTTCTCTTCAATCCCCTCTCCCCCCCACACCACCCCACCCAATTTTATCTTTCTGTGTAGCATGTCGAGACCATTTATAAGAAAAAAAAAATCAGGAAACGGATATTACTTACATAAATCTAAATATAGAATTATCTAAACTTTTATACAACATCTGCCATGGCTCCGAGGGCACGCACAGCCATGACTGTCCCTGCCTGGCCTCTCCTGGGGCTCCCAGGACCCCCCATGTCAGCACCCCTTCCATATGCAGCTGGCATTTCCTTACAATGATGGTTCAGAAGGGCTGTCAGGGGACTGAGGTAACCATGTCTAGGGAAATGTGTATCTTGGGAATAAGAATAAACTCAGAAGAGCAGCAGATTTAGATTTAAATCAGCTAACATAAACACTGAGTCAATTAAATTAATATTGAACTGCTTCATTCTTAGAGTGCCTCCATGATATTTCTACTTATTTCCTATTTAGTAAACACCTGCAGCTGGATCACAGTATGATCTCATATAACTCCAGCGTCCAAAACATGTGCTACTAATAAAACATCTGTAGATGTATCCAATATGGGTTGCCTCTTCATGCCAGTGTAAGATGAATGAAGAAGTTTATGATGAAAGGTTTGTGGTCTGGCAGTGAAGGGAGAAGTCTGGATTAGCCACTGAATGCAAGATGTTTTCATAGCATGTTACCATGACTGAAACTTCACTCCAACTATTTATCATCGCTGATTTACTTCGTGCAAGAGGTAAGCTCTATAAAAGGCAGGCACTTGGGTGAGTGGCACAAGTATTTCCTCCTTTGATCCTGTGCCTTTCATGGTGGATTTGGTTCAACATATTAATATACCAGTACAGAAATATGGTGGCATGGAACTGCTCAAATGCATGGGGTTGCCCTGACACAGCAGTTGGTGTAGATGCATTGCTTTGAATACCCAATCCCCCACTTGCAAATCATCTACATGCACAAGAGACCAATCTAGCTCAAAATCAAAGGATCCACACAGCTACAAGGCAAAGGTATTTTATCACAGTTTACAGCGAATGCACAGATTAAGAACAACCTGCTCTTTAAACATATCCTTTACTGGGTGTGTAAGTGTTGCTGTCTGGGTGTGTTAGATGAGTGCAATCTTCAGGGAGAAGAAGTCCACAGGAAATGAGGAGGATGACAACAAAAGGTCCATAAACAGTGATACTGAATTACAAAAACTGAGTTTTATTTTTCTTGCTGCCAGATGTGTCTTTTTTCTTTTCTTTTTTCCTTGTCTTCCCCACCTTCATGTCATTTAACTGTTTAGTGTCATAGGTAACTTCTGCTGATAGAATCTTGGAGATAAAAGTTATGCAAGAAAACATTTTTGTGGATATTTTCATTGTGGAAAACTAAGATATCATGTAAGCTCTCCTTGCTAACTGAAACCTTGAGCTTATGTCAGGCTTCACTAAACACACAAGGCTCCTGTTTGGTATCATTAACGACTCATTTTCTCTTTTGATTTCTGTTGAAAGCATTAATCCATAACCATAGCTACCACCGAAGAAACAGAAGATGGTAAGTCAGTAATAATGCACTTTTGCTACCTTAAAAAGCCTTTAAAGGGTAGATTAGATTTCACCACTCAGCAGTGAGAAGCTCAAATAAAAGGAAAGTAAGAAAGGTTATTTTTGAAAGTAACTTCAAAAACAATCAGGTGACAAAGATGCAACGCTTTCTTAATTCTACATTTAAAACACCTTAGCTGTCAATTTTACTTTGGGATAAAGTTTATTTTCAGAGAACAGAATAGTAAATATTTTTCAGTACTGAGTACTGAAGAGAAAATCCTTAAATGGAGCAGAATGAAACAGTCTCAGTTTGTTCTGGTTTAATATGTCTTCTTCTTACACCAAAACTCTCCAATGAATTCAGTAGTGGATTATATGAATGGTAATTTGTACATTTACAGGTTTTGTTTACACTTTCATTATACCTCTGCTGCATTCTCTGACGTCTTGATGCAGTTTTCAGTCTTATAGCCACTTTAATCTGCTCCTGCACTCAGCATATCTGAATGAGTTTGTTGGCATAAGGGAATTTTGAAGGTTATATTGCAGTACATGAATCAATGGAAAATGAAATGCACTTGAGACATGATCAGCCAGTTTTAATTTATTGCAGAAAGTTACAGATACCAAAATGCATTTAATGTAATCTGATACCTTTATTCATACTTGAATTTATGAGCAATTCAGCAGGAGAAGAATGACAAGTTTGTTTCAAAAATAGTAGTCTATACTGAATGCCATTTTAATGTATCTCTGACATATTTACCTCTAACAAGTAGAGAAAAGTAGGATCTTTGAACATAAATTTCTATTTTCACAGGAAAAAGTGGAAGAATATGATTTTTTCATTTCCTGTAATATGATGTGTCATTATAGGGAAGGGCAGCTTAAAGATAGATATTAAATAAATCCTCTGCATCTGGAATCCAGTAAACAGATTAGAAGCTTGCTAAATTGTTCATGTTGTATTTTAAGAACGTGAATAATACCAGTGTTCTGTAAAAGGATACTTTGTACCTGCAGAGCAAAGTTGTACTTTGATCCTGTCTGGCTGAAGGTTCACAGCTCAGCATATTAAGAAAGAGCCTAAAAGTGGTTTTCTTCCTTAGGAACAGACTGTAGCTGACCATAAACATAACACAGTGTGTGGTAATGTTACATGGTATTATTTTGCTGGCTATGCCTAATCTTAAATCCAAGCATGACTAGTGATGTATCATGTTGTGACGTGGCTTTGGGTACCTTTATTAGGAAAAGTATAGATTTTTCTGTAGAAGTGACCAATCAAAATGCATAAAAGAGATTAATTAAGGCTGAAATTTTGGCTTCTCATCTTCAAAACAGTTGATAGCAGTGTGTGCTTAAAATTTGCACTGAGATTATTTGCAATTCTTTATTTATGGAACTGAGAAAAATCTATTGGTTTTGGCAAAATGTGATCATCTAGGTGGAAGCCTGTAAGAAGACATTACAATTCTTATCTTTATATAAAGAAATTGATAGCAGGCAAGTACAGTCTAGTTCTTGATGTATGGTTTAGGCCTCCTAATATTATGCTAGGTGAAAGTTTTCATAAAAAATGGCTAGTCTCAGCATGTCCACAGATGGAATCCGGAGGTACACAGAATCCATATGTAATGTAGAACTACATATAAAGGTTTAAATTATGCGCTTCCAACAATTTAAAATATAAATTACAAGATTGTGAAAATCAGACTTACATAGTCATATATGTAAATATGCAAAATAGTGTAATCTGTATAAACAATTTCAGCCTATCAGGACATTGGAAAATTGTATGCGTTGTCATGTTAAAACTGAAATACGGGCCAGAAACACTGTAATGCAAACTAAGACCTGGTGTCCAATACAAGAAGCATTAAAATACTGTGGAAAAGCTTTGGTCATAAATTTGCTTTGTTTATATTTAAAAAACTTGGGGGAGGTGGGGGGCTGGAATGGAAAGATTTTGATGGCGTATTTTTCTTCATGGTTTGCTAGCTTTCCTTTATTTGTATTTTGATTCCTTCCTGCACAATTACATGATTATATAAAGTGAAACCTATTGTTTATTTATACATTAGGTGCTCTTCATTCTTTAATGCTATATTTGCGGACATTTCTTTTAGATAAATTTGCTCATTAGGAAGTCAGAGTGGGTGTCATTTATATATCTGTGTTTTGGCCTTTCAGGACACAGAGAGTGAGGGTAAAGAGGCAGCAGAGGGTTCTGCTGTGTGTCTAAGCAGCTCAGCGGGACTACAAAGGAAAATGGAAATGTGGTATAGCTGAAATAAAGTTTTCTCAGTTGTCTGGTGGAGCCCAAACAGGGCTCTTAAGGAACAAGTAACTACATTGATGCCTCTAGCATGGTTAGAGAAGTACAAGATTATGAAGATACGTTTCTTTAAAAATATGCCATTTAAAAGTATGCTTAGAAACTCCTCTGTGTGAGGAAAATAAATCAATAAATATTGTGATTTGTTACTGATTGAAGAAAGAAGGAGGAGCTTGCTAAGAAAGAGATAAAGAAAAGTTATTGAGGCATAACTTGAGAGAGAGGGAGAAAGACTAGTTGAGTGGAGATTTAGTTATTATTTTCTACTTCTACTAAGGCTTTCAAAGCTTAGAAAGGCAACACATCTTTTCTAAAGATGTTATTCATGGATGATTACTATTCCACCCACAGCCCTTCCAGTGCATATATTTTCTATAAGACTGTATATTTTGTCACAGATATGCTTTTTGGCCTCATTTTTGTAGAATCATATTATGGTTTGGGCTGGAAGGGACCTTTAAACATAGGCAAGAAGTGACGCACTTCACTTAGGTCAAGTTGCTCAGAACCTTGTCTAACCTGACTTTGAACAGTGACAGGGATAGGGCATCTACCGACTCTCTGCCCAGGGATACACAGAAAAAGCAAGTTAACAGCTGAATTAATCAAGTCTGTTCACCAATTTGTAACTCATGATTTCTCCATGGGTTTGTACCAATTCCAGGACCAGCAGCATGGGACCATGCTCCAGGTGCTCTAAACCCATGGCCAATGTTAGTCCTTCCTACCTTTTAGCTATTGATTAAAATGTCCTAGAAATCAGAATTTCTTCTCAGTTTGCTTTTTTCTATTCTGACAAGATAATCATGAGAATGTAAAGTTTGGCTGGCTGGGTAGGTAGGCCTTTAGTCTGCTAAAGGAAAAGGGATAAGATCATAGAGATCTGTGAGATATATCATCTTTGACCTGCCTTTTCTGCTTTTATTTGAGGAAACACAGCAGTCACGGTGTCTGTATCCAATAGCCACATCAGACTAAGCCCCGGTATAAGGCAGAGAGAGCCAACACTGACAGAAATTTCTTTATTTCGTGATTCGCCAAAGTCCTGTATTATGGCCAGATTTTATGAGATGGAGCAATGCATTCAAATACTGTAAGCCACTGGAAGATGAAGTGTGAGGGCTGGTTGGCTGGCTTGTTTATTATTTCACACTTTCCCCAGTTTGGGCAAGGCAGCTTATCGTATTCAGAAGCTCTGTGAGGTCCCTGTCTCAAAGATATTTTGGTCTAATCCTTCACTGGAAAATGCAGTAGCAACAGGAAAACAGAAGGCCACAGAAGAGTGTGTGGTGACGATATTAGATTACTGACTTAATGAAGACAGGCAAGAGTCACAGCAAAAGTGGATCTTGGTATCAGTGAATTGATTTAATTTTGTAGGTGTCGGGATATTTTTCATCTATATTTTGGTATAAGATAGCTGTTTGAACTTATTCCATTTGATATTTTTCCCTAGCAAGAAGAAACAAAACTGTTGTTCGTATGTTTCAGACTTTGAAAATATATTTGAAAAAGAAATTAGTATTTTAAATTCACATTATGTGTCTTTTTATATTATTTAAATATCTGAAAATTCAGATTAGACTTCAAATTCCCAATGAATACTATGATAAAGTAAAGATATGATCCCATTATAGAGACATATTAAACTAAATTTTAAGTTAAAAGAATGGACAAATTGAATAGTTTGCTTTATTTGTCAGGTTATTTCCTGCTTTGACTGGCAGTGTCATATGCTGCAGACTTAAATTTCAGTGCTTTAAAATTCAGCAGTCTAAATTCTCATGATTTGCTTAATTTTCTAGGCCTTCTGTGGTTTTGGCAGTTAGCTGCAACTCTATAGAATTCTCAAGTCTTATTTTTAATTCACGCATTCTCTTTCTTAAAAAGTAATCTGTACTAAATTTGATTATGCTCAGACCTATTTTCTTAAGGCCATTAAAAAATCTTTAAAGCAACCAACCAATCTACCAGACACCTAGAGGCAACAGCACTTTTTGTTCTGTCTCCAAGCGGTACTATATACGTGGATACTTTGTATACTTGTAGATTATTTTCATTTCCACTCATGTTAAAATGAATTTATCTCAGATTAATTAACCTTGCTAAGGTTTCACCAAAGTATAAAATGTACTCTTGGAATGTGGTCTCTTTTGGAAATGTTCCTTGCGAGGCCCTCAAAATGGAGAAATGGTGTCAAACATCGTTCATTTTTCCCCTGAGCAAAGCATTTATTTCCACTGCACTTCCCTTTGATCACTGGGCTTTACTACGAATCTCAATACTTTACATACAGTCAGCTTCAGAATGTTAGGCAGAATAACTCCAGGATGATCCTGATGTATTAAAGCAATTAACAGTCTCTTACCATCCTAAATTATTTTGTTTATTCTAGTTAAGAAAGTCTTCTGGTATGTAAAAACTTCTAACAGCCAGGCATTCCAGATTATTCAGGGCATGTTCATCCTGGACCTCAGTTCATAACTCCTAGGATAATCCTAGAGTTAATGTGAAATCTGTCTATCAGTGCCATAACAATGGGGTTTATTAGTGTTTTATTACACTGGACTGATGCATTATATTAGCAAAGACAGAGATAGAACTTTTAGTGATTCTTAATTATGTTTTGCAGTTTGAGCTTGCAACTTGAATTTGGATCTTCTGATACAAGATATTTATCTGACATCTCAAGGTAAGTCTACAAAATTAGATGCCAAAATACAAAATACAAAATACAAAATTAGCCCTGAAAAACTGTTTCTCATGCGGTTGCAGCTATCAATTGCTGATGAACACATAAACTGCTCAGATTTACTCTAAAGCATTTTTTGTGAATATTTTTCAATTTGGGAAAAGAGCTAACGACTGTTCTAAAAATGAAATATTATGTTGTGAAACATACCCAAACTTGTTTATTAATGTTTGCTGAGATTTATCTCATGAAGGGATTAGTGTAATGCATTGCATATTATTGAGGCAATCTTCTATTTCTATCAGATAAGTGTATTTGTATGCATAGCTTGTTCAGAAGGTGTATTTTTATCTGCCTGATAGAGATGTTGAGCATCTGTAGTTACCACTGAATTCAACCAATGAAGTCTGCAGAGCACAAAGTGATACAGCAGTGATGCTGATGACCATTTTAAACTCTGTTCAGATTATATAGAAAGCAGATAGAACTCTATGGCTTTTGTTTACACTAAGACATTTCAATTTTCATCTTCCTGAAAAATAAAGTCAGTGTGAAAGAATAAGCTACAAAATCTTTTTTAGAAGTCCTACAAGTATATCTTCAGATCTTTGGGAAGATTAAAATGCTCTTGGGGTGTACCAACCCAGACCTGTATTATTGTAGATGATGATTACTCAATTTGGGAAATAAGTCCTCTGGTTTAGTTATGAGATAGCAGCAGCAGATGGTAAAGGCTGAGATTGAACAAGTTTCGGTCCATAGAGAATAGGGCAGTGGCAAATTCCTGAACAATGACACTGGTTGTGAAAACTGGCATCACTTTTCTGCCAAATTGCTGAGACTGCCTCAGACCTGGAGAGGCAGTTACAGGCTACCCAAGGTAATACAGCTTTTGGAGACATGTTTTCTAAGAAATATACAGATTTAGAAGGTGCTGTTTCCAACTCATTCCCTATGACAAGGAAGGGGAAAGGTAAAGCTGACGCAGGTGTCATTCACTGACTCAGTCACTTGTCTTATGCACAAATCTTCTGTTGGGCATCAGCAGAAGGCTGGAGAAGCTTTTCTTCTCAATAAAGTGCACATAGTAAGGCAAACCATTTGACATCCAAAAAATATTGATGGGTTTTGGACAAAAGGTGAGGCAAACCAAGTATTTTTTATAAAATGCGCTGAGTGTAAAGATGGTGTAAAAAAATGATGGTGCAAAAAAAGAGTGGTGCAAAGCAACTCAGACTTCCATGTAGTTTTCCAATATTCTCTACTGTTCACTAATATTAGCAGAGATAAATTTAGAGGCCTGTTACTAATATCAAGGTGATAAATGCCCTATAGCTGAAGTGTCATTATAAGGTTTACTCAAATGTTTATGTTAAAATCAAGCAAACAACACATTACCACCAGTGTTGCTTACCTCCTCAAAGCTTAGAACTTTTGGCATTTTGCGCAAGACTCTGATTCCCCATAATAATGAGACAGTATCACATCTCCAAAGCTGTTAGAGCATAGGTATCTAACCTTTGCACTCAGTGGAACAATATTCTCTTTAGATCATCAAAGCCACTGCATTTAAAGCACTGAAGTATCTGTGTATTGATTAGAACACACCTTAATCAATATTCTTCTCTGTTTATACACCCATTGGAAGTACTTTCTAGCATGCCACTTTCACACTGGTTTTTTTTGCTATGGATTTTTCCCTGGTTAGATTGGCATTTACAAATATTTTTTTTTTGCATCTATTGAGAACTTTAATATTTCTAAACATTTTTATCTAACTTTCCTCCAACGTTTTACCAGAAAACTTAGTGATGATGATCTCAATTAACAATGCTCAATTTTACTGAATAGCTTCATTTATTTCAATTGAGAATACTTATCTGTTGTGCCTTTCAACAGATATTTTGTCTCTGCTCCTACACTCTCTCTCCTGCACAGAGAGTAGAGATCATTAAGCAAAAAAACCTCTGTATCTTCAGCACAGAACAATCTCTTATGCAAGATTGCTATGTCAATGCATCTATAGCTCAGAAAGACAGCACCTATGGCCCTTTTTGATCCTTAATCAGTGAATGTCATGAAGCTGAGAAAGCCTTGTCATCTACCCAAGATCTTGAAGGAGTATCTATGCCAGGTATATCCTGGCCTGATCATTTTTCAGCAAGGACTGTTCCTGCTCATTGTGTTCTCCCAAGACAAATGCAATGAGCATTTAAAATTATGATGTTATTTTATAGTTGCTCTGTGAAATGCAAAAATGTAAATTATCACAGTTTGTATTCTAATTTTTTTCAGACTAATAAAAATGTAGTGACATTACCATAATGTAAACAATGCATTGTAAGCAACTGGAAAATAGCTAAGACACACAAATGATCACTAAAGTTTCTTTTTCTAGTTTATGCGATTGATTTAAAAATATTTTGGTTGTGTTATTAGTGTTCAGAAGTACAGGTTAATGAGACCTCAGTTGGGTAGTTCACTAAGCTGGGGAAGATAAAATAGGTTTCTGTTGATCAGACTAGGAATCTTAATTTTCCTGTGTGAAATACGCTTAATTAAATGAGCTGATCTGACAAGAATTGACCAAACTCTTTCAGCTCACTCTGACTGAAAGTGAACTATAGCAATCACTGCTGTTTTCTGCTGCAAGCTTTTCTTGAGTTTAAATGAATAAACTTGTCCTGTGCATAATTTGTTGACTACATCTTACAAAATTGTCTGATTCTATGTGAACTTTCTTTTTTAATGCTTGATTCTTACTGATTCTTTCTCCTGTGTTACTACTGCATATTAGGATGCTGAAAATATTAATTATTTAGAATATTTACATTCTCTGTAAAATATTGGAAAGGGAACTGCAGTTTCACAATTTTTCTACATCAGGCACAGGATATTAAATTATTTTAATTTTCATAGATTGCCTTATTAGTTGAATTTCAGGAATACATTCTTCTCTGTAACCAAAGAATGAATTGCATAAAAGGAATTGAGGTGAGGCATAATTCCATACCCTTGGCATCTGATAAAATTTGTTACCAGTACGCCAGCACTGAAGTGATGTATTTCTCCTGAAAATCCAGAGCAGACCTATATGAATTGAAGGCACTCATATGTTTTGTCAGGGAGCAAGGCTTTTATGAGTACAGCTTGAGCACAGCTGTGTCTTTTCCAATGTGGCCAAAAGACAAAATGCAACATAAGATTTTTATACATTCCAAGGCCCATCTGCCATGAAAATCCACTTATCTTTGTGGCTACAAGTTTGTTATTGATCCAAAATGGTAAGAAAAAAAAAGGGGGGGCGGGGGAAGAGAGAGAGAAAAAAGAGAAAGAAGAAACAGCACAAGAAAAAAGGCAACAAAGGGGAAAAATGCAGGGGAGAAAAGAACCATAAATCCATTCTTTTGTTGTTCTTCCAGCTGCATCTGTGAGCAATTGTCACAGTTACTAGTCAAACTGTATTAGACTTGTTGCCAACATGAATTTTCCAAAACCTAAATGTAAACAAACTCTGCAAGTGCTCCCTCATTTGCCAAGCCAATAATTATTTACTTTGTTTGGGCCTAGCATTACTGTCAGTTCAGCTTTGCAGTCTGTAATGTGTTTGCTAATGAAACCGTGAGGTCTAAAGCTATGCATTAACCTTGTCACCCTTCAATTTTGAGCTCAATAAAGTTGCAGCATGGTTTTGTAAACTAGGGCTGAAGGATAGGCAAATGATTAATTACATTTTCTGTTTTCCTTTATCTAAGTAAATTGTTCATCTTTAAATCTGCGTTGCATTTAAGGTTAACTCACTGAATCTGAAGCACTGGGAAGATGTATCATTTGCAATGGTTATAATTACCATTTGTACTACATATCTGAAAGCTGGCAAACACGCATGACCATGACTTGGTAAGTCATGAAATCATTTCACAATGGTAACTCAGAGATGGTAAAAGTTGAACAAATTGATGGGAGGCACTGAGTGGGGAGAACAATAGGAATATTCCAGCTGAGTGCTTAGATGCTATATTTTATCTTGGGCCTGAAAGCTGTGTGTGTATGAAGTTGGCTTGTTAGGTTTTTAGGATTTAGGATTGTGAGTTCTTTAATTCTGGGATGGGATATGTAATATAAGGGATGAGCATATCCTATCATTTTACTAGATGTCACTCATACTGAACACAATTACTTTTACTTAAATAACTATAACTGCTAATTTTTACTCTAAAACACTGTGGTTTTGTTGTGCATTGTTAGAAGTTAAATTCCCAAACTGATTAGAATAGAAACAGTCTTGTAACCCCAAATAAAGAGATCAATGGAACAGAAGACATTCAGGTGGCATGTGATGTGTGGTGGGATTTTATCCTTGTGAATTGTGATTTAAACATTTTTCCATGTGGTGTCCATTTGGTGTCCAATGCCAGGTTAAGGCTACTTGATATACTGTATGCTTGTGTACTCTATTATACCATGTTTTTAACAGCTTTGATATACTCCAACATCAGCCAGAGGTTCCTGTGTCACTGTAATCCTGGCTGGGCTCCTTGTTGGGTCCCTTTTCCTAGATAGAGCTACATTTTATCCTGAAGTAGTAACAGAATCCTAAGAAATTACTGTTGAAGTCCACCAATTTTATTTCTTTTGCATAGGTGATCCTAACAAAATCATTTAGCCCCTCAGCTACTGTCTTATCAAATAACTTATTACTGTGGTTGACATTTGAATTTTTAGTAGAAACCTCCTTTTGCTGCCTATGTATTCAAATGCTATGCAAGACTAAATGTTATTAATAAAGTGTTGTACATAATTTCTGTTTCAAAATGGGATTCCAACCTTTGCTCAGACCCATTACACTGAAAAGTAGAATAATTGCTAGTAGAAAATCCTCTGATATTTCTTAGGATATTTTTCCATTGAATAAATTATTAGAATAAATGTGACATCAAAAATAATAAATTATTAGCATAAATGTGACTTCAAAAATGCAAAATGTGACTAAAAGCATGTGGCAAGTCTGAACTTGAAATTAATGCCAAAAGGATTCCAACAGTTAAAAAACCAGCCTTGTTCTAATGCTGATCTGCAGGTATTTAGGGCCTGTGTATTTTGAGGAATTCACACACATAATCTCGTAGACAGAAACTCGCTTGGTGTAGACATTTAGAATACATAGAGGGCTAGGGAAAGGTTCTTTGTTACTTAGTCTTCAGCTGCCAAAATAATTTCTTGCAATAACATGTTTAATGAAAACCTGAAAATACTTATCCAAAAGACTAGACTAATATTCTAGAAGGCTTTAGTTGGATAGAACCAAAGATCTGACTCTATGTTTCTAGCTCCACTGTATGTGGAAATAATGTCAAAAAGTAAAACAAAACAAGTATTTAAATTCTGGAAAAATGATGACTTGTTTTGAGTCCTAGTGGTTTCTGAATTGGAATTCAGAACTTTATATAGCTCTGCCCCAAATATCCCTCAGTCTTGTTATATTTTGAAGAAAACTTTTACATGCAATCCTTTTTTATTTTCTTTAACTGAAGTACAAGATAAAGAAATTGTGTTTTGAAGATTTCATTTAAAAGAAGGTATTGAGGTGATAGTTAATATATTATTAGAAAGTGTCAGGGGGAGGGTTGTATTTTTTTTTCATAGAGTCTTGTCTCATGCTTTGACTGTTCCATTTCATGGGTTTCTTTTGAATATGTTTTTGGCTTGTAAGCTAAAGTTTTACACTTGAGTCATACAAAAAAATCCTCCTCTGCAACACAAGTGTACACAAATCGCTGGCAGAGTCTAAATTGTGGATAATTGGATTGAGCTATGAGCTTAAAGATGAAGGGGACAAAAGCGTGTCCCAAAGCTGCATTTGATAGTCTTAGAGTCTTATCTGGGGATGTTTTACACCAGGCTTGAAGACTGCATTTGTTCATAGTGATTTGTACAATCTACAATGACATTTTATTTGAGCTGGAATCATACAGACAAACCATAACATGTATTTAGCTTTCTTTCTTGGTTTTGATGAGATATCACAGCAAAACCGTCTGTAGAAGATTGCTTGAGAAATGTGGTTTTAAAATGTTGAGATGAATATTGTAATGGATGATGACAAGATGCTGCAATGAGTTGCAATGTTAATATTTTATTAGAGGTAGCTCACAAAAAACATGTGTTAGGAATCATGCTCTTTTAGAGGCTACTGTAAGCAACACTTTGAACTTGTTTCTGACATAAGAAAAAATATTATTTTACTTTAACATGTATACTTTCCCAAATAAATTTGTAAACTTCTTTAGGGGATTTGATTATTTTTCAAAGCCTTGTTTTTTGCAATAAATGTTCCTGGAAAGTAAAGTCTGGTTTGTCTTGTTTACCTGTAGTTGTAATTTTAAGAGGATGACATTGGAGATTGAGATACTCCTGTTTATAAATTACTGCACTTTACTGACACAGTACAGAAAGTAACATGGAAGGAATTTCTCTGTACGCATATTTCTCATGGTTATATGCCTCTGACTTTTTCTTCTCCACAATATTTCTGTCAAAGTTATTACTAAGCTAATTAGTTAATGAAGATAACTTATACGATGATATATCTTCATGATAATACAAAGTCGTTCTCATTGAAGTCAGTAGTACAAAAATCCCATGAGGCAAAATTAAATTCCATGTCTGTTAGATACAGCATATATATAGGTCAACAGACTGTAATATTTGCATATTTCGTCCTGTTCTGTCTAAAATGTTTAAGATTTTTTGTACAAAATATTTTTAAAGGAAGTCAAAGCAGATGCCATGATTCATAGGAAGTTCTTGGTAGCATATATATTTCCTCAGACTAATGCAGATTTTATTGCCATTTTAACAGATGATAAAATATACACCTTATAATGGCTTCGTTTATTATTGAATAAAAATATCCATTTTTGAATGGTTATTTTAAAGGAATCCATGATTTGAACTGCATAAAATTACATTCATTGCTGAGTACTTTTCTATGGTTCAGAGCTCACAAATGTCTTAAATTAGTGATCTCGTAGTGTAAAATTCTCAGCTGCCATCATCAAGGCTTACCAATGGTGCCTTATGCCAAATCAGAAATTAACACAAATGCGGACTGTTTTTCATATGACAGCAGTTTTATGTGACAGGAGAAATGTGGAACCAATTTATTTTACCCTCCAGATGGATTTTTGTAGATTACTTTTTAACTGATCAAACCCCACATTACAAATCCAAATGAAAATGCCTATCTGTCTTGAATGGAACATCAAAGTGCTTCTATTATTGTTCCAACTGTTAATTGTAATTAATCATATTGAAGAAAGCTAAAACCTAAGCAAGGTCAGGGTCCCACTGTGTCAAGAACTGTGCAAAATATACAGTAAGAAATAACTCCTCTCCAAGGAGTTTATAGACTAGGAAGATGATCCTGACAAGGAGGAAAAAAAAGGAAGTAATACTATTCACATGATAATGATCTGAAGTATGTACTCTCAAGTGATTGATATGGAGTATTGCAGTAGCTGAGATACTTCTCAGGACTTGGTTTTCTGACATCACTGTAATATGAAGCCTGATAATATCAGGAAGCTCTCGTTGAACAGGCAAAACTCACTAGTTAGTTTTGAAAAATCTGCCTTTTGCAACTGCCCTGTAATCTAAAAAGAACTGTGAGGTAAGAGCAGAACTGTGCCCTGTTATTTCTAGGCCTAAAATGACCACAAGCCTATTCTTGTATTGTGTCTTCCCTCTGAAATTCGGAAGTCTATATTAGAAGTCAATATTGGTTTTTGTCCTTTTTATCAGTTCTATTTTTCTTAATTTGCAAGCTGGTATATTTGTGTACTTGTATAATGTCATGTATAGTAATTTGTATCACTTTCTCAACAGCAAATATCGGTTATTGAAAAATGGTGTATTCTCTTTTGCCTTGCCAAACTGTGTACTTATATTAAACTAAAACTGTGTCTGCATATTAAATGTAATTGTGGCTTAAATTACAGGTGATTGAAAATGTGATCAGTATAGAAACAGAATTTTTGAGAACTAATCCTTTCCTGTATTTTAAATATCAGAGTCAAAAATGAAATGGAGTTCTTCCTTATATGTATAAAGTAGGACTTTTCTATTTATGACCTTATCAGACAGGACTTCCTACAGACTATGAACATTATTCTCAGAGGAACCTTTTTCTGGCAATAACACAAAAATTGCTGGATCACAGTGTTCAGTTGGAAGGTTATGAAATATACTCTGATTTCCTAGAAAATTCAGGCACGAAGAAAAATGCAGACTGGGACATTTCTAATATTTTGAATCAAGAAACTCTATTTTGTCTTTGAATGGGAATACTATTCACTCTCCTTAAATATTTTAATTGGCCTTTACCTTTATTATGATAGAAGTATATTCTTCTAAAAGATAAGATTTAGTAAAAAATGCGTGCAAGGCATAGCAACACAGTAGCAATTGAGACATACATTTAAATAACCAAGAATCATCATCAGAGGAATTACAGAAATATATGTCATCAATGAAAATACAATTTTCATTGATGACAGAATCTCAAAAGTCCAGAGATGCAGATAATTGTGATTCAGCTTGTGAAAATCAGGATTGTTTTCAAGACTTTTCCCATTGTTTCATGTTATAAGAACATTCTTATGAATCCCTGATTTAAATTTTGAATGCTCTGAGATGTGACATTGTTTATGATAATGTCAATAGTAAAACCAAGCAGAGTTTTATGACATTATACTAATGGTGCAGGGAAGCCTCAAAACCTTCACAGAAAATTGTTTTTTATTGCAGTTATGACAGGTTAAAGATATGAGAAAATACAGTGGTATATCAGACAGGTTGGAACTTTCCCTACAGGAACACTGTGATTTCTAGGTGAAATTTCCATCTGTACATGGGTATTGCATTCAGAAATTATGAAACTGGTTGTTCATTATTTTGGACTGTGCAGTTCCTGATGGGACTCAGAAGCATTGAGGAGCATTTCTCTTTCCCCTATCTATTTGGTCTAAGGGAAACCAGCAAACAGGACTGGACAAACCACATAATATTGTGACAGTGGGTGTAGATGGCAGGGTTTTGAGAGGGAGTGAGGATTTTGGGGCTGGCTGCTGTAGGAGGAGGTTGGGGGCTGCCATGTGGGGGACACAGCTGGCTCCAGAGAGCTTCACAACAGCCCCACTGCAAGCCAAGGCTGAGTCTGTCATCCAAGCTTCTGGAACAGGTGGATCCCCAGAGGGACTGAGGCTCATGAATGAGCACACCAGAACATATAATTCCCTGAAGGGAGTGAAGACTGCAGGACCCACACTGAATCATGAGAAAAAAGTGAGAAGGAAGTAGCAGCAGAAGGAAGATACAACTTCTACACACTGCTTGCTGTTTTGCTGAAGGGACTGAGTGTAATGTGGTGGTATCAAGGGGTGGAAGACAGGTGTCTATGATGAAAAAGTGAGGCTGAGACTATGACTGGGGAAGAGAGATTCTTGGAGACCAGCTGAGCATGAGAGTAAAGTTGAACCAGGGAAAGAAGGAGTAAAGGTGTTTTCCCTAAGTGTGTAAATGTTTGTTTCCTTTTGTTGTTGGTTTTGTCTTTGGTTTTGTTTTTTCTTTTTTTCCCAAGACACAGATATTATCAAAAAGTATTTATATTAATTTGCAGTAAATGATATTCTCAAAAATCTGCTTTCTTTTAAACTGTAGTTGGCAAGTGATCTTGCCTTTACTTGGAGCCACAAGAAAACCCCTCTGGGTGCATTGCCTTTGAAAACTGAGAATATGTGCTGGTTTGGGCTGGGACAGAGTTAAGTTTAATTAAATAAATTTAATTTATTAAGTTTTACTAAATTCATTCCAATTTCATTGATAATAGATCACATAGTGCTGTGCTTTGGCTTTGTGACCAAACCAGTGTTGATAAGATGGGGATGTTTTAGCTATTGTTGAGCAGCACTTGCACAGAACCAAAGTCTTTTGTGTTTCTCATACCTCCTTGCTGGTGAGTAGACTGGGGGTGCACAGGGTTTTGGGAGGAGACAAGCCAGGACAGCTGACCCCAAGTGACCAAAAGGATGTTCCATATTTTATGACATGATGCACAAAGATAGAATTTGGCAGAAACAAGGAAGAATATTTGAAGTGGTGGTATTTGTCTTTTCAAGTAGTGGTTACATTTCCTGGAGCTCTGCTTTCCTGGGAATGGCTGAACACCTGCCTGGACACGGGAAGCAGTGAATTAATTCCTTGTTTTGCTTTTCTTGCATGCACGGCTTTTGCATTTCCTATGAAACTGTCTTTATCTCAGTCCATGAGTTTTCTCACTTTTGTCCTTTCAGGATTCTCCCAATCACTCTTGGGGGGAGCGAGCAAGTGGCTGTGTGGTCCTTAGTTACCTGCTGGGGTTGACCCCCAACAGGACATCTCTGATGTAACCTGTCACCAGCACAACCCATTCCAAAATATCCAACAGGAGACACCACCACCCGAGGTGTTTCTGGGGCCTTGCTGATTCCTGCTGCTTGTAGAGACTGGGCTATCTCGTGGACTATAATGGGGAAAACACTCTTGTAAATCATTGTCATTCACCTCACTATACTTGTAAAATGCTTTGATGTTATTTGCCCCTTTGGCATTCAGCCACCACTCTGCTGGATTGGAAATACATACTGGTTCAGCTGTGCATATTCTGCCTGAATCTGCTTCTGTATCATAACTGCAGACAGCTCAGTTCATACAGTCTAAGCTGTGTCTGACATCCTATTTGAAGAAAGTAAGACTTATGCCATGAAATGACATATAATACTTATGTATTTGGCAAGTTCCTTACATGGAATTCATCCCATGTTTTACTGAATGAAAGGTTTTATAAGGAAACAGAGAAATGTTCATAGAGAAATGGCTTCAGGAACTTAGTATGTTTGATCATGATATTTGAAAATTAATATTTTTTCCTAAATAATCCATTTACTTGTGGGTTCTAGTGGATGTACTTTTCTGCATGTACACTATAAACCAACATATTTGTCTGTAGTTTTTTCCTGACCTTAAAGAGAAAGGGGAAAGCACACAGGACTTGAGGTGAGCAGAGCAGAGCAGGACAATCCCCTCACTTGTCCAGCTGGCGCTGTTGTTCCTCGTGCCCCTCAGGACACACTTGGCCCTTCTGGCTGCCAGGGCACTGCTGACTCATGTTCAACTTGACATCACCCAGGACCCCCAGGTCCCTTTCCGTGGTGCTGCTCTCCAGCATCTCTATGTACATTCCCCAGTCTCTATGTACATCCAGGGTTGTCGCATCCCAGATACAGAATCCAGCACTTGATTGTTAAATTTCCTGTGGTTGGTGATTGCCCAGCCCTTTAATTTGTTTAGATCTTTTGGTGGTGGCTCTCTGCCTTTGAGGGAGTCAACAACTCCTCCCAATTTAGTATCTGCAAACTTAATATCTCTTCCAGTCCGGTGTCCAAGTTGTTAGTGGAGCTGTTGAAGAGCACAGAGCCAAGGACGGAGCCCTGCAGAACCCCACTAGTGACAGAGACCAGTCTGATGTCATCACATTCACTACAACCCTTTGCACCCGACCTGTGAGGTGCTGCTCATCCATCGCATGATGTGCTCTGTGCTGGACATTTTGTCCGGAAGGATCCTGTGAGAGAGACAGTATCAACAGCTTTACTGAAATCCAGAAAGATTACATGTACTGGCTTTCCTAGATCAACTAAGTGGGTTACCTAGGTGGGTTTCTGTAAAAGAAAGTCAGATTTGACAAGCAGGACTTTCTCCTCATGAAGCTTTGCTGGCTATGACCAAAAACTGCATTGTCCTTCAGGTGTTTTCAATATTTCCCATAATTTTACCAGTCACTGTAGTGAGACTGACAGACCTGTAGTTTCCAGGGCCAACCTTTTTACCCTGCTTGAAAATTGGTTCAATGCTAACCAGTTTTCAATAGACTGGGACCTAGATCAAGTGTAAAGTTCTGTGCCTCTCATCTCTTTGGAAAATCACTCAGGCTTGAAGAGAAAAGGCCAATGCTATAAAGAGTTCCAAAATACCTTAAAAACATTCTCACAATGCATAGAACTTTCCTAAAATGCTTGCTACAAGATCTGAGTGCCTCCTACTGAAGTCAGCAGGGTGAGCTTTTTCCATTAACCTTTCCAGGTTCACGAGTTCAGGACAGCAATTAAGACATTTGAAAAACCATCCCTGTGTTTTAATGTGACCAAAAAAAGAATACCACATTCTCACAACAGAGGCTGTTCTTTAGAGGTTTCCTGATCAGTGTTACAGATCTGAAAGTAACTTGAAAAAGCTCAGATAAGCTTTTGCTAACATTCAAATGCTTAAGAAATTGTTCTTAGTCTTTGAAGATTTTGCACTTCTACCACCAAGAGCTATTTCTATTCCATATACACATATGAATGCTATTCTGTTAAGTATAATTTGATGTGATGCACATGAAAAATACTTAAAATAATTATTTTTTAGCAAGGGTGGTTTGTCCTTTTTTTTTCCTTTGCTTTTTCTTCTTGTCTGTAAAATTTTATTCCTTCCCAGTAGACTGAGTTTTGTGTCTGTTATTAATTTTTCCTATTTCTTTCATATTCCATTTGTGGCTCAATACATATTAACTTTTAGTAAATCTGTTCCAGCTCTTGAAAATTACTTCGTTTTTGTATTCATTGTGTTAAAACAATTATACAGTGTGGTCTGAATGATTCCATACCTTGAGATAACTATTATCACAATGACAATATCTATTGAGATACCTTGGGACATCTAGGAAATTATTTTCACTTCTTCATTGCTTTGTTGTCTTACCTGGTTCCACAGCTATTTTCCCAATGTATGTGTCATAAATTTGTGCATACCAGATATAGCATGGACATCTGGAAGATGTTCTTTTCCTTACAGATCTCTGTTCTATGAAGATTTATTACATTTAGGATTGGCCTTTTCCAGATGATCTCCTTCATTTACTGATGCTTACTCTGCTCCCTATAGTGTGACTGTGGATAATTCAAAATCTAAAGAAGAGAAAAAGGACGTGACACAGTAATGCCATATTTCAGGATGGCTATGGAAGCAAATTATTTACCTTTTGTCTTACCAACTCAAATCTCAATTTCTTCTGATGTCTGTGCAAATGTCATCACGTAGGACAGAAAATTCTTTGTTCAACAACACTTTTTTCTTAGTGTAAATTTCCTGTCCTAATTTCTCCATTGTGCATTGAGTCTGTGAAGGAGGACCAATATCATGGGTGGAAGGTGAGAACAGAGACAGCAGCACGGTGCTCGTTCAGGCTGACAGCTGAGTGCACAAAGAGCTCTTCTCTCAAAGAATTTTGGTTTCATGCATTGATGGCTAGGGGCAGATCAATAAGCAGCTCCCCAGTCCTGATTAGAACTGATGATGTAAACTTCCTCTAAAATATATGAAATCTGGGTCCATGTAGAAATTCATAGCCAACTATCAGAGTGCAAAACTACTTGGAAAGCACAGCATTTTAATCTCTGGTGCTACATTCAGTGACATTGTTTGACCATTCTTTTCTGTGCCTGGGGTTTTACAAGAATACTAAACCAGTTTTAGACGGTGCTTTTGCCAAGAGGGACCCCATCTAGTCCAGTCCTCAGTGTACATTTGTTAGTGCTGCTGCTTGCGTGGCCATTACTCAGCAAATGAAAATCAATTTAATAAAATAAATGAGCTATTTTCAGCCAATAACATCATTGGTTTAGTACAAAATGGGTTGCAGAAACTTGTATTTAAACTTATGGGGCAGTAAGGAACATTCTTTTTCTAGAGCTGAGCCTTAGAAGGATTTAAATTCTGCTTGTGATAATGCACCCTAACTAAGGGGCTTTCTTGGAAATAATTTTATTTCTACTTGATATAAAAGCTGGTTTTTTCTCTTCATTTAGGCAATTAGAAAACTTGATTTTTCTTTCTCTGATAGTAATTCTCCGTTTCATTGCAGTGATCTGTATGGTCTCCTTGCTGTAGTATTGCCTTTTTCTTCCATCCTAAACTTGCTAAAATTGCCTTTGTGCACACCACTGAAGAAGTGGCAGCAGTGCAATGCACTTAAGTGAAGATGCATGCTGTCTCTGCAGACACATGCTCAGCATAAACTGTGTGCATCCTCAAACCTGTTATATACTTCATGAATTTAGACACAAACTGCTAAGGTACAGATCTGGTTGTGATAGTGTCAAAATGTGTCCTCAGGGTGCAGGTTTACTGAGAGCAATTTACATTGCATGTTTCAGTCCTCAAAATGAATTTGTGCCACAAAAAAACCCATAGGACTTTTCTCCACATCCTCTCAACCACATAATCTGGAAGAAAGCTAGTAGAAGCACTTCCATATGGAAAAAAGATAACTGCAGCCAAAACAAGTTGTTCAGCTTATTAGAATCAGTACGAATAAGTTCATTGAAAATTTGGCATGTCTTAGTGTTATTTTCTAAAGAAATGATTAAATGTTGATCATATTTATCATTTAAATGAGACTTTGAGCAAATGACAAAATATTTTGTGCCTGAGGGTGATAAATATTTTTACTATGTGAAAATTTAGATTGTTGTGATAATTTCCAATTTGGTGAATGGCAGCATTCTAAAGCTAGTAAAAGCAAGATGTAATAATTAAAATGTGCTAATATGCCAAAGTCCAAATAAAAAGGTTACCTTTCAGGAAAAGATGCAATGGATAATTATTTTTACTCTTATTGGTAAAGTACAAAAGACTTTCAAAAGCTTTAAAATTTTTAAGCAAATCAAGCAAGTGTATATTGTGTGTTAGGCAACACAGGTAATCTGCATTTGTGGCTATTATAAAGGCACCTGTGAGATGTCTTTGCTTCCCTGCACTGTGAAGATGCATTTGGATGAACAGGCTCATTCAAACCACACTGAACAAAGATTGCCCTATATATGAAGGAAGAGAATATTTTGATTCCCATTCAACTACGTCTGTTCATGGACTTTTGGACTTTCAAAAGGAGGGAATGTAGCTAGGAGCTGTGGATCTTTCCACCTCTATACTGAACTCCATGCATTTTGTGTCCCAGTTCCATCCTCTGGAATGATGATGCAGATTTCTAAAGTTGCTACCTTTGTGTTCCCACTCTACTCAGTACTTGTCACACCAAGCCTGGAGTACTGTGTCCAGTCCTGGTCCCCACAATTCAAGAAAGACATGTACACACTGTAGAGGGTCCAAAGGAGTCCAAGAAGATGACCCAAGGGCTGGAGATCCTTCCCTTTGAGGAAAGACTGAAGGAGTGCAATCACGTCACCCTGGGGAAGAGAAAGTTTGGGAAAACCTCACCACAGTATTCTAGAATGTAAAGAACAGCTATGAAGAGGACAGAGGAGAAGACAAGGCACAGTGAGTATAAGTTGCATGGGGAGAGTTTTCATCTCAATATAAGAAAAAAATTCTTATAGTGACAACAGTCATTCTCTGCCACAACATCCCTAGGGACATGGTAGAACTCCCAACACAAGAGGTTTTCAGATGCTCTCAGCTAGACTCCTTTTCCTGTGAAAGGTTAAACCAGATGATTTTCCAAGATCCCTTCCTAACTCTGCTGCTCTATGATTCTGTGATTCAATACCTTTCACTTGCAAAGGTCAGTGTGGTTCTTACATTTGGTGTCCTGCTTCTTATTTATCCATCACTACATAAACAGACTTCTTCCCTTAGTTTTAACAATTTAGTTATTTTTTTAAGTTACTGGTTATTAAGGTAGCAGTCAATATAAATAAATTTAAATACTATAAATCTATTTCCATCAAGGAACAGAACATTCAGTGTTTTCTAGCTGAATAACTAGAGCCTCATTTGCAAAATTCTTCAAAATTAAAATTAATCTCTGATTCTTATTCAAGATATGAATTGCAGCTCTTGTATTATGTCCAAACAGGCTTTCCATTAGATGATCTTTCTGTCTGGCGGAGATTATTTTTGTATTTCACTAAATGTTACTGGCATAGGGAGTATCCACTGAGGCACTTCTCTTTGAACAACTTGTTTTTAGTTTAAGACTATCAGGTATTTAATCCTTACTGCCAGTTACTTAAACAGCACTTCCACTGACATAAAGGGTAATTATGGCAACCCCGCACTACAAAACTAATTTTGTCTGTCTAGAAAATGTTTTTCATCATATACAATTTCCATGATCTTTTGGCAGACCAGACTTACGTATATATAAATATTTGTGGTTGATAATCTACTAAATCTCTTTATTTTAGACCTTGAATTATGTTATTTTGAGGCTGAATAAGTTGCTTTTTGGACCTCGTAGTGAGAGAGGTTTGCAGATTAATGTATGCTTTTCTGTCATTTCTGATGCAAGTCTTTCATGGAATGCACATTGCTGAGTGAGTCTGGACTGCTTTCTATGGTGCCTTCCCTCCTGTTCTTACCACTTTCTCTAACATATGGTTTGTTTCATGTAACAGAATCAAAGAGCCTACAATTTCTCATGCAGAGCTCAACCATGCAAACTACCATATCTACAGGCTGCTTTCAGAATGATATTGGGAGGAAAAGCAGAAAACAAAGAACTCCCTTGCTGAGTTACAACTGAGTCTGCCTTTTCACTTGCTCTGTTTTGTCATCAGCATATTGCCTGAACTCTCTGTCTTTCCTTTTCTGGGAAAAGGTTTTGTCACCAACTGGAAGGATGATGCAGGGAAGGAACATGAAATTCACCTTCAGCAGACACGACCATGGCTGACTAAGCCTTTCTTTACTAAGCAGACCGTGGTCGTGAATGTACTGTTATTTTCTCTTTCCTTTTCAGCCCCTTTGTGCCCCTCTAACAGCTCTTACAGAACCTATCTGCTTTCCCAGGAAGCTGTTTCCCAGTTTGGAACGATGTCATAGGATCACTCTAGCCAATTTCTCCCACCTCTGACAAAAGGCCTCAGGAGGATAATACCTAGTCACTGAACCTCTGCCTTCTGCTCCTGGTATAATATTCTCTTTGGCCTATAACCTCATTAAGACATTTTAATGCTGCTGCTATAGATCTCACTCTGGAGAGAATGCTAATAGTAACATATATTTGAACTGATATGTATGGTTTAGGTCTTCATTTTTAAATGCATGTAGGGTTTTTATGGATATAAAGGATTCATTTTAACATGTATTCTGTTTATATTTGTTCCATTTTAGGGCTGTGGATCATTCTAAAAATGAAATGTTATATGCGAATGAGGGCTGTGGTATGTTTGTGTCAATTTGTTATCCCTTGCCAGTATATAAGGATTTGGAACAAAAGGAATCACAGTCGGGAAAATAATATTTTACATATTTGTTCCATGTTAGAATGATGTCTAGCACAACAAAACCCTTTCCTGTGATTACTGCCCTTAGATGTTATGGCACACAAATAAAATATAAATGTTTCAGGCCAGCTCTTACCATAACTGATAGGTTTGTCAGAAAAATTTTGAACTTCTTCAGTATCAGGCCCATAGCTTTACCACATGCAACATTTAAAAAGGAGACAGCACATTTTTTCTTTCTCAAGCTGTGACATTTGGTTCCTTCCATGTCTTTAAGCCCTCAGGAAGCACTGAGGGTTTTGGTTTGTCTGTCTCTCAGCACTGCAAGGTACTTTTACGTATAAAGGTTGAGGTGTTTTGCTGTTGAAATGTGACATAATAACTGCTTGAGAATATTTTAGCCATGAGTGAGGTAGAGTACCAAGTGTGTTCTGACCTAACCTACTCCCACTTTTTCACCTTCCTTTTACCTCAACTAAGGAGAGGTGGCATTCTTCTTGCCCCACTCCATCTTCTATCTGAGTGAGGAGCAGGATAAAGACAAATGCAAGCAATAAACTGTTCAGTTGCAGTTGCAATTCTGGATTGGAACACATTGGATTCTCCAAACACATAACAGAAATAGGTTCTTGGCTGTATTAAACCAGCCAGTGGGAAATCCAACAGCTCTTGGGGGCAAGCCACATATCACATCTGGCTAAAATTCAGAAACTGGCAGAGTTTCACTGCTTTGGGAAATTTAAAGTGAATGTGAAGTTCAACTTCATCAACAATTTTAGTTACTGCTTGGGAAATTAATATAGTACAGATGTCTAGCATTTGCAGTCCTGTACCAAAACCTGTAAATCAAGAAACAAAACACTCCTAGTTTTCACTGAGTATTTTGTTTCATTATAGTCTATTCCTGGATCCCTTAATTTTTCTCCTAAAAACACTGATTGTATGAAGTAGTTTGTGTAATGTTGAATAGTGTATGTTCATACATCTGATCAATCAAAATAGTGTTTTTAAACATGAAATTGTGAGATAGGCAATTTAAATGTTAACTCAAAAAAAAAAGAAAAGGGGTGGATTTACATTCCGGCTTTGCTAACATTTTATGATTAAGCATCTAGCAAGACAATAAAAACCCACTCCCATAATAAAACTGCTTTATTTATTTCTTATATGATAGCTTGCTTTGAATAGTAGTTTTTAAGAATATAAATCTGTTGTTCTAAGTGAAACTATTGTCATACTATAGAAATCACCACATCAAACTGCTGTTAATCATAGTTGCCTGTAAAATTCAGCCAAGGAATACACAGCAGTAAGCACTCTTGCTTTCACAGCCTACCATACTGAATGAGATTATTTCAAAACTTGACTATTTCTAAACTCTTTCTAAATTTTCTATGTCCCCAGTGTCATTCTCCATGTATTTGTTTTGTAACTCCTGTTTTTTCCCTTTCTTAATCTTAGATTACCCATTATGTGCTTCCTTTTTTTTCTCCAGTCCATGCCTGAAAGTCCATTTTCTGTTTATCCATAACTGAAACTCTTACTTAGAGTTTATTGGATTTTGTCTTTACTAGTACAATTCCCTTCGAGCTTTCTCTAATTCACATTACTTTGTCTGAGACTTTTCAACCACCCTAATGTTTTCCAATTGCTTATCATGCTCTTAGTCACTTTTTTTTTCCTGTGGAGGAGTTATACTGCAGGTTTCCAAACTTTTCTTATTAGACAGGAAAACTGTGGGTCAGATTTTCCTCTGAGTTTTTTCAGTATATTTTGACTGAAAAACATTTTTCTTAGCTAGCAATTTGACTCAATTTCAGTTGCATAAATGGAAAACTGAGGCAGAGATTCATGACCTAACTCTATGTGGTGTTTTCTGCTAATAGTTTTGAGGTTGTAGTGAGGTGGATGTTGGTGCCTTCCAAGTAACAAGTGAATGAAAAGGTGAAGTGTCCTCAAATTGCACCAGGGGAGGTAAAGTTTGGATTTTAGGAAAAATTTCTTCACTGAAAGAGGTATCAAGCATTGGAACAGGCTGCCGGGGAGGTGGTTGAGCCACCATCCCTGGAGGTGTTTAAAAGACATGTAGATGTGGTGGTTAGGGACATGGTTTATAGGCAAGCTTGCAATACAGGATTTATGATTGGACTTGATGATCTAAAAGGTCTTTTCTAACCTAAGTGATTCTATAATTGTACTAATGTTGCAATGAAATGAGGAGCAGAAATTGTTAGGGTAGAAAACAAAGAATCTATAAAGTGTTGGGTTTGGGAGGCTTTTGTAAGAATAAGCTTGTGGCCACATCTTTTCAAAACTACTTCTTTTACATGTCTTCTCTTACCGTTCTTCAGGTGACCTATTACAGCAGCCATCAGTGTACTTCCCTTTATTGCACTTCGTCCTCCCTGTACTGGCATTCTTAAAACCTTAAATTGGTTTTGATACTGAAAAAAATGCCAATGTGTTTGTGAGATGCCAGATTACATACATACATTATTCATATGTGAGACACTAGAAAGAATTCCTGTAAATTGTTGTCTGAGTTTGCTCTCTGCATGTTTTGGCATTGACATCATGGTTTTGTAGGTGGTTCTCTGCCAAATGACTCCACCTATTTCACAGAAAATCTTGCCTTCTGAATGAAGTTTTGGTGATGATTTCAGTTCAGTAGTTTGCCAAAAAACATTAATATTTCTGCTAGAAATGAGGTGGTCTTAAGGGGCATATATCATTAAGCTGTTGTTGTCAAATAACCATGGTATTTTTTTTCTCTTGGAGATATTTCCTTTCTTTAATGCCAAATTTGAGTTTTATCCAGGATTTCAATGTAATGGGCCACAATGAAAATCATATTTTAAAAAATGTTGATGGGTCAGTTTTGGTAGTGAAAACCATTTCTTGATTGTGAAAAGGAAATGTACGTCATTTAACATTCACACTCTGAGAGAAGCGCAATTCCTAGGGAGCAAATATCTTTACCCCTGATCATTGACGAAGACCGAGAGGTATGAGCAATCCAGTGTTCAGCCTTTACTTCACCATATCCTCTTGGAGGCTGTGCAGTTTTGTTTTCTCTGGGGTTGTCTTTAGGACATTAGACAGAATCCATTAATCTTAATAAGATGTACTGAATCAGAAAGAAATCAGAATATTTGAATGAAAAGTAGTAGCTTGTTTACAATAGATGTCACACACAGGAAATTTGGTAATTCACATCTAAACTCTGATTGTATAATTCATAGCATGTTAGGTGAAGTTTCAAAACAATTTTGAAGATTTTTGGAAGATTTTGATTTGCTAAGAAAGTTATATGAATCTGACTCTAAATTTCTGAGGAAGTTTCCACTAGCTATGTTTTCTTAGGCCATTTACAGGGCTTCAGTGATCCGCAGTGCTAAAGGCAACACCTTTATGACTATTATGAGAATAATAGCCTTATTATTGTTTAGTTCTGCAGCAAATAGCTTATGCTGTGATCTCTGTCAGCAGCAGCAGAGACTGTTTTGAAGGATCTCTTAAACTTTCCCTATATTTTTCCACTCTGCTGAAAAGCAGAAATGATTGCCACTGAATAGTCACAAAAGCTCCCACAGTGAAGGCAACTATGTGAAGCATATCTTTAAAAGCACAAGAAATGTGCCTATTCACCTAAGAAGTATCTTCTTGTGATAACAAACCAAGGCATGAGTTTGAATCCGTATCTGATTATATTATAGAACTTGAACCATGCATAATTAACGGCATGCGGTACTTCATCCTGGTGACATATCCTACTTGTTTAAAAGCAATTTCTCAAAGAAAGATGATATCTGTATTTCTAGGATTTTTTTAGTTCATGCCTGTTATGAAGGTTGGCAGTCCAAAACAGCAGTTTAAAATAAACTTGAAACATAAAAGGGTATTTTTAGTGTTTCTACTAAAATGCAAATGAGATCATTCTAATATTAGGAATCCAGCAATAAACACATTTTCACTATGTAAAATGTGTAGCACAGTTTATAAATATTTTAGTCACTAAAAACATTCCTTAAATTTATGCCTAGAAGTAGTAGTGAATTTTCTCTTTAACAAATGTATTCTGGTGTGTTCACTTTAAACTACATCTTAGGAAATCTATATAAATGAACAGAGATGATCAAATGTGTATTCCATTAAAAAATACCATATGGGTCGGCATTTACTGTGTCACAAAATGAGAAACCGAAGGAGATGGGGCCGATATTTCTCTTAATGCGTATGCGCAATTTCCATTAAAAGTAATGATAAGCATACCCCAAGAACAGATAGCATCTCCAGTTTAAGATTGCACCCTGGTTTTGTATTCTTTAGAGATGGATCATTTAAAGAGTAATATATAATGTCCCACTACCTTATTACTCCTCAGACTCTGTTAGGAGAGTGTGAAAACTTGTTTCCTTGTAGAATTTAGAGTTTAGCTCAGAATATAAAATTCAAGTTAACTATGAATTAATTATCTGCTCAATTTGTTTTCATTTGTGAAACCCTGACCACAGCATGCTTTGTTTCATTAGACAGGTTACAAGTAATAAATCCCTTGTGTAATTTGTTAAATCAAGGGCTTTATAAGAGGACTTGCTTTTATTATACTGCTGAAATCTTCCTTAGTTGCTCAGTACAATGACAAGTTCCATCACCATGTTGTCTCTAAAAACCAGGGCACTATAAGGCATCCCCACTTAACACACTGTATGTCTTAAAATAAATATTTACTTAATTAAATATGAGGTTCTACCTCACAGAGACCCCTATAAACAGTGGCTCCCTGTTTTGTCATGGAAATCCTTGTAATGCAGAGGAGACAGATTGTAATGGCAACTAATTAGTATTTACTTCTAAAAAACCAGTGTTCATATTTTTCTCATAAGTTGTTGACAATTCATGTTCCCATGTATACTAGGCAGTGGATTGCAATATTCCTGGTGCCGAACAGGCTTTGTTGACAGAGGACTCTAAGATAAGGAAGCAAACTCCTGCACAGGGTGCACATCTTTTCATCATCATGCAGTGAAAAAATGTCAGATAAGATGCAGTCATGAGAGAACTGATTAAGGAAAGAATAATATGCCCTTTCTTATTTTTAAATGCACAAACTACATTCTGTTCCTTCTATGTTTCTAAAAGCCCTTGTCCTGCAAACAAGTATGTGAAAAACTTTTATCCTTCTCCAGCAAACAGGATTAGTCATCTGAAAGCGTTGTTTGTCAGCTGACCTTATTTTAAGGATTTGGTTTTTTTAATATTTGCAACCTGAACCCAATTGTCATTGAATCTCAGCTGTTGGAGAGGAGAATATTTTATGACCAATCCCTTTCCTTGAGCCGTATTATACATGTTTTCATCAATACAACCAAATTGGTATGAAAATATCCAATTGAACAAAAACCAACGAACAAAACCCTAACAAACAACCTTGCTGTGCTGTGCAGGTAAGTGAAAAAGAAAGTAGCAACAAAAATTTAACTTTTAGAAAGCTGTGAGGCAGGAGGGATCTTCTGGGGGAAGGAAGAAATTTCACACATAGTAAAGACACCAATAGCTGTGATTTTTCACTCTAACTTATTTTTTATACCTTTTTTTTTAGATACAATGTTTCTGTTGGTACATTTTCAAGTATAAAATGTTTGTGCAGTGAATGTAATTCAATTAATCACTTAATATGTCATAGAAAACAACTGAAAATGGAAAGCTAGAGAATTTCAAAGTATTTAGTCTTCTCTGTATACAATTATATCGCCTTTCCTCTTTGGGATGGGAATGGAAATGCTTACAGCATTCTGTAGAAATAGGAGTAGTTTAAAAAGATAGGTTTAATTAAATTAAAACATAACCAAAGAAGGAGTATAATTTTTAAATGCTCTGAAATCTAAAGTGTTTTCCCACTCATCTGCTTTCTTATTATATCACCTGATCTGGAAATACTTAATGTTTTGTCAGAACATTGTTTGAGGGAGCAAAGAGAAGCTTCTCTTTTGTTATTTAACTAGTTTAAACTCATTCCTTGAAGCTCTGACTCTTCTTCCAATAAAAATCAATAATAAAACTTCTCTTTACTGTTCTGGACTCTGAAACATTTTGAAACTCAAATACCAAATTGGTTCCCATAAGTACTTGTATGACTGAGTAACATCTTTCAAATTTGGCCACTGATGTCGGAGAGGGTTTTTTTAATACATATATATTTTAACAACTACCAACACAGAGATAATTTTCTCCTTAAAATTATGGGAAAGTATTAGTAAACCCTGCAAACAGAGAGACATTATCTATTCTGGATAGAAACTGGCACAGCCTTAAGGACTGCCGCTTTAGGTAATTATGATGTTAAAACAACAGAAAGTGACCTTTATTACATCTGGATAAACACATTCAAAGATGAAATCACAAGCTGGGGACCTAGTCTTCAGAAGTAGAATGCGTATGGGAAGAATATTTACATTCAGGCTAAATTGTTCATTGACAGCCGTAAATTGACATATTTCTGTCAATGATGTTTAATGATAAAATCCTGATGATCTATGCCATTAAATAAAAACATAAACCAAAAAGAAAACAAACAAACAAAAAACCCAACCCCCCCAAACCAAAAACTAAAACAAAAACAGACAAGCACATCATGAAAAGCAAACAAACCACACAAAACACCCCCCAAAAATTCCCAAATAGGCTAATCTGAGCTACCTTTCCCCTTCTTTAACCACCATCATTGCAATTTTTTTCACTAATATTTATTTAGAGCTACCTGTGTCTGTCACTTTTTTAACTTTGCACTTCCAAGAGGAGTCAGGTAGGTCTTCTCTATAACCTCCCATTAGGCAACTGAAGACAGTAGTAAAATTCCTTAAACACTATTTAAGAGTGAAAAACCATCTTTAACCAGTACTGTGGCACAGATACTGTGCATTTGAATTTGTTTAACAAAGGAGTCAAAATGCGTGCATTGATGTTCCAGTTCCGTGTTCAGTAGTTTGGACTGAATACTATGATGACCTAAATAGAAAATACAGTAGTTTGAATTGCAGTGCAACCACATTCTTTGCTGAGTGGGTTGAATACTAGCCAAGCTGTGAACTTTGAAGAACGAAATTTCATATCCTTTTTTAATCATGATGCATTCCTTTTTGAAGCAATAAAATTTAACCGTAGAGGATATTTGCTGATCTGTAAAAGAGTGTGGTTTTGTTACCAAATATATTTTAGGAATTAAACCAGTAAGATAAAAATGTTTGCAACCTATGACTTAGTGAGCATATTAACAGACAGTATTCATCTAAGACTAATAAACAGGATTACTCTGCTTTCAGCTACTCTAGAGGAAATCAAGAAATAACTTCTAGGATTCAGAAATTTAACTGAATGTATAACTCTCTGCATGAAGATCACAATATAGCCCAGATCTGTAACTGTGTCTTTGCCCATTATTTCAATTGTTGTGAGCCAATATTAATTTTGGTGATATATTCAAGATTTAGGAAAGAAAAACACCAACAAATTCTCCTTCTACGTACAGCACATTGAAAATAAATTAAACTAAGAGTACTGAAATTGCAAAGTTTATTATCAAGGCATCATTAGAGTAAGTAAACCTAGGAAATACACAGTATTAATTATTCAAAAATCTGCATAAAAGTAATATAAATAAAGTGTTTGCAAGTCAATGCCTAAGACATATACCCAGATAAAAATTTTTCAAATTGACAGATAAGATGTAGCATGCACAATAATTGAGAAATTGTTGAATGAAGCAGTAAAACACTTTACAAAAGTGTTATTAAAGGGGTTGAAAAGAAAAGGCTGTACTGTGACATGACCCTGCTGCTAAGCAAAAAATTACATTTAATCATTGTGAACCTATTGAATTATCCATAAGACAAATAATTTTAAAATCTAACTTGTTATCCTCAAGTCTTTGCTTTCTTAAAATAAAGGAGATCTCCAGACTTGCAGAATAGGTGTACAGTAGAAATAGATTCTATTTTCTTGAAAATAATGGATGCAGTATGTTTTTCCCCTTATCTGTGGGATACATTTAAAAGAAACGTGGTTTTAGAAAAATTATTTCTATTTCTCTATATGAAGATGAACCTTAAGTCACCAAAACTGAGAGAGAAGAATTTTTTAAAGGAAATAAGGAAGGAAAGAAACTCAGGATAAAATCTATTGAGGTACCAGATGTGCCTGTCAATAGCAGTGTGCTCCTCTTCCAGTGAAAGCTGCAGTGTAAGCATGCTACTGACACATATCACATTTGTAACAGGCTAAAATGAATGCAAATAATAAAGTATCAAAAACTGTGGCAATGCTGTCTGGTAAACTCACACCCTGCAGCAAGAGATAACATAGGAAGATATACCAGCTTCTTTGTAATCCAGGTATTTCTTTGGAATACCTTGTAATTACTTGACTGGACAGGGAGATTGTGGGATTGGCAGGGAGTGTGCATGTCTGTAGTTTTTGTTGGTGTGCTGATATGTGTACATTCGTGCTGATAAGAGTGGTGACAGAAATAGAAAATCCCAAATTGCTTCGGGAATGAAAAAGGGCTGGATAGTCAAGCTCCCCCCTACCCTCTGCCAGCCCCCCTTCAAGACATTATATACACCACATCAAAAGGCAGAAAGGGCTCCTCTGTTCTCTTCACAGTTAGCCAAAATTCCTTTCACTCAACTCAGACAAATGACCATCAAATAGGCATGCAGCTTTACTCGCTTTAAAGCAGGAATGAGGTCTTCATAGGATCATCAACAGTTTTTCATTTTTTGTTAATATCAAACAGAAATCCTCAGTGTTGGACCTGTGAAATACATTTTCCCTGTAACAGCTATGTTTATGGTATGTATGTCACTATGTACTTCTAATCTAATGCTTATGAACATTTGGAGGGGATTTACTCAGTAAGAGAAAAATCCTGTCAAACATCACATAACTGCTCTGAAAATGTTCATTAGCAGACATGTAATATTTGCTTTGATAGCTGTTTGCAGTGTGTCCAAACATTCTGGAATGGACACTGAGGCTTCTTGGTATGAAGAGAGATATACAACCCAGGTAGTAAACATATTGGCCCCAAAGGCCTGGATTTAGATGTATTAAGGCTTTATAAATTTACACTTGACCTTTTAGGAACTGAAAATCTTCCAGTGCAAATGTAAGGGTTTTTAACTTGTTTATAGTGATTCACATGTACAAGCAGTGCAATTTTGCACTTTGCTTCATAAAATAGGTGTAGTGCTGCTAGAACAAGCAGAGGACTCACTCTATAAAGAAGCAGAGATCAAAGATCCATAGCTGAAGAGAAAAATCTGGATGCTTCCCTCACCCACCAAGAATAAAAATAACCCCAACCAAACAAAAACACCCCATTAAGCTACAATGAGATTCAAGGTTAAAAGCTTTAAGCTGTTCAAACATTTCCAAGTTTGATCTGAAATGGATTTTAAAGGGCTCCTTTCCATACTGCAATACATTTATATTGGCTCAGAAGATCTGAAGTTAAAAAAAGACTTGAGTTCTTACTCCCTCTTTAGCCTGGGTTCAGATTTCACAGGCAAAATTCAAATGGCCCTGCTTGTGGACTAACAGATGGAGTTAATCTACTACTGTAGGCAACTACTTGCAAAACACACACACAAGCCAGCATCCATGCCCTTTTTTCTATTAAACTCCTGCCCATGGTATCACAGGGAAAACTTTTACCTTTATAAACTAGCAGTAGTATCCATGAAACTACAAGGTTTCTAACAGATAAATATAAAATCTTAATATTATTTCATTAAAAGAAAACCATGTCTGCTTTCATTTAGACAAATGTTTATGACAGTGATTCTAATGCGGTTTTGAGGGCATTCCAAAATGACAAAATAGTTACCTGCTGTAAAATATGGAAGCATATTTTGTTTAAAAGGAATTGGAACTAAGATGGTATGCAGAATAAGGAAAAGAATGCATGATCTATATGTTTCATCTGCAGTGTTCTTGTCCTTACACATTCATGCATTGGAAGGGAAAAAAAAAGAAAAAGAAAAAAGTAACCCACAAAAATATCAACTCATTGAAAAGGAATAAGTGAAAAAAAAAAAAGTCAGTTTCTCTTTGGGGGGAAAAAAACCCCAAGATAACAAATAATACTTCTTAGCATCTTGATTCCAAATTAATAAGCATTTTGAGAGATTGCTAGTGTTTTGAATAACTCACTTGCAAGCATATTAATGTAATGCAATGAGTTGCACATGTCAGGTACCTGATGATAACAGAGAGGATTCCAAATTAGTTCTAATTGTTTACTTGCAAAAGGTACCATTGCAGATGACACAGACATATTAAGAGTTCAAGCCATGTGGAAACAGAGGCTTCTCAAGCCCTTGGTACTAGCAGCATTCTTGCTTTCTCCAGCTTCACAGATTCACAATTACATACCCCAATTTTCAGACAGGGTGGAGCAGGCGGGGAAAACATCCCCTATTTTTTCTTCCTGGATCCCACTTAGGAATTATGTGCAAAGGTGCATTGAGGCTTGGAGAATTAACTGTGCATTGTTTTCAGGTCTAATTAATAGCTTATTTATATTTAATTTTCTTATGATTACTATCTTACTATTTTTTCTATGGAAATTATCAATAACATGTGAAGATTAAAAAAAAAAACAAACGTGAGAAGAAGAAACATACAGTTAAAAGCACTACATCAGATGAATAAAACACATCAGGAACTGCTACACTGGTGGTTGCCTATGCACTCTGAAATGTCTCAGATGTGTCTGTCCTGCACACTGAATGAGGCAGGGGTCCTGTGGGAAAACAAGATGAGAGTATGTAATTAAAGACTCTATCATAATGCATATGCATATAACACTACATTGCACACACAATGTGTGGTTCATTTTCTTTCTCATCCTGTCCCTGCAGAGCAGATGAGAGGGAAAATGAACTACACATGACAGATGTTCATAACATCAGTTAGTGCATTTTTGGAAGGCAGTCAGATACTAAAGTTGTTCAAAGGATGTGCAAATAGAATAGAATAGAATAGAATAGAATAGAATAGAATAGAATAGAATAGAATAGAATAGAATAGAATAGAAATGAGATAAGAGGAAACAGGTCAGGTGACCAAAATTGACTTCAAACATTTTTAGCAAGTATTCTAAAATAAAGCCGATAACAATAACTTTCTGATAACAAGGGGATGATAGATAGTGTTTGTTTTCCAGAGTGCTAAAGAAGAATTATAAAACATACAGAAAGTGAAATCCTATGGTTAGTACCATTCTGATAATTTATGATAATAATTGGTAATAATCCTTTCTGTGCAGTCTGTTACTTCCATTGTGAGTAATTGCTACAGTGAAATGGAGCAGTTTATGATCCTTGGACAGAAGCTTTAGCGCTAGATACTGTGCTTCTCCAGGTGATGTACATATTCCTCATGCTTGCATAAACTGATCTCCCATATAGAAATAGATATCCAAATGACTAATGACATCATCTTCTTCAGTTTTCTTCTAGAAGTCTAATATTCATAAATGTGGTCATCCCTTATTTTGGAATACAAAGTTAATATAACTGAAGACCAATCTTTTAAAAGTAATTATTTTGCTTGAATTAACATCTAGTTTATTTTTTCTCAATCAAATAACTTTTTCTGAGAGTATCTAAAAATGCCTACCTATATTTAGAGAAGAGACCAACCCTCACCTTGCTACAACCTTCTTTCAGGTAGTTGTAGAGAGTTATAAGGTCTCACCTAAGCCTCCTTTTCCCCAGCTCTCTCAGCCACTCCTCAGAAGACCCTTCACTAGTTTTGCTGCCCATCTCTGGACACTCTAATTCCTTGGATTATGGGGGTTTTATTCTGCTCCCCACCCCTTCCTCATCTCAGGGGACTGGGAACCAAGGGAATGACTGGTACTACTTTTACAGACAGGCAAAGAGAGCATTAAGCACCTCAGCCTTCTGCTAATCCTTCATCACTACACAGGCAACCAGAGACAGGACAAGGGAAAATGGTCTCAAACTGCACTAAGGAAGATTCAGATTGAATATTGAGAAAATTTATTCACTGAAACAGTGATTAAACATTGGAACAGGCTCCCCAGTAAGTGGTGGAGCCATCATTTCTGGAAGCATTAAAAAAAAGAGTAGATGTGGCACTTAGTGATATAATTTAGTGTGTATGATGGTATTTGGTTGAAAGTTGGACTTGATGATCCTGGAATTCTTTTCCAACCTTAATGACTCTATGATTCTAAGGATGGAGATTCTCTTTTGATAATAATGTGCACTAGTGTATGTGTATATATATATATGTATATATATATATATATACACACACAATATATAAATCCAACTTTAACAGAGACAATAATCTTGACTTTTATATCAAATAGTCAAAATAGTTGCAATGTTAGACAAGTCCAATGAAAATATTTAGCTTTCATTTTATATTTTACATTGATAAAGAAATCTAGACATATGCTGTCTGTGATTCATCAAGTATTTTAGTGCAAATGCTATTTTAAATAGCATTGATGGCTTAAATATGATCAGGACAAAGGAACTGGAAGTAAGCTACACATTTCCAACACATACCACAACCTCCACTGAAATTTGTTAAAATTTGTCCTGATGACTTTGATGGATTGTGGATCAAGCTTAGTCTAACTGAAGGACATCTTGCAATGGAACGATCCCTTGAGGAAGGGAATTGCTGTCACTATGGAATCAGAAGATTTTTCAGAATTTTAAAGAACAAGTACTAAAATAAATGATAAATAAGTAAAGGTGGGAGAGCCCAGATGTTAAAAAAATAATTCAAAGAAACTTGATAGATTTGATATATTCACTGTGTGACACGGCTGAGAAGTAATTTAGCTTGTAATGTTAGACTACCACATAGACTTAGAGAATAATTATTTAAAGTCTAAAGTTGCATTACATCTTAAAATATTTAATTCCTTTTCACAATTGTAATTCTTCTCTAAGTACAGACTTTCTTGGCATACTGGTTGTGTATTTTATAGTGTTCAAATGAATTTTAAAAGCTTGCCTTTTCAGAGCAAAGAACCTAACCACCACACCAGGGAATCCATGCCTGCCAGCCTCTCCATATGTTCCCTACACTCATAAGCCCTCTTGCAGTAATACTTGCAGAACAAATGTAAATACAGTTCTGGACCAAGTTTTCTCTCAGATGAGCACACATCAAAGACTAGTGTCAGCTAAGAGACTTTTCCTTCATCTATTGCTATGCAGCTTTGAACATTGTCTTCTATTTCATTTGAATTTTACAATAGTGACTGCATAAGATTAAAAAGTAGCTGATACCTATGGGCAAGAATTTGCCCCTTACACATCCTGATTGGTACCTTACCAGACAAGCACTAGTTTTTTACTTCCTTTTGTCAAGTAATACTTTGATACCAATGGATATGGTACAGAATGATAAGTTGGTATGTAATGCAAAACATTAGTCAGTGGAGCTCAGTCATGGGAATATCCACACAGAGGAACTGTGACAGTCTCACCCTTCACTCACATGAAATTTCCACTGAAATCAGGGGCTATTCATATAAGCATCTCCTCCTCAAGTTTACTCAGGTAATTGTTAAGTGATTCTGACTAATAAATTAGTTCTTATAATGAAGGGTTAGAATGTAGCATAAAGCATACTCATATGTTTTTTAACTACTGCATGGGTTATCCAGGGAACTGCAGAGGAGTAAAAACTCTATCCGGTAAAAACATTGAAATTAAATTTTAAAACAGAATAATAAAACATCTGGAAGGTCATCTAATAAGAGTGGTTAAATCAGTATGATTTGTGACAATGGAGAATCAATCTGTTCAATTTCTTTGAATGTCCTAATAAAGGAGAGGGAAAGAGAAAATCAGTACATATAATATATTTAGTGTTTTAAAATGCATCTGACAGCACGTGTTACTATGAGCTACTAAAAAAAAAAAACTAACCATAGGAAGATATGCATATGTTATGTTAACAGGGCTGAGACCAGAGAAAAGAGAAGTAAATGGGAATTTTAATCAGAAAATAGGATTTGTTGAATATAGATATGTGTGTGTGCTTGTGTGCATATGTGTGTGTGTGTGTGTGTGTGTGTGTGTGTGTGTGTGAAATGAATAGACCACACAGTGATAGATGAAAATCAGTAGTGATACCCTCGAGAAGAAGAGCTGACACAGGAAGGGAGACACCTTAAGCACTCATACCACTCACATGCTTCCAAATTAATCATATCATTTCAGGAAATGAACCTCAGAATTACTGAAAACAACTCAATGAAGATGTAAGTTCAATGTGCATTTGCATTTGAAGAGAAAATGAAATATTGGTTATATGAAAGTGGTAGAGACTAATATGAAACTGTGTAACTCATATGTGTCATGTTTTTTCTCATATCTAGAATATTTTATATGTATAGGCTGTATGATTTTTATAAAGTTAGAGAATTTAGAGGTGATTTTATCAAGAAACAGAATTTGGAAATTGCAAAAGACTTGTATGAAAGAGAATAGAATGATTTGGGGGCTTTAATTTTTGAAAGAAAAACCTTTTCTGTAATCAAGTTGCATTTTTTATTAAAGACCATGGAGAATACAGATTGAGGGTCTCTGTTTCATGAAAAAACATAAGCAAGGTTCTCCAGAAGTGGAAAGAAGCAGTTAAAAAACTGTTACTCCAAAATACCTTTCTCCTTGAACACAAAATTGCACTTTAGAACTTATTGCAAAATATATCACAAAGGTCAAGAAACACTGAGACTGAAAATTTGGATGAAATTAAAATAAACAACAGGTATAAAACCTGAACAGATCAACATGAATTAAAATCTCTACTCATCAGCACTTGATCTCTATTCGAGCTATAAGAATGCAGAAAATTTACCTTGCATGTGATAAACGCAGAGTCAGTCACTTACTAGACATCATTCAGACTGGTCATGCAGAAAGTTTGAAAACCTGAGGAGACCCAGGGTCTTGGAACTGAGTCGAGAGCTTCAAAGAGCCACTTGTTAGAGATGGTAGGAATTACCAGCAGAATGATGGGACAGGAGAAGGTCTTCAGGAGAAGATCCGGGATGGGGTGCATCAGTTTCCCAAGGTTCCCGTTCCTGACCTCAGAGACATCTGCTGCATGGATCTCGCCACTGCAGAAGAAAGACAGAAAGGGTTTGTTGTGATGTTTAATTCCCAGCTGTCTGCATGATAATGCATTCATTGCTGTATTTGAAATCTGAATGTATAGAAGTGGATGGGCAAATTTCATCCTCTTTCCATAGCAGAAATCTTCTTTAAGTGAAGTTTTTTGACTTCTGAGTTTTCCTTTGAAAGTATGTCAGTATCACAGGAAGGTATCCAGAACTGAGGCAATGCCGCAGGTGTGGTCTGGTTGGCCATCAGAAGGAACTTGCAATTGAATGGCACAGCAGCAAATACTGAATAATTCACATCACACATGTGATGGGAGCCATGCTGCCCAAATCACACAAACAGAACAAATGACTTGACAGGCTTCACTATTAAAAACTCCCTCATTGTCCTCTTCCAGGAAGAAAGCGACACCTGTATAAAACACAGGAGAAACACAAGCTGTGGTCAGTCTTTTAAACAAAACCATAAAAAGGGATCTATTCAGATATTTTCCTCTGACTTCTCATGTTGACCACTCTTAGAACTTAATACAGAGGAAGCAGAAACATAAAGTAGCTGCTTGTATCTCTATACAACTCATAATTTGTATTCTTTTTTCTCAACTGCAAATAAAATAAGAAAAATAATGTGACCATTTGGAACAGCTTAAGGTGTTATCACAATAGCAATCTGTGAATGCTGTTGATGATACAAGTTATGGAGGAGGTACATCATAACCAACTACTTGTGCCCATTTGGTGTTGTAACTTTACCTATATTTTAAATCTGAGCTTTAGGTTGGAAACATCAAATACTGCAAAAGAAAAAAGTTAGTCCTGCCATGAAATAATGAAGTATTACATAATTGTTTTATAATCATCACAAGTCATTACTAAGCATGCTATTATATCAGTATTAAGATCTGTTTACTTGTGCCACAATCAGAATAAACAGAAAATTGGTTATTGAAAACCAATGTCAGGCAATACAAAAAACAACCTTTAAGAAAGTCAACGTTTATGCCATGAAACCTAAGTACTATGAAATAAGCTGGCTTTTTTTTTTCCTCAGAGTAGTTGAAGTGACATATGCTTAAACTATAGCCAGAGCTCACTAAGCCATGTTAGTATGGCTCCTCAGAGGGATTCATTCATTGTAGACGTCAATCTGTTCCGTTATGTTCCTCTAATTTTTTGAGAAAATTTGGAATTCCCTAAAAGATTTGGGATGAAGAACGATAAAAGGCCTGTTAAACAGTGTCATCAAAGAACGTGCTAGAAAAGGAAGTTTACAAGTGTTGTGAACTGGATGGCATTTCAGGCATTATGAGTCAGAGCACTGGAGTGCTGGCTCCTCTGGTGGGGAATTGCCTTTGGTTCCCTGTGTTGGCAAACATAGGCTGGCTTTTACCACTTGATTTTATTTATGGAAGATTGCATGTTAAAATTATTCTTCAGGGCTGCTGTTGTCAGAGAACTGCATTGTCTAGTCTGTCTATGGTGAAAATTTTTTTAAAAATAGAATAAAGTATTTTGTTTGTGCATGATATGTATGAGTGATTTTAAAGCCACTTATTTCATAGCGAATCTGAACGTTTTCCTGTTGTTTTATTTTTCCCCTTTCTATTCCGAAGAATTATTTTCCCCTGTAGGACTGCTGAAGGAAGAAAAGAGGACTTGGGTCGATTGTCATTTTCATTAATATGGGCTACAAAGTAGATGTCAGAGCCGAAGGAGAGTATAATAACATATGTCAGGCAGTATGAGGTAATAAGAAAAAGCAGCTAGTAATTCTACTATTTTACTGCATCCAGATAGTTTAAAAAATGGAAGAACTGAGAAAATCTAGCATTTAAAGCAGCTGAGCAGTAAAGGAGAAAGGTGATAGAAATAGCAGATTAAAAGTTACTTGCAGTCTAACAGAGTCACAACTTCATAGCTATCTTAAACACTGCAGCTTCTATATTTACAGGCTGAAAATCTGTGATTGGATATATCAAATATTAAGTTGTTTGTCTATGTGACTGTAGGTGTTATTCTTGTGAACATTCCAATTGAAATTTTAAAAGCTGGTTAAAACCATGAAAATTCTTTACATTCTCCATAGAGAATTTCCATTCTCTTTTTTATTTATTTTAAAAAATAATTTAAAAACCCCTAAGGAATAAATTGTTAGTAAATATGAGTGTTTTATTTCTCTTCTGTTTTATTTCTCTTCTCTTCTCTTCTTGAGAGCATATTAGAAAAAACCTAAGTTGCAGAAGTCTAGAAACTTTTTTACTTTTCTGATCTGCTATCAGATGTGGAAAAAATTCTCTGTGATGAGCTAAGAATATACCATTATATGTTATTTTCCATTTTTAATGAGTAATATTTCAGTGATATTTTCACACTATATGGAGCTACAGTCACTAGATATTATTTTCATAATAAGGAGGACAGTATTACAATTATAAATCAAGTTCAATGTGGATGTTAATCTGTGTTTTCCCTGGAGTTTGAGTAGGATAAATGCTGTGGTAAAAACAAACAAAAGCATTACTTGTAGAACTTATTCCTTCCAGAACTGTTAGCGTACTAAACAAATGATGGACCACACCCGATAATAGTTTTCAAATGAAATTCAGAACAATTGTTTTCAAGGTCCCTTCCTCAATGATTGCAGGACCACCTAAATACTGGTGGAAAAGGCTGAACAGAAAACACTGCCTGACTTTCAGCATTCATCCTAAAATCTCAGAGAGAAATTTTAGAGAAATGCTTACACATAAAGTGATGGTGTACATATATACAGCCAACTAGGCATCCTAGCTGTGTTATTGTACCACCAACCAACCTCTAATTAACAACAAAAAACCCCAAAAACTAAACCAAAAAAACCCAAACCCACACCACACAATCAAACAAAAAGAATGCTGCTGAAAGTCACTAAGTATTTCTGTTGATGCAATAGAAATCCATCAGTGTAAAAGTGATCTACAAAGAATCACTGCCAGAGTTTACCCTTCCATATTTTGTAATCATTTGCTTCCTGAAAGGTGAATGTAGAAATGTCACCAAAATATAGAGAGGCATTTTATTCAGCCAAGAATCAGAGGCATGTTACATCAGTTTCTCAGTGCATAAGGCTGGAGGAAATCATATGAATGGTTTGAAGGTTCCTCAGCAAATGGATGACTTGTGACCGGTAAGCTTGACCTTAGGAAGAAAAATTTAAAGCAGACAATATAATTCAGAATTTTAAGTGCCAATCCATCCTTTCAGTGTGGAGCTGACCAGCCTTTCTTGGAGGCCAAATAACTTGCAATTATCAAAAAATTCAGTTTCTTCTTAAAGTTTCATTTGTATCTTTAGATGTTCATTCGCACACATGCCAATTTAAATGCTAGGTTTTTTTCCAACATAGTTGCTTTCATCATAACTTAGTAAGATTTTTCAATTTGTGTATAATCTAAAAGTCTTATAATGTTATTTTTGTTGAATCTGAACAGAATTGCTTGATGGCTTTATCTGCAAAAGCAGACAGTATGTCAGAATTCATTAATAATCAACATCTTTATGAGAAGATTAGAGAAATCAATTGTTTCTTTTTGAAAACTGTAAACCTTTGCACAAACCAGTTATCCTAATCTGCATTAATGGATTTACTTGCAAAGTGGAAGTCTTGTGAAATATGTTTAGTATTGAAATAGACTCAGTATTTTTTAGTGTCTTTGAAAGTAACTAAACCTTTTCTAGATAGGTGACTTTAGCAGGACCACACTAATTGTGATGTGAAAAATACAAGAATATTTTAATGTTTATATGCTTCCATCTAAAGAACAATGTATGCAAGGAGAAAAACTGTCCATATGTATGTCTGAGGTGAACTGGGGAAGAAATAAAACCACAGCATTTTTTGTGCTTGGCTAGGTATTCTGTTGCCCTCAAAGTTGCCACAGTGAACTGTCCTGAAGCATTTTTTTCCTTTATTTATTTATTTAGTGTTGTTCCTATCTTTAGTTTCTAAGATAAGAATGGCTTTTAAAAAAATTGGACTTCTAAAAAGGACTGAATATTTAATAAGTACTAAAAATAGAAAAAATCCTAAAACAGGCAAGGAGTTATTATTGAAAAAAAAAAAAATAGAACTTTTACTCAAGACCAGCTCACCAAGAAGAAGCTACACTTCTATTTGGTAATATTGTTTTATTAGACAGTAAGGCAAGTATTTTCAAAGGCACAAGTCGCAGTTAGATGCCTAACTCCTTTTATATCTTAAAAAAATATCCCCATAGTCCTTTCCTGAAGCAGTAGTTCTTTCCCTCTCACATGTTCAAAGCCATATGCCTATTCTTTTTACATCAAAATGAAAAAAACCTACAGGCACAAGGCTTATGCTATGATGGCCTTTTCCAGCTCTCATTGATTTCACTGGAAGTTGTATGAGGACCCCTGAGCACAACTAAGACATAAATGCAAGGACAAATAACTAAGGTTTTTCCCTAAGAATGATCTTTTCTCTTATATTGGCCAGTCACATAGTTACTTCTAGAGCTTCAAGTTCCTCAGTTGCATAAGACTGCCCAAGATCACTTAGAAAAAATTTACTGTGTTTCAGGGCGAAGCCAAATGCTTTCATTTGATGTTCAAATCAATCCTTTCTCAAAGACATATATTTTATAGATTATGATTTCATTCCAAAGGATTCCATCTTGCTTTGACCGACATTTGTCATGTAGATACAGTAGAGAAAGATTATTTATCTCGACAGCAGGCTGATGACAAAACATCTACACTATGATTAAGCTCATTTCTAGATTAGAAGGATCACACTAGCACTTTTACAGCTGACATCACCATGACAGTTGCAGTTATTAGTCTGCATTTCAACAGTTTGCATTTTTTACAATGAATGCCTGAGATTTTTCATCAGGACTAAATAGAACAGAGAAAAACAGCAACCTGACCTGCAAGATAATTTTTTAAAATTAGAATATCTTACCATTTATATTTATTTGATTTTGAGGGAAATTTCATACTGATCACAGTTTTGAAATTGACATCATATTTATGGAAGCAGACAGGTTTGTCCTTTTATTTCCTAGGCCTATAAACTTTGAACATCTAAACCTTGACTTTCTTTTAGAAATCACATTTTAATTTTTTGCGATTTGCAGTGTGTGTTTCAGCATGTGAAGGAGATTTCTTGAGAAAAAAAAACGGCAGTTTGTGTTGGCTAACTAGGGATGAAAAGTTTTTTATGAGGGTGTATTTTAACATGAAAAGGTTAGGGAAAAATATAATTTCAAGAGTTGGGTTATTCTCTGAAGGAGGGAAAGCTAGAATTAAGGCACATTGTATGAGCTCTATTTTCTGGAGAGGTTAAGGTCAAAGAGGAATTATTAGGATAATTGAACAGGACCATTCTTCAACAGAAATTACTAACCTTGTTAGTGTTTTATAGACCTTACTAAGCAGATCATATCCCAGAACAGATTGAACTTAAGTGTTGTTCAGAGCCAGTAAAGTGGTCAGGTAGCATTCAAGTGGGATGGTGTATAGAAATGTATCTTGGGGTGTCACATTAGCAGCTTGGATCTTATTCTTAAGACTTGGCTAGGGCCTAGAGACAGTTTGCAAAGAAACTCAGAAGCATTCTGTAACTCTGTGTTGCTGCTGTGCCTGCTGGTGCTGGAGCCAGCCTAGCTCACAGCAGAGTTGGACGTGCATGGTCTTTGTACCAAACAGCTCAAACCAGCAGCTGTCCGCAAACCCAGAAGGGTTGGATCAGAGCTGGATAGCAGAAAAGATGCTTCTATTCTTATACCTCTGTTAGGATTAGCATCTTTTACTCTCCTTGTATTTTTTATGGACACATATATCAAACCACCCACTTTTTTAAAAACTTGTTTTGTGGTAACAGTAACTTCGGGCATTCTAATGTTAGATACTGGACACAGTGGTTTTCTTAATCAGGGAGTAGTGTGCCTGGCAAGCTTCTGCTCTTAACCCCCCAAAAATTAGATATGTCAGTCCTAAATTGCAGGGAAAAGTATCCAGGGAGGATCATACATGCAAAGACAATTGCTTCTAATAGGAGAGATTTTAACCATTTCACACAGACAATAAATCCTATAGTACCTTATGTTTCCAGGGGTTGATGCCTTATATACCACTTGCGTGGCCCGGAAAGGAAAAGGAAAAGAAACTTTAGACAGTCGCTGTTTCCATACTTTCCTGATGAAAAATGACTTCATGTGAAACAAGGTTTTTAAAGGCCTCTGATGAGACTTAGAGTGGAAGGTATTCATCTGTATAAAATATGAATAGGTGAACAATCCAACAAGCAATGCCTCAGAGCATCAGAGCCCTCACAAATCAGTTTCAAAAATATGTTGAAATATCCATTTAGCAATCAGAGACTTGTTCGACACTTGTTCTTGAGTAACCACAGAAAATAGTTAATTTTATAACTACAATACAGAAAATAACACTTCTTTGCTGTCTGATGTTGCAATTTGTTCAAAAGTTCAGCTTCAGTCAATACATACACTCATCATAGTGTACAGATTATGATACTACTGACATGCTGCTAAATATGAATTACTTTTAATGCACTTGTTAAGTACTAGATAAAGAATCCTGTGAAGGAGAATCAAAGTGAATCCATGCGATGTTGCTTATTTTATATCTAGTTTATATATGTATTTATATATGTATTTATAAATACAGTGTTTCAAAGTCCCCCATTGTTCCACTAAGAATTAATGTGTAGAGACAGACTGAACACTGGTAATTTGTACTTGAAATTAGAAAAAGTTTTACTCCTTTGCTTTAATAACATAGGGTGGACTGTAATGCTGAAAACAATGGCTAGATGAATTTGGACTGGTTTACATACTTCAAACAATCCTCAAACATGAAGTTGGTCCACTGCTACTTTTGTTTAACAGAGAAAGACTTTAGGGCTGAACACCTGTCCTGTGTTTCATTCTGTGTGATTCCATTATTATGGGAACCAGCTATAAATGTGCTAAATTAAGTAAGCAGAAAACTTTAATTTGGTAGTATATTACACTTGCACAAGTGTTAATGAGTACAAAAGATACAAAAAATGAAGAGCCAGCCCCAGATACCATAGATCCAAAAAATTATTCAAGTTATCCATCTCCATCACTCTTCATGTTTTCTCTTTTTCTCAGTGGCTCACCAGGCAATAATGTTCTCAGATCAAATATTCTCTATACATTGGGAGAACATTTGGCTGATTTATGAGGCTTTTAGCTATTGCACATTTACCTACTCAATAAAAGTACTTACATCATATGACACACAAGCTACCTCCACAATCCAAGAATCACTCTAAAAGTGATACATACATCACATTGTAATGTGATTTCCTGTACCTAATGTATCACTTAAGGGAAAATAATCGGCGTTCCATTGTAGATATTTTTTTTCTTCATTAATTGTTCTTTGTTTTCTCAGACAGCACTTTTTTACTGTTGCAGCTTTCTCGTACACATAAATATATTCTATTGCATTAAAAAAAGAGTTAGAAGGTAGAGACAGGTTCTAGGACAATACAGAGGTTGTGATTTTCTTAATATAGTTTTTTGTTTTTAGGCTTGTAATTAAGTTAATTCTTATGTAATTTTTAAAAAATGGGTGATTTAATGAATTTTGTTGAAAATACATGTCTTGTTTGCAAAATTGACCAAACAGCTTATGCCAGAACTATTAACCTCAGATTAACTGAGCATCAGAAGAAAAGCAGGTATATTTAATATTTAATAACAATGTGTCTTTTTGGCCAACATGGTCTATTAAGTGCACATTTTATTGCATTAGACTAATATATACTATTTAGGTTATTATTTTAGAACCAAAGACCCAGGATCACTATAAGATTCTGAAATAAAGAGAAAATGGAGGGTAAGAAAGTCACGAAGAGGGAGGGAGAAAAGATTGATTGTTTTTCATGGAAGCTTCAGCCAGAGCCAGATCTTACAAGTCCTGACTAACCTTTGAAAATACTGAGATTCGAAACTGAGATTTTGACAATCCACTTCCTCAAAAAAGATATTACAATACTTCCTACCTCAATTCCACTTGTAACAAAAATATTTGAATGAGCTATCACCCAACAGATAAAGTTTCAGATCAATTGACTATTGCAATCCTAGGAATATTTGAAATAGATAAATGCTAATGAATCTATGATAACCACTTCAGACAGAGAATGACTGAGCTGCAGACCTTACTGGTCAGAATTTCAAGGCCTTGGTTCCATCCGTTTGTGTAGTCATAATAATCATGCTGTAGAAACTCTAGGGGCATTTTCTGAATAAAGGATGTCTGAAAGGAAAAGGTTTCTGATATTGAGGTTTGCATTTTAGCTTCAGCTGAAACTGAAGAAATAAAGCTTTTGCATAGTAGTTAAAAGGTAGTCTTAACTTCCTTTTGTACCTGTGGAATGTTAATCACAATATATGCTATATAATCTCTACTAAAGACAAAAACTTCACTATAAAATTTTTCTCAGTGTAAATTCCTTGAGAATATGAGCATGAGTCTCACTTATATCTGTATATGTATATATGTATAAAGGCTTTATAAAAATAAGTGCAAAAACCTTCTTGAGGAAAATACTACTTTTACCAGATGTTTTGCAAACTTTAAAAATGTAGACTTCCGCATATGACTGGCAGCTTTTCTTTCAGAATGGCATAGATTTGGTTTGATTCCATTCTGAGGGTACAATAAGTATTTGGATAGTTTTGGTCTTGAGAACAGATATACCTTATATAATTTATTTTCTAGATATTGTATTCCTAATGCTGATTAACAAAGACAGCACTCAGCCATATGATGCAAATGCAGAAACTAAGGCACAGACATCTGACAAATGTGCAAAACTGAAGGTTTATAGTATCACAAAACTGTGTTACTATTGATAACTCTCTTCTAGGACAGTCTGTGCAAACATGCACTGAAATTATATATTAAACAGCTTTGTTAGGTATTGCTTGCTCTCTTTTGAGGATGAGTGCTGTCACTTTAACTCCCTCATCAGTCTAACCAAATTTAGGAGGAATGAGCAGGCAAAATTTTCTTGGTAAAAGAGCCCGGAACAAAACTTTATTCCATTGAGCACAGCCCATTGAGATTCTTCAGATTCTTCATAGCTTAATTTCACTTTATCACCTTGGATTACTGTCTATATATTAATAACTGCTTCTAGCTAACCTCCTTTTCAGAGCTTCATTTTTTATTTAGTTAAATTTAAAGTCAGCTCCTTATTTCTTTCCTTCTGGCTAATCTCCATGCTTGAAAACAATATCTTTAAAACTATTCTTCTGTTTACAAATCAATCTGTTTTTCAACTCTATTTTACATGGTGTCTAACAAAAATTTAATAAAATTTTTTGTTGAAATGGTTAACTGTTAAGCAACCATTTTTTTTTTTTAATACTGTACTTTCTGTCTCTTGTTCATACCTGGTGCATAATCTTCACAGGGCAGGAATTTTTTATTTGCTGTGCTCCGTTGTCTCACTTGGTATAGTGTGATACTGTGTTTTGACTTTAGTTCCCTTATCATGGAGACAAGAGTCATATTAACAAGCATGAAAAATCAGCCTGAGTTTCTTAGATAAAGTCTGGTCTTTAGGAAAGGATGGCTGATGATCTTATATACCATGGGTGCAAAAGGTCTAAGACGTTGCATTGAGAGATAAGGACAGAGTGGTTTATGTCAGGACAAGTCTTCTCTGCCATGAGGGCATGTGATGTTCTTGAACTAGAGCAGCAAGACAAGCCACTAATGATTCTGCAGTAGACAGCTGATGATCTTGAAACTGAGCAAGAGCTTTTGATCTCTGTAGTCCGCCAAACAGATTTTGCAAACTGTGATGGAAATGCTATTTACCAATTATTCTATTTTCTATTTAAGGAGAAACATTCTAGCATAATTAATCAATAACATGAACTAAGTTTAGTTAAACTGAGAGAAATGCAGTGCATTCTCTTGCAACACACTTCACTGCATATGATCTATTTTTAGGAATTTCAATCACTATTAGAGATTATTTTACACATCAGGTGTGTTCTCACTGAAGTTCATAAAAGCTGCATTAGTCTCAGTTGCATGAAATATTAAGATAACTTCAAAGGTGACTTTCAAGGTCATATATTTTGACAAAATATTGTAGAAGTGACAAAAATATTTGGCAGTCTGTTTTGTAGAGTAAGACTTTATTAAGAACCCAATGGTTAATCATGAAGTTAACACATACAATGATTGCCTGCTCTGCCCTCACCTTGTTTCCTATTAATTCAACATCACACCATGACAGTAGAGCAGATTGTCATCACTTCATGGCATTATACATAAAATGTGTTGTTATAAACATTGCAGCAAGTCAAGATGTAGGATATACAGCTAGAGTAACATGTTTGGTGAAAAGTGATACCTTATCTTCCTCTGAATTTTGTTCCTCAGTTTAAACATCAGTGAAAAGATTTTTGCAAGATCTGTTTATCATTATTCAGTGCTGGAAAGAAGGCAGACCAGAGAAACAGAACATTCTTTCAAAATCAGGAAGCTACAGTGAGTGACTTGGAAAGACTCTGAATACACTGAAGAGGAATAAATAAAATAAAATGAAATAACAAAATAAACAGCACCTTATGAAGTAGAATAATTAAGTATGCTTCTAGTAAGTTGAAGAGGAAATGTTTATTGTGTTTCTTGGGAAGTTTAACAAGTTTAGGGATAGGGACTAAGTGAGACAAAATATAAAGAAAAGAATTAAACAAGCTTTAAGTCTAAATTCTGAGAAAAAAAATCAGGTTTGAATTTTCAAAATTAAATGTTCTTTTGAGATCCTTCTAGTCTACTGTATTAAAATTACATGGAAATGCTCCATTCCAATGAATGAGAATCCTTATGATAAATACCTATGAATTTTTAGTATTGAAAAATGGACTTTTTTTCGTTCTTTCATTATTCCAGAACAGAAATATTCCAATAGAAAAAGTTGTAGTAGAAAACTACTATCTGGTAGGAGAAGGTTTTACTTTTTTTAAAAAGGGAAATAAGAATAAAGAAACTTTACAAAGCTACCATAAAATAGCTAAAGTAGAACCTGGATGACCAAACGAATATTTTGGAACACACATGCACAAAACTAGAATTAAAAGATGGTCACGTCGGCAGCACTGCAATGAAATTTTCTGTGCTTTATTCAGGTTTGTTCTGAAAAGTTCTTTCTCCATTTCCCTTGAGAAACTCTATTTCAAAGCCGATGGAAAGCTAAGCATTTTCTGACATTCAGCAAAAAATTACCCTTACTAAAATTGTCATGTTTTTCTGGTATAGCCTTTTAACCCCACAAATTTTTTTTAACCCAAACAATCTTTCGAAATAGAAAGATAATTATCATGTTATCACTTCATCCTCACTTGAGGTAATACATTTTTTCATTCAGCTTTTCTTAAATTGAGATCACAGCTCTCAATATTGCTTTCGTTTCTTCATCTTGTGCTGTACTCACTTTTATTTGTCTATATTTTTAAGCATCAAAGAGATGAGAACAGTATCTAATGCACAAGGGACTGTTTCATCAAGGCTGTATACAGATACACACTCACCTCTTTTCTTGATGATCTGATGCCTCTGCAAAATCTTTTCCCCTTGATCAAAACAGGATCGATGTACAGTGTTGTATTACATGTGCTATTTTTCCTGTTATCATAAAGAGAAAAGGCTGGCTCATCATTCCCCCTAATTTCCAGCTGTACATTGACTTTGGTTACTGTACTTGAGTGGATAGGTTGGAAATTGGTGTTGCTGTGGGTTAAAGAAAACTGTGCCTGCAATGGCTGCGCAGTAGACTCTGGGCATCACATTCTTAGAAAACAGACTGAAAGTACTATGCGTGCGCAGCTCAAATGATATTTTCTCAACCTACAGCCACAAAAAGCAGTGAGTTAAATGGAAAATCTCTTTTAGGAAGATTTTAATACTGACAGAGGATCTCATTGTACTCTCCACAGCATGTATAGGGGAACTGCTGTGGTATTTGATTCCCCTGCAGAACTGACTGAAAATGTACTGGCTAACCTGATCAACCAAAAAACTGTACTGCTGGATATTTTGGTTGGTATTCCCTATAACATCTACTAAACCAAAAGATGCTTCTTAGATGGAGATAACTGAGCACTGTCCTAATTAGTGAGCCTTGGTTTCTCTCAGCCCTCCCACTGCTTTGTCCTATTGACCCAGATTCAAGTGCTAGCAGCCTTAACAAAGCTTATTCTCACTCTGACCATCAGGTAGTGTGGTGATCTGGAGTTTTACGTGGACATTGTCTCTGGAGTCTGAAACACTGACTGTAGTTGGGGCAGAAATCCTGCTGCAGCCATTGACTTGTTTCTAGAAATTAAGTAGTTGCTCTGAAATGCAGACAGGCATTTCTCTCTCACAGGTTCTCATCATTCATCAGGACTGTGACAGAGCTGCAGTGACAATTATTTTTCCTGCCTGATAGATTTCTTTCCAGTTTACTGAGTTAAGTTAACATTTATGCTTAAGTTATTTGTGCAAATAGTACTGGCTGCAGCAGTTTTGCTAGGGAAATGGGATACTCAGCTCTTCTCTTTCTATACATATATTTTAAAAATTCCTTTATTGTTTTTATAATTTAAACCTGTATTACAGGAACTGAGATTTGAGAATTCAGGTGCAATGAAGACAGGAGGAGTTCTTTCAGCCAGCTCTGCTGGCCTAATAACAGGGTCTTGTTAACAAACACCATAACCTTAGCTGGGGTTAAACAATTTTGCAACATATTGCTGCCCTTCATTATAAATAGTCTTGGTAAGGACAGAGTTGAAATGCATTGGAAACAAAGCAAATAACTGTAAATTCTCTGTGTAATGTAGTTTAAATAAGAAAAGTCTTAAGGCAGTTGGAAAAGTGATGCCTTCTATTCGAAGCACAGGCATATTTCATAATCCCAAAAACATATACAAATTTAGGCAACTGTTTGTTCTGCCTCTGTAGACAAGTAGAACATAGGGAACTAGACAACAAGAGGGGAAATGCTGAGAAAATATCATGCATGAATGGGGCTTTAGAGTGCATCTGCAAAGAGATCTGAAATAGCAAAAAGAGAAAGGAAAGAGCAGCTTGGGATATAGTGCTGTAAGTGGAAAAAATCCTCCTTCCTGTTATTTTCCTAAGGCACTCAGGGAGCCAAAGATATATATGCTCATTATCAGTAAGCAGAATTAGATCTGTCTTTTTTTTCTGTTGACGAAAGAACCCACGCAACTATGAATTTTTGTTGGCTATTTGGGTGAAAAAACAGTAATGTTGCCTAAAACAGCAGCTTGTCTGGAGCCCACACTTTCCCTACAGAGTCTATAAATTGCTATGGTGGGAAATGAAACATTTCCAAGCTTATCAGTTTTTTCCTAAATCTTGTCATTTTTTGGGTGATGTCCAGAAAGATTATCGAAGAGTCTTGGGTTATGTTAACATTCCCCTATGCATTCCTATGAGAAGTGGCCCTTCCAAGGCAGTTCAATAAACAGATAAATCAAGGGAAGACATTCATAGGCATATCAACAGTGGGATATTTAATATAAGTTACAACTTCCTCTCTTCACACTAGCAAGCTGTTAATAGTATTCGATTCTTCTGCTGCAAAATTATACATTAATTTTTAAAGGATAGCTCTAGACAAGTGAAAAATTGGCAACGTACCATTCCACAAATTTATTTTTAAATTGTTTTCCCAGTTGCAGGGCTGGTTGTATCATATTTTAATAAATATATCATTCAAATTAGCAAGAGTCATATGAAAGTAAATTGGGTTTTGAACAGGAGAATTCAAATGACAAAAATTGGCTAGGTTGCTGCTTGTTTTTTGTTCAGCTCACCTTTACAAAATGACCATATGTTATATCTTCATTTCTTGGCAACTGCAGAGTTGCATGCAGATACAGTCCTTCTGTTGATACTCTCTTTTCATTGTAGTGCTTCTGTCTAGAGGCGTCATTTTGTGAACAGCTGTAATGTTGTTATTAAAAGCAATACATATATTTTAAAACAAAATAGTAGACATATGTGCCTACTGTCAATGCAAGCAAGTCTATCTAAATGTCATGTCGAGTGTTGCAATGGCTGGAAAACAAAGCTGCTTTCTCCCATTTGCATTTCTGAAACCAATTTTGTGCAGGCTTACAATCTGTCTGCTTCAGAAAACCTATTCTGGGAGATGCTCAGGTATGAACTTGGCACACATAACTTGAGATACAGAACTTGATTCTTCACTGCCTTGATCCCTTTACGACCATTTACCCCTGCAGAAAATAGGTAGAAAACACAACTGTTCATTTTCAGTAATATGGCACATTCGTCTTTCGTAAGTGATGACACAAGATACAACGGTTTAAGTAATGAAGAATGTTCTATTTAAAACTTTTATTAGAAGTGTTTGGCTGTTCTAGCACTACCTTTAAGTAAAACCCAGGTATCATAATGGCATGCTTTCTAATCATCAGGATCAAGTACAATAAGGCTGTGATCTTTCAAACTTACTTTTAAAACCTAAAATATGTCATCAGTTTTAAGATCAGATTGCAGCTTTTATATTGTTTATGACTGTGAAAAACATTTTGATTAGAAGAACAATAATTTTCTCCTGAGTAGTGAAATACCTAAAAAGTCTTATGGTTTTGGACCATTAAAATCTATAAAATTATTATAAATTTATACTAATTTTTTTTTTCAATTTATTTTAATTTTTGTCCTGCTTATCAAACTAATGAAGTCAAATGTTGGTTACACGTGTAAATGCAAATTCTGCTAGAGTGTAAAGTTAACATCTGGATTGTAGATTCACAAATGCCATATAGAAATGAAAATATCATTTGGTAGACTTTCAGTTCATCCCAAATCTTGTATCTCCATGAGCAAATGGAAATGGGAATTGTGCAACTGATTTAGAAGTAATTCTGTAGGTTTTGCTATCACCAAACACGACCTGAGGATCATCAACAGAAATTTCCTTCCTAAGAGAGGACTTGACAAAGTTGTTTTTCTACATATCCATGCGCAGCTGGAAGAGTTTGGCATCTTCACAGGCAAACATAAATAAAATCTTATGATGAGTGTTTCTAGACTAAATGGTCTTCCTCTGAGAATCCTCAAGAATGCATCTGCTTCTGTGAATCCAGTATTAGTGGATTCCTGACTTAGAGAAAACTCTGGAAAAAGGTAATCATAAGAGATGAAACTGAGGTGAAAAACTACTGAACATTTTTAGACTCCAAAACTCTTTTGTTTTTGTCCTTTGAAGATTCTCAGACATAAATTAAACAGCATATATTTTTTTTTCCTTTAGCGTATGTTAAATTTCATTGATCCCCATCCCTGTATAAATCTGGCATATCAAACCACAATTTGCCTTGTCAGCTCCTATGAGTGAAATCTATTGCAGTTACAGAGCTGTCCTGCTTTTGCCTTTGTAGCAACTTTCAGACCACAATAACAATCATCAGTTTAAAGCAGGCAGATCCATTACATTTCCTCTGTTCCTACAACCCCACATTAAGCTAATATTATCTATTTCCCAAGTGAAAAAAAGCCCTTCCAGTCCTATCAATTATTAATTCCTTGCTTGCAGCTAATGTTTTGTTTGAATTATTTAAATGCATCTTCATTTATCAATAAACATAAAATGTTAAACAAAGAATACTGATGAAGGACATTATTTAAGCCATAACATTTTATGAGATTATTTCAAGCGCCTTTTTTGATTTATTAGCACAATATGTTTTATAATTATTTTTCCTTTTCTAAAAAGAAAGCAAACTAAGAAACACCATGTTTCTGGGTATCATCAAGAGATTTGGAAGCTCACTGAGTGCTTTCAGGAATGTTATATTTTGGACTTGTTTCTCAAAAACAAAGAAAAGAAAATTCCCAATCTATTTGCTAGGAAAATTCAAGACATGGTTAAGATAAAAGGTGCCTGTGATTTATTATGAGAATCACAGTTACTGACCTTTACTTTATCTTCCGTTTCTTTTTTTCCAATTCCAGCATTGTGTCAGAAACATATAAAAATCACGTCTATTGTTAAAATGCTTGAAATTAAAACAATTGACCTGAAAGAATAATAAGTGATCCCTTGTTATTATTATCTTCATGTGCCTCTCATGGTTTTAAAAGAAGAAGAGAAATAGTCAGGTAACAAAAATAAAATCAGCATCATATTAATGAATTATTTCAAGTTACCTCTGTCAATTTAAACAACCCCTGATAAAATATAGAACATTCTTAAAATTAAGGTTTTCTCTTTCTCCTGGTTTGTAGTACAGTGAATTAAAATAAAAATTAAATTAATATCGCAGGCATATGAAAGCATAATTTCTTGAAGCTAAAATGATCGTTTAGGCCAGACAAATTTTATCTCATGTCCACTGTGTCCCTTCACCTTCAGGTGTATAATTTTCTCTTCTGCAAAAAAAAACAAACATTCAGAAGCTTGAGGAAAATCATCTACCAGAGATTTTAAACAAAAATACTTTAAAAAGTCTTGCCTTTTTCTCCAATAAAGGATATTTTGGTACTTTCGTGGTGATCCAGATTATGCAATGAATAGATATCTATGCTTTTGACAGAAATATTAACCTTCCCAGCATATCACAAACTTCATTCATTGAAAAAGCTCCTTTTGAGTAATTGCTTATGACCACTTGATAGGATCTCAGTAAAGATGTCAGCTATGATCTAGGTCCTATTGTATTATGCACTTATAAAAAGTGCTTTCCCTCAGGGTTATCAGACAAGACAGACAAAAGATGGAAGTCAGGAAGTTTTAACTGACCAGTTTTGTTTTATGATAAGCAGCTAAGGTACAGAAGTCATTAATAGTTTTGCTAATTAAAAGTATAGTAGGAAGAGTCTTTTGTGGTAATAGACTATAGTACTGGGTACAAATATTGTTGATGGCTCTAAACTATATTCATGACATTGAACTTTGTGCAATTGTTGTTTCCCCCTCTGCTTTCCCATATGAGATAAAAAGAGTCTGCATATTTACGTGCATAATTGGATTTTGAAGAATAAAAGAACATCCAGAGGTCTGAAAAATGATCCTAAATTACAGGATGGCAGAGAGAATTTCCAAAATTTTTTTAAAATAAAATAATTTTCACTTCCAGTTCGCAAAGCAGATCCAACCTCATTGTTGATGCATTGAAAGGAGCAACAATTTGTCACATGCAAAACCCGATAGTTCATACTAAATATAGTTGTATTAGTTTGCTGTGAAAATATTTCAGATTAGTGTACAACAGACTTTGGTGAGGACAACCAATATGGAGACTAATATGCTATAGAAAAACTGGTTCAACATGGGTGCTTCATATATGTAAGATGTCGACAAACATAAACCAAGAATGCAGAACTGCAGACCCAGAGATGCAGTTTGAGCTGCTGCAAGCTCATTACTGCACTGAAACTTGTTCATTCAAAGGAAGTGTAAATATGGGATCTTTAGTAAAGCAGTAACTTAGGTGTTTTGAGCGTCCAAGTATAGTTACAGAACTAACTTAATTTCCGGCACTGAAATACTTTGATAATGGATATCTCTAGATGATTAAATTTGTTAAACCTACAGATTCAGATGAAATTTTTAAAAAATTGAACATAGAGCATTTTTAGCTTAATAGCAGTCTTTTTCTTGGGAAAAATTCTAATTATAGCCCAAATACATTTAGTGTATCCAGTAATGTGCAGGTAATACTTCAGCAAAAAAAATAAAACAGGTAGATTATACTAGAAAATTGTATCTTTTCTACGGGTAATTCAAATCATACACTCATGAAAATATTGATTGAAAGTAACTACTGGAGACTTAGTCCAGTTTACCGTTCAAATTGGGATTTTCATCATCATCTTGGAGTTCTACAACTTTCCATGGAATACGAATATTAAATGAGATTAGGGATACAGTGGATCTATGCAGTGCTTTGAGGAGAAGGGTGGTTTACTATTTTTGTTTCATTGTTTTTCTTATGCATTCTGATATTTCAGTTTTCCATTTCCTTCTTTGGACTGCTCTCCATTAACATTTGGCTCTCAGCGCTGCTGATGCCCTCAGCAGAGGGTTGGAATTCCTTGTCAAACTCAGTGCTGTGCTGAGCAAGTAGGACTCTGCAAGGAGAAGGTCCTTCTTTATTGTCTACTGAAGTGCCCCATACCATACCATACCATACCATACCATACCATACCATACCATACCATACCATACCATACCATACCATACCACACTCAAGAACTGGTCACACAGGATGTGTCTGCTTTGAGTTATTACCCATAACTTAAAGATATGGCAGAAGTCAGTTGTCAAGATTCTCATGGGAGGCATATCCGGGAAGCTGTCCCCTCGCTGGGTGTGTGGGGGTGCTCAGAGCACCATTGCACGCATGACTCCCAAACTCCTCCCAGGCACTGGTGAGCATCATCACAGCTTTGATTCCATTCCCAGAACTACTAATCTCTCATACCAATATTTCCTGGAACAGGACCACAATGTTGAAAACTGACTGTACGGCTGTTGCTGTAGGCAATAACTCACAGAAAATGCAGAGCCGAGAGTTAGTGTACCTGCAAGTGTGGGCATGGGAGTAGGATGTGGGCACCCTCCCGTCTCCACCAGAAGGTAACATGTCAATAGATTCATGCCTACCCCTATTCAAAAAGCTTTTCAGTGTTATTTATCAATTTACATAACTCTTTAAAACTGTGGTACTGTAGTTAATTCCTATGTTACAGTGAAATTCCTATCTATGGAAGTACATATTACAGCCACATTAATATCACATTAGCTCATCATGATAAATGTTATTGCAATTAATGAATTAATAATGATTTGTCTCTTTACCAAGTTGGGGTTTTTTTGCCTTGACATGAAGAGGATCCATGGTATTGATTATCACAAATATAATGGATTGATTCATCATTTATGGGAAAAGAGGCTGCTCTTCCCATAAAGCTTATCCTTTTATTGCTTTTCTGGATTGTTTTTTTCTTTCCCTCCTTTCCTCAGTAGATATATTATCTTTGGCAGGAATTCAAACCATCTATGGATCATTCCTAGGAGTCAACTTATCTTCAAGTACTGTAACTTGAATGCCTGCTGTGAGAATGAATGGAACTCAGATGACTAAGTTGTCACATATAAACTGTGAAAGGAGATGGTTATCCTGGATAATGAAGGTTAGGCATTAATGGCTGCTCCCTGTAGAGTGAGATTAGGTGCTTTGCAGCTAATTAATTGTGGATAAAGGTGAGCAACCAGCATGTGTTGTGACACCCATGTATGCAGCAGCAGCATGAGTTACAGTGCTGCCGCTTTTGCCCAGCTGAAGGGTGGGGTCCATGTCCTCAGAAAAAAATGAAGTTACTTAAATCAATCTCTTGATTGATACTAGATTGATACTCTTATTAATAGAAGGTGCTCACTATATATACATCATGTACATGACTCTATTCTTATGTGTTCCTTCATTACTAAGCACTTGGGCTTACTTTTCATCACATTTTCTGATTCTCTTAGAATTTATTGTTTTGCCACTATTTTTTCTGCACTTTATTTAATGCTAAAAATTAGAAGAGATTATTCAGTATTTTGGTTTTCTGTCTTTGTTTTTGCAAGGACTTGATGGCTAAATCAAAGTTGCAAGAGTGCAATGGTGCACAAATGGATAAAGAAGGACTAATTTGTTATATAAAATAGTACACCTTTCCAAGCACTTCCCTTGTAATGTGAATAGGGTCACTCACTCCTTATAATCTTTTCTCAGTTGGAAAAGTGGTTGTTTTGGTCTCAGAGATCCTGCCAAGAGATACAGTCTGGGGCCTCCAGATGTGGAAAATCTTGAAATGTAGGCAAAGGAATCACAGCAGCATTCAACTGCTTGTTGCCGTCACGCTGCCTTATGTGGTGCTTTTGTAAGGGTCTGTGATAGAGGGGCAAATTTTTAATGCCATTGTCTATTGTGACATCAGGATATTATCGACAACACATTTAAGGTACATGTTTACATGGTCAATGTTTTAAATATTTTGCTCTTCTGATTTGAATGACTTAAATTTCACTTCTTCCTCAAACTGCTGATGAGAATTTAATGTTTTAACATCAGATGATACTGAGGGTCATTTCTCAGTAAGAAAAATTGTAAGTATACTATTATTCACATATGAAATGTAAACTAAACAAAAATAATACAGCCTTCCAAAATAGTGACTTTTGTTGATACCATCTTCTCTTGCTGTTTCTTAAGATCTTCTTTTTTGAAGTCCACCAGATGCTGACAAAAATTCCTAATATGATCTGTCAGTAGATATTGCTGTTATATTTTGCATTTAAAACCTGATTTTCCCCACTTATTTTTCCTGATTTATATAGGGAATCTTTTGAAATACTTTACAGCTACACAAAAAAACCCCAAATACAGGTAGTAACATAAATTCCAAAGGGGACTTCCTGTGAGATTTCCACATCTCCAAAGTTCAAAAATTAAAATAAAATATGACTAGAGAAAGTTTAATTTTCATTTTGTTTCCAAAAGTCAGAAAACCATATGTTTCACTGCAAATGAACATTTTTCTGGTGGAGAGGGTCATAGTAAGGGCACTTCCATCTCAAAATGAGAGTTTAGAAATTCATTGAAAACCTATATATTAACAGTAAACCAAACCATATGAATTTTCTTTGAAGACCGGGTCTGAACTTCAAGCTCTGAATCTAGAGTTTGTTTGCAATTACATTCTGCACTATTTGAAATTTAAGTCATCTAGCACCTATAAATGAAAATTCAATATATAATTTTGATGCCTGCTTAAAAAACTATTTTGAAATAACTTTTTAGTGTAAAATCAAGTATTATGGCAGGTGAATTCTGTTAATACTGAGTTCACACTCTTCCCAAGTGGTTCTTTAAACCTTTGGAGGACATTTTGTTTAATCAAGTTCTCAAAAAGGAGGATCATGTAACACTCTCAGGTACATACATGTAAGTCCAGATTGACACCTCTAGAGACACTTATTGTTGGGCATGCATATTGAAACAAATGAGAAAGACACCAAAGTCTTCTCTTCCACTAATCACTCAGCTTCTCCTGACCTCTTCCTGTCCAAAATTATTACCCAAGTCTCTAGAATCACAGAATACTCTGAGTTGGAAGGGACCCACAAGGATCATTGAGTTCAGCTCTTAAGTGAATGATCCCTATGGGGATCAAGCCCATGATCTTGATGTTACTAGCACCGTGTTCTATCCAACTGAGTCAGTCTCAGGGTCACTTAATAGTTAATATGTGGGCTCTTCAGGACAAATAGAGAAATGCACCAAGCACATGTATAGTGATAGGAAGGAAAACATTTAAACATTACAGTTCATCTCTCCTTCACATTTTACACTGCACAAATTATTAAAATGCACTTGCCTCTAATGAATTTTTTAGTTGTTTTTCATGGTCTTGCCGTTAAAAGGGAAGGGAAAGTGTTAAAAATTTACTAGTCTTTTTGAACAAGACTTACTAGTTCTATTTCTGGTGAAAAGGCTTAGTCTAGCCCTACAGAAGTCTCAAGGTACAGTCTAGACCAATGATCTCCATTCCTCCCTGGCCTGTAAGGAATACTGCTTGAAACCAATATGGTGGGAAAACCACCTGCTTTTTACTTGTCAAGCTGAAACACAGTGACAGTGACCCCATGGGTCTGTTAGCAACATCAGGGGATGGTGGTTGGGGGCCATTTTTCTTATTTTATTTTAGCAGTGGTTTTGTGGGATTTTTGCTGTTGTTTGTTTGTTTGTTTGTTTGTTGTTTTGTTTCTTTGGGGGGATTGCTTGTTTTGATTTTGTTTTGCTTTTCTATGGCTTTTCTTAGGCTTTTGAACACCATTTTTATAGGAGGATGCTTATCCATTGACCATGCTATTTCTTGAGAGCCAAACATTCTTTCTTTTTAAGTAGAATGTCATCAAATTTCAGAATCAATTAAATTACATCATCTTGGGCTTTTCCCTTAATTTGGCAGTAAGTTAGTTACTGTGTTATTCTGTAAACATTTTCAGTTGGATGGTTTAGTCTCCCTGGCTGAAAGAAGCCACGGAAACCTTCTCTTCTGCATCTCTTCTGTTTTATAACAACTGGACATTACATTTAGGATTACATACAGTCAGTATCCATAGTTGATGTTCGTGCTGTTTTTTCAGCCACGGAGTAGGCCTGCACTTATCTTTACCCTTGAAAGAGGCTGCCACTTCCGTATGAGCTGTAGAAACCATTCCACAAATAACTTGCAGAAAATTCTAGCCCCTGCCTGGGACAATATTGAGGCAATAAATGACTACACAGTTCCAGGAAAAACCCAAAGCTACGAAAAAAATGAATGGCTGAGCAATCTTTGAAGCAAAATATCTGGAAACTAGCACTACATCAGAAGATAATGTGAAGATACAAAGATAGTGATCTTTAAAACAGCCCATCAGTAATCCCACACATCCAGAATCCACTGCAGCATAGAACGTGAGAGACTCTTTTACATCATTGTCTTGCTTTGTTTACATTCTGCAATCTGATTGCTCACGAAAAGTGACAGGAGCTCATTACATGTGAATTGTCTCTTTCTTCATGGGAATAGTCAAATGAAAACTCCTCTGCAAAAAGAAAAGAAAAATTTACAAACCACAGCCTAGGACATAACCTTCCTAGGACATAACCTTTCCCGCCAGACGAGGTTTTTGAAAGACCATAGTCCCTAAAATAAACAAAAATACAAATGCCAAAGGCAAATGGTAATATTCTTATGTTACTTTGGCTTGATTCTTCCTAGACATGATTCAATCTAAATACTTTTATTGCATGATTCTTTTAAGACTCTTTTATTTTACACCACAGTTCTCTTCCTCAAATATTAAAGAACTTTTATATTATATGTAAACCATACTTTTCTAACTTTTGGTTGAGAAATCTCTTGATTTTTCAGGATAAGCACTAAAAAAATCCTTTATCTTTGATTTTATTTATTATACAAACCTGGCAACCTATTTTTGGAAATTCCAACAAATCTGGATTTTTGAATCATATTGCTCCACATATGTTATTAATTTATCTTTGTCTTGCCTTCATGAAACACAGAAACAGATGTTGAACATTTCTGCTTTTTAATAGGCCTCTGATCTTATGAAGGTTCTTTCCAGGAATAGGCAGAAATAAGTTTTTCAGCTACAGATCATTTACAAGATTGTTTCTGATGAAGTTTGTTTGGCTAGCAAAACGGATTTCATCCTTTTTTCAGATATTTTGATTTCCCATTGAACTTGCACTGGAAAAAAATGTTTAAAAGTTGTCCTTTCTGTAGATCAGATTAAACTAGACATGAGATTAGAGTGCTGACCTATATTCATGAGTTTAATTGCTGTAGTGTACTTTAACTTCTTACAGATGTATGATTTAAATGGTTAACCTTTATGGCTATCTTTACTAATGTGACCTTATCTCTTCAGATTCTGATTTTCAAGGTGGATGTTTAAAATAATTGTTGAAAGGTTAGATTTTCTTATGCATTTTGTGCAATTTCAGAGGAGGTATTGACCAAGTCTCATCAATATACGTAGATTGATTTGTGTGGTGTTGCCAAGCCAAAATAACTGTAAATCCGTCGGAATCAGCCTGATGAGACTTGCATACAGGTGGTTTATATTGAACAGGGCAGTACAAAGCAGCTGGAATTTATTGGTCAACCTGACCTACTATTTATTAGTAATTTATGTAGTGCAAGGCATATGTTACGTGGGTGTGTATCAGCAGATATACATATGCCAAACTTGCACACAGGTGCTATGCAGACCGTTTGTAATGTGGACTGAGAAAAAAAGAGATGCACTGTGTGCTTCTCAACCAACTTGAATTAATAACATCAGGGAAGAGGACCTAACAATAATTGCACATCTTTTCTCATGCATAATCTACAAGACTTAAGAATGAGAAAGGATCATTCTGTACCCAGATAACAGATATGGTGCATCATACCAACATTTTACAAACATGAGCTATATAACTTCAGTAGATTTTGCCCTAGATATTTTTTTAAAATGTTACTAAAATTTCTTAAAGATTTTTTTCCTTATTGTTCCATGGCAATATACACATCACATATTTTATTATTTTGAACATGTCTGCAGTAACATTTTTTTCTTCATACATTCTTTCTGTGTTGCTTGCTCAGAGCACAGGGATACCCAAGTAATTTTCCTGAAAACACAAGGAAAGATATCAGACAAGGCAATTACCTCCTTTAGAGGGCTTTTCAAATGAACTACATGCTACTTGTCTTGTTCCTGGTCGGGTGTGTGTGTCAGCTACAACTGGTGATGTCAGACATAGACTTCCTTGTGTATTATTCCCAAGAGTGCTCTGCTCACATGGAGCTGTTTTATTTTCAGAAATAGCTAAATAGATTGCATGTACAATGGTCTGGCAACCTAGTTTATCTCTTTGGGATGTCATACAGCACACCATAGTGTGTAGATCTAAAACGAGTTTGCAGAGTGTCTGAGGTAGTGGATGGAAATAAAATTACTTCCAAAACCAGCCTTTCCTCCCCCCCCGCCCAATATGTTATGAACTAACCAAAGGCATAAAGGGACAGAGATTGCACATAGTGGACAGAATGTTCATGACTTTTATTCTACCTGGCTTTCTTCCCATTAGTCCAGAGTGGGAATGCTGTTTGGATTCTCAAGGTCTTCTCTGTTAATTTATAGTCTAAACTGGTATGGTCACCTCCGTGAAACAAAGCAAACAAAGCCCCAAACTAACAGAGATGCCCTTAAACCAATTTTCAGGTCTAATGTAAAACTGATGTTAGAAAGAGGCGCTTTTGGCCAGTTGGCATTTTGAATGCCTCCTGAGCATTTCATCAATGTTTTACGAGGAGATTTAAAAAAACCATGTCAGAAGGGAAGCCACCTTGTAGAAAAACATGAATACATGTGGAATAATTATTTTTGACCTTGAACTTTTTAACAAAATTCTCAGTGAGACGGTAACTAGATTGCAATTGATATGGTGGTTTATGAAATCTCTATGTCACAGAAGAATTAAACAAGATGACAGTATCTTACAAACATGCAGCTCGTGCACAAACTGTCCAGTTGCTCTCTGTTCATTTAAAGTAAGATACAGGTGCAGCTACATCAGTTGTATTTCTCTTTTTGTATAAATAAGTTCAACTTTTTTTTTTTTTTGGTTCAATGGTGACTTAAAAACTCAGCAAAAATTATCATCTCTTTCAAAACCAAAATCTAGTTTTTGTTAGCTCCTGCTCTAATTTTCCAATTAAATTAATTACTTTTCTCTTTAATTTTAATAAAAATGAGATGCTTTAAGAGTTGATTAATGTTTCAGTTACAGAGGTTCATTGTTGCTCTGCTCTCCAAGGCTTCAGATAGACCCTTCTCCTATTATATTAAGAGAATACCATATTAATATGAGAGCTGTGCCAAAACAAAAAGGGTGAACTAGTACCAGTCAGTTTAAAAAAAAAAAGAGAATGGTGAAAATTAGCTCAGAATATTGGGTGAGTGGGATCACATTGGGCTTAGACAGACATGCTCGTTCTTTTGTTACTGTGAAGCAAATATCCAGACACCATGTGTTCTAGGGAGCAAATGAATCCCTGCAACTCCAGAGATTTATCTGATGATCTCATTCAGATATTTCCAGGGTTTGTATAGCTTTAGTGGCTATGTCTGTGTTAGCAGATAAGGCACAGTGAAGGCATAGGCCTGAACATTGAACATAATTTTTCCCTATTCTCTAAGTCTTAGCACTCAGACTGGTATGTTACCTTTCCATGTCAGGTATGTTACTTTTCCATGTCAGGTAGTATTCTCCTAGATAATATTAGTTCATGGGTTGGAAGACAGTGTGTGTTTGTCCACCCCTGGTAGGATGTGTGGATGAGACCACTCCTTTTTGGGTGGTAAAATTACACCTCAGTTTAGATATGTACAGGAAAACTGAGATGTATCATTTAGCATAAGACAGAAGGCGAGAAGGAAGGACCGAAATTTCCTCTTGGATCTTTGAAGTATAAGAACAGACTCGATGTTCTGGAAAAATAAATAATGATGGGATTCTTTTCATCACTAGTTCATTTTTGCTTTTTGGTTTCCTATACATCTTTTAGATGGAATCGATAAATTTTGGAGCTACAATATTTTAAAATCATATTTACCCGCTGTACTACAAGTATTATTAAAAGTGTTTAATCATAGGCCTTGAAAAATCTTTTCCTCACTATCTAACTTGGGAATGAAATTGGGAAAGAAATATAGACCAAAGGCTATTCCGTGTTATCTACAATCAAGGGCATACCCTATATATAATTGTGGCAAGTAAGATCCATTGCATGAACTGAAATTTTGCAATTTCTAAATTGCAGTATTATAATGTAAATTAATTTTCAAATATTCTGCCAGATTTTGTTAATTGGATTCAAAAGGTAAAGTGGGTACCACAGCTTCTCTTAGGCTTTTTAGAAATGGTGATCAACTTAAGAAAATATAGCTTCAGAAGGTAGTCTGAAAGGCAGAGTCTGAATGACAACTCAGTGACTTTTTGGATTGACTCTCCTATTTGAAGCATTGTGAGAACAATCTTATTTTACATCACTGGGCATAAAATCCAAATCTGGAAGGACAAAATAAACCTTACTGCTGCTTCTAGATGTATAGTGAATCTTCCATTGAGTAGCAGCATTCAGAACTGCACTCTGCACTCTGCACTCTGCACTCTGCACTCTGCACTGCACTCTGTAATGGCAGAAAAACTGAGAGTGTGTTTAACAAAAGACTGAGAGGGCTGCAGGAATCACAGCTTACCCAGGAGACACACCTAGGTTAGTTACCCAGGGGACAGAGAGATAGGTTAGTAAGAGCCTGTGGTCTACCTCCTAGGCTTCCCATTACTAAAATATCTTAAAATTATCACCCTGGAATTGTTTAATAACATTTCCAGGGTGATAATTATAAAGGTACACTTTACGTGCTGCAAAAAGCAATAGAAGAGAGTCTGCACTTACAAAGTTTATGTGTTGGTGCCTAAATTCCTATTTTCCTTTATTAACAAGTGCTGAAGGCTAATTTCTCAGCAGAAATCATAATTTTACCCATTTTTCATGCTGTGCCTTCATCAGGGCTGCATTTAGGGGTTGGAAAACCTCATCAGTGGAAGGGTGGCTGCTTTGATTGTTTTTGATAGAATGCTTTAATTAGGTCACCACAAAAAGTGTGTTTTAATAACCTATGTCATTACTGAACAAGGGCGATTTAAATTCTGCTACAAAGAGGTTTCTATAGCATCAGAGATCTGCTCTAAAACTTACTGGTGGCAATATAATCACTGTATTGCATGTACAAATTTGATTATCTGGAACTTCCAGAAATTATTTCCATCTGATTAACCCAGGGACCTTATCTTCAAGTATTGGTGTTGTATAGATTGACCAAAATCCTAACCAATGTCAGATATTAAAGCCTATAATCACAAGTTAAGTGGAAGATGAAGGAACCTAATGGCAAACAGAAGACATTATTTCTGGTGTAGTCTTAGCAACTGATCATTTAATTCATGTTAAAATGGCAGCAACCAACAGGTCTGAGTTTTGAGAACTTCTATCCAGTTACACGTCTGTGCTGCATTTTATTTTAAGTGACCTTAGTAGTAATCACTGTTAATGGCATGGTGTGTTGTTGTTTTGTTAATTGCCAAGGAAACATAAATAGCAAAATACGTGGCATTTTAATGTATCCCTTTGCGATCCAGAGCAATAAGACTTTAATGTGTCATAGAAATTTAAAGTGAGATCACTGGGTAATGTGGCACATATGGTGATCCTAAAAGAAAAGGTTACTGTGGAGAGTAATTAAAAAGCCCTTTTAAAAATTATTTTTGCTGCTTAGGTATTAGTTTTAGATGTAAAGAGGGATTTAGTTTTCATTACCAGATGTATTGTCATTTTAGATTCTGCAAATTCGTGGTTTGGGAAGCCATCATTAAAATAGGTCTTGACTGTAATATGGAAGCCTTGGCTTTGGTAGGACTGTCCCACCTGTATCTGAATCTTTTCCCTCTGAATGGACAATCTGTGGAAGGAAAAGGAAGACAATGAAGACTGACAGAAAGTCAGTTCTTAGATCAGCTACATATCTTCTGTAGTGCTTTGAGAATTAAAGGATAGTCAAGTGACTTAATATTTAGTACCCAATTTCATCCTTCCTTCCTTTTGAAGCACCTAATTGCAGTTCAGGCCAGTTAAGGACTGAATCACCTCTAGAAGAATCCAGGTCTCCACTCTCTATAGCAGATACCTGATTTTAGCTTAAAAAGGGGTGAATCTATGCCTCACTGCTTCAATTTTTCTTCTGCTAGTGACAGCCTCAGATACAGAGGTGTCTGATGGTTAATTAATACATAGGATGTATTGGACTATCCATTTAAAAGTACCAAAAATTATTATTCATCATTTCGTTTATTATTCACCATCAGGTAACTCCTGATATCATAAGATACTAGAAGAAAACAGTTTTTCTCTGGACAAAATCCAATAACATTCTTACTGCTAACATGATCTGGAACAACAAAGATTCAGACACTGGAAATGATCTTTTCAACCTAGACTAGGATAAATCCTCAGAGCCCAGAACTTCTTCAACATCTTAAGCATGTTTTCAGGGGAAACCCTGGATCATGTGAAAATCCCAGATGGCAGGGCTGAAAGCCTTTCACTCTTAGTTCCTCCTTTAAACTTTTGTTGTCTGCCTGTTCATGATGAAAAACAGGCTGGGAGAGTTATGGAGGGGAGCTAAGCTGTAGCACACGAAGATGAACAGAGATGTTGTAGAGTTTCTCTGCTATGTCTTGGCTTCTCTAGCACTCAAGAATGCCTGAACGAGAGGACAGCCACATTTTTTTTGAACTGTTGAGATGGTGGAAAAGAAAATATCTTTTTTTTTGCAAGTAGGAGTCCATATTTTTCAAATTATTGGGGAGATGATAGTGGATGAAATCTATTTGATTTACCTTTCCTACATTCAAGTGGAAGGTGACAGAAGTCCACTACATGCAGACCAAGATTGAATGGTTCTAGACTTTCAGATATAAGTAAATTTCTCTCACAAAGACACAGAGAAACTAGAAAACAGTTTAACCACGCTCTGTCTTGTGTGATGGTGAAAGTATATGATGGTGAAAAGGTCTAGATAGAGGTTGTTCTTTGGATAGTTTCCAATGAGGATCTTTCAACAAAAGCATATAACAATATTTCCTTCTGATAGGATTTCAACATAAAGTATGCTTCCTAACCCCAATGACAAGTGAAGTGCAAGGGCAGAAACCTGGTGTAGTCGTGTCACCACAACAGTACATCTGTTCCCTTTTATTTCCACTTTCAAATATGAAATAGTTGTGCTTAACAGATAGGCTGGAATGAATTTCTTACGTGTGTGCGTTCGTGTGTTTGTGTTCGTTGTGTCTATTTTGGTTTCTGTAAATTGCTAATTTAGGTATTTTTAAAAATTTTTGAAAAGTTGTAAATGCTGATCATAAGGTCAACATGCAAAACCCCTCAATGTTGCATCTTTGAAAGGAGAAGCCATTTTCATATATTGATACTTATAACTAAATGGCTTTCAAAACTTTTTAATCCGTAAATGTCAATGACCTAAGCCATCCATAAAACCAGAATTATATTTATCACTTATTTTACACTCCTTCAACAAATTAGGAGCTTTAGACTTTTATAGCAGTCCTAAGATTTATGGAACTTTATTAGATGCATAAAGAATAAGGAAAGAGAGTCGTTATTAAGGCTTTATCTATATGAACAATGAAGAATTCCTTCTGCATTTACCAACCTGAATAAAGACATATTTTAGAATAAGGCCCAAAATAATTGAGATTTTATGAGAATAGCTGAAAAGGAAGTTACTGAAAAGATAAGACTGACACTCAGAGGTTCTTGAAAGCAGATAGCTACTTAGTGGAAGATTCACCATAAATTTAAGAGAGTTCAAGTGAGGACAGCCTGGAGGGATTGTAAGATACTAATATATATTATTTTCAGAAATCATATCTTTAAGACAAGGTACTGACAGATTAGTTCAGTAATACAAGCAGACCAGACTAACCTGAAAAGAACATTTTAGAAGTTCCTAAAATGTCATTATGATGACACTAAGAATGCATTCCACTTGCTCCTCAAGTTCATTCTGCTTACTGTGCTAACCTGTGGCTCATCATGGGAAACTTTTAAAATCTCATAAGGCAACAGTCTGGAACTAAATTTTATAAGTCTTCTAAGAAAGAACTGGATATACAGACTTCCCATGACAAGAAAATCTGGGAACACTTCCTATTTCCAGAAACTAGATGAATGCCCTCCCCAGATTTAAATAATGGGAAAACCTAAACGTTCACTGCATCTTGCTTTACACTGAAATAAGTTACTTACTAAAGGGAAGGAAAATATAGAAGAGCCATAAGCAACCAAGTATGGGTAAATGCAAGTTATTCAGGTTTTGTGCTGTGGCTGTAGCAGTGTTAACTACACATGACTGTGAACAAGGAGGCACATACATGTCAGTAGTGTGCACATGAAATTATAAACAGCTGTATTTTCTGACTCTGACCTCCCTGGTTTCAGCAACAACTATGATATTCCTTTACTTCATGGCTTTAGTGGGACTCCATGAAGATTCTGTAAAGATAATAAATCCAGTCTTGTCCTAGGCATGAAGTACAAAAACTTCAGAAAGGCAGGCAATTATTGAATAATCTTTTCTTAAATAATGTCTTACTAAATAATAGCCTGTAGTGCTGCACAGGGTTTTTGTGTCCAAAGTGCAGGACTTGGTGCTTGGTTGAGTTAAACCTCACGTTTTTTGAGGCCATCGATCTGGCCTGTCCATGTCCCTCTGCAGAGTCCTCCTACCCTCCAACAGATCAATACTCCCCCTGATCTCATGTCACCTGCAAATTTGCTAATGGTAGACTCAATCCCCTCATCCAGATCATCAGTGAAGATATTAAATAGTTCTGGACCCAGCACTGTTGCCTGGTGGACACCACTGGTGCCTAGCTGCCAGCGGGAGCAGCACCATTCCCCAGCACCCTCTATTCCCAGCAATCAGCCAGTTCTTAAACCAGCAAAGAGAGCACCTGTCCAGGCTGTGGGCTGCCAGCTTTTCCAGGAGAGTTCTGTGGGAGACAGATTTGCTGAAGTCCAGGTAGACACATCCACAGCTTTCCCCTCATCCACCAGGCAGTTAACAAGCAAATCTTAGTGATCACATTTTCTATTCCTTACATTGCTATCTAAGTAATAAAAGGACAGAATAAAAATTAGAAGCTATCATAACGTTTATAATTTTCTTTTCTGTGTAAGCAGGCAGATCAGGATTATTTGGTTTGTCCAACTATAAAAAAGTAATGCAGAGATTAGCTGAAAAACTGAAAGCAGCAATCTACTTATGTGTCCCAACTCGTTATGGAACAGGCTGATATGTAACAAATACTGAATATATCATAGAAGAAAAATAACTGGAATACTAATATATTTTGATGAAGTTGGGTTAAAAAAAAAAAAAAGGAAAGAAAAAACTGCCTATGTTCCCAAGTAGAACAAGGTAATGTGGAAACAATATCTCTGACAATGTCTGAGCTTCACACTAGATTTAGATTTTTTCTGTTGGCCTGGAGCCATTGAATAATATGCAGATATAAAACATTGGTAAGTATTGGATGTCTGTATACCATGTATATCTAATATGCTTTATGTCAATTCCAAGACACAGCCCCTGTATTTCATGCTGAAAACCAAGCCTGCACCATCTGATTTCCATGCATGACTTTTTAGCTAATAAACTATATTTTTAGTCTGTATGAAAGGTTGTGCCTCCATGTTTGCAGACACCCTGAGAAAAGACCAATCCATTTAAGGTCTTTCTTCTATTTTAATTTTTTTTTCTAAAATATAATAATGATGGTAAATAATAATAATCATCATCATAATAGAAAGGGAAAAAAATTTGAGGTCATGAACAGTACAATTGCACACCACCCTCTGGCCAATGCCAGACCCCCTCCCCGAACCCAGACTGGCCACCCTCTGAGTAACTCCCCTCAGTTTATATACTGGGCATGATGTTCTATGGTGTGGAATATCTCTTTAGTCAGTTCAGGTCACCTCTCCCAACCATGCTCCCTCCCAGTTCCTTTCGTGAACCTTCTCTCTGGCAGAGCATGAGACAAGGGAAACAAACTGTCCTTGACTTAGGATAAAGATGACTTAGCAACAAACTAATACATCAGGATGTTATCAACACCGTTCTCATTCTGAATCCGAAATACAGCACTGCAACAGCTACTGGGAATAGGTTAGCTCTACCCTCGGTGAAACCAGGACAAACTTTGGCTTGAATGAAACTGAGAACCTGAGCGCAAGTTATTTAGTCATTTTCCCATCAAAACCAAATGTCAATTAAGGTTTGAAGACTTGTGCAATATACTCCACTTGCACAGATTTCCTTTTCTCTGATCTGCACAGCCCACACCAGAATTGAGATGGAGGCCGGGGGCCAGGCTGGGGTGAAAGCTCTGGGAGGGTCTTGTCAGGGCCATTAGTGCTCATTAACACCTGCAGGTACTGCCAGTCACCTTCTTTTTCGTAACAATTATGCCTCAAGCTGCAAAAAGACTAAGAAAAATCACTAGCCAGTATATACGTATTTTATAAATATAAAGTATTAAAGGAAAATATTGTGCTGACTTAGTGTCAGGCAGCAGGCATATATACAAAATGTGACAGGTAGTGGCTGACCATCTGTTTTTTTCTTATATGGGAATACTGATTTGGTTAAGAGAGCTTCATCAGCCACACAGCAGATGAACGAAGACAAAATCTGATCTATTTGACTACAAGGGAAGCATTAAACTGATTTTTGTCTGTCCTTTTCCTAGAAATGGATAAATGATCGTGAGGAAACCCGTGAGGTGCCCCTTATTTTGCTGGTTTTTCTTAAAGTAATAAAATAATTCAGCATCCTTTCTTTTTCCCTCTGAAAGTAAATGTATTGATGAACCACTTCAAGCAATGCTAATCAACAGTATGAGAAGCCTGCAAGAAAGGACATTGACAGGCGAGGTACTATTACTAATTTATTTGTCTTTTTATGGTTCAGTTAGAGGAATATCTTAGGGAGTACAGCACATGTCAGTGTTGTCAGATGTTACACGGTAGCTGTCATAGTTTTGACTGATGTACAAGCACTACCTGCTCATGTTTGCCCTTCCTTTCTGTAGAGTGCACACAGGTAAGACAGCTTGTTGATGATTTTTATTTAATGTCTTCAGTATCTGCAGCTGCTCTTTTGTTGAAAGTTCTGACAATGAGAGATTCCATCCACCAAGATTCCCAAGATTTCCACTGCAAGGTTTCATCATGTAAACAAGGTTTTCCTCTGGGATTAGAATACGACTTGCATTTTTTTCTGATGCCTGGTGATCTTGGGTATAACTGTTTCTGGTTTAGTTTATTAAGACATATAAAAAGAAATGAAACCCCAGAAACTAAGGGTGAAAATGGCTTTGCATTGCTCAAGAAAAGATAATTTTCTTTTCAAAAGTTTTTTCTGGAATAGACATGTCCTAAATCTCACTGCACCCAGAAAATCACATCCTAATTTGAAGGCTTCTATGCAGGAAATTACTGCAACTATGTGTCCAGGGAGGTCTGACATTCACAGACTTTAATCTTCCCTCAGACACAATTTCTGGATAAAAAAGGAGGCATTACTATTCAGCGTGCATAATCAGATGAAGCCTTTAAACATAAATTATGATATGGCAAACATTTATTAATTTAATAGAGTAAAAGGCTCAAAAATAATCTTAGGCTCGGAATCCAAATAAGCTTTATGACTGACAGTTCAAGTTGTTCCAGGAAACAAAAGGATGTCACTCCTAGATGCAGAAGTGAAACCTTTTCAAAATGTAGAAAGTCATTCCAGACACCAAAAACTAGAGAAAAATTTAAGCATACTGTCTTAAGGCTATTTCTCCAGTATTGCCAAGCCAGTGAATCCTAGGATTTAAAGGAAATATCTGTATCTTGAAAAATATTTTAAAATAATTTTTTTAAAATATGGAGTTTAATTTGGAACAGAAATTCCCTTTTTCTGTATTTGTTCATGTCTTTCCCCCTCCCCCATCTCTTCATCTGAGCACCTGGTTCCACTCTTAGGTTAGTGAAGGCCGATGGAGCAGAGAGCAGATGGGCAGCATTTCTCACTGACCACTCATTTCCTTATTGAAAAGTTATAAAGTGGCAGTGTCATGCAAAATAAATTTCATTTCTTTCCCTGAGTGATTTGAAAAGCATGTTTAACATAACTTTTAGAAATAGTTTTTTGGAGTTTTATGTTTTTGTTTAGTTGGGGGTAGGGTGAGGTTTTGGGTGGGTTTTTTTATTTGTTTGGTTTTTTGTTTGTTCTACTGTAATGTTGGTTTTGTTATTCTGAGACCACATTTCTCTCACCAGGAGCCACTTTTCACTCAAAGGAATGTGGTTTGGCCACATCTCTTCAAGGAATTATAGCAGCTCTGTGGTTTCTATGAACTCTGATGTTTTCAGGATATCTGATGTGAAAATCATGCATCCACAAGAACTGACACTCTCCGGCAATCCCTGGAGGTAAGCAAGTCTGCATTTTGAAGCATGAGTAGGAACAGTGATGAAAACATGAGAATTTGTGTGCCACGTGTATGCAACCCCATTGAAAAATTTATCCAGTCTCTGGGCTGATTCTAATAGCAACGTAGGATGAAAATGTGATTTGAAACATTCAAAATGAATATTAATAAAATAATTAATTATATCTGGGGTACTGGCAAAATTTGGAGCCACAGAAGTACAAAAGACCAACTTTTACCCAGTCTCGCAGCTCTTGCAATGCCGAATAGAACTTTTTAATACTAGCTCAATAATCTTAATTTAATCTTAATTTATAAGTATTTACTTAGCAGTCTGAATTTTCTTCCTTCACGTATGAAAAGCAAAGTATTAGTGTTACATTGTTTGAGGCAGAATTTGGTCTTGGTGTCTTTCATTCCTTTTAGAAACTATATTGACTTTAATTTCTTAAAACCTAGTTAAGGCCCTGATTTTAATCTCTCACTAAGGCCAGCAGAGCTCTCACTGGATTTTTGTTCTGCAGCAGCATCTCAGCAAGTGTGTACATTTCACTGAAGGAAATGCAGCACAAGGATATGTTTACAGTTAAGCACAAAGCCACACATATTTTTGGAAGGAATTAATTTCCATATATGCCCAAGTGCTTTATTGACATAATGTCAGCACTGTAAGTGTATGTAAAGGTAACAGAATACAGGAGATAATCCTGACCACACGGAAACTGAAGCAACATTCCTAAGAAAAGTGTAGCTTTACTGCAGGACTCAAGGGTACAAACATAAACTGAGGAGCCATCTTTGGCAAAGCTGAGTGAGCTTTATGTGCGTGTGAGTCTTTTGTTGTCTTTACACATTTTGGTGTTCAGCTGAGTTGAAATTTAAAGCTGTATATTTTGAAAGACCTTAGTAAAGATGTCTTACTCTTTTTAAATAACCTTTTGTTAATAATGATGACAAATGCAACATTTTAAGATGAGAAACTCAGATGTTTCAATATCCATTTTTGAGATTGAAGAAAAAATATTAAAAACTTATCTTTAAGCCATTGCTATTACTCTCATAAAATGTATTTTTGGTAATATTCCTAGGACATGTTGACTACAAATAATTTTAGAATGAAACACTGTCACAGAACCAAGAATGTACTCCTCGTGTATATCCCCATCTTCCTAGTTCTATCTGGAATATGCTTGAGATTTTACAGGAGGGCCAATCATCTGTTTTAAGGCCCAATCACCAATGGCGTCCAAAAGCATTGCTTGTGTTCTGTGGCACAGAAGCTTTTGGGACTATAGATTTTGCCAGTATCTTTATTAGGACATTTAATCTCAGCAGAATGGATATTTTAAAGTTAGTAGGGTGAAAAGAGATCCTAGTTTGAAAATTGTATTCACTGATGAAATCTGGCTAGGTTACTTGATGACTAGAAATGCTAATCTTCACATGCATCCACAACAATGAAGTCGACATAAAACACAGTGACTGTTTTCAAATGGTCACAGCTGGGGTACACTTAACAAAGAAACGTAAGATCTTTTAGCTGTTTGAACTTACAGAATTATATAATAATAACTTTCTTCTTTTGTTTTAAGTTCAATGGCTTTTTAATGCAAAACTCAGAAACAAGCAAAAAACTGGAACCAGAATCCAGCATGCTCTCTTTTAGCATGGAAGATTATTTAGTCACTGGTTTAATTCATCAAAGAGGAGTAAAGAATTGTTTGATCACATAAAAATAATATATGGCATTACTCTTAATATATCCATTACTCTACTGAATGAAAAACACTATAGACAATGGCATGTGTTAAAACAGGGCTTCTCCATTAAAAATTATTGTAAGTGACTTTATTACATCATTGTATTCCTATTGCTTAGGTAAGAAACAGTCATGCTAAATCTTTGTTGATGTTAAAAAAAATTATAGAACAGCTGCACAGCTGCACATGCATTATAATGTTCTTTGAAGTAAAATATTTAATATCCCTTTTTTTTCATAAGTTTTAATAATAAACATTTTCTCTGGAGGTTGTTGGACTATTTTTATTTAGCCGTAATTAAATATTAGCTGAAAGCTAATGTTAATATTGGCAGGAGGAAGTTATTTCTGTGGAGGAAGAGCAGTCCTGCAGTCTGCCAGTAAGGTGTAGCTCAAGATAAAGGATAGCAAAATTCTCAAAGAAAGGTGATACAATGGATGAAAACCTGACAGTAGTAACTGAAGTCCAATTCTTCTCACTTTCCAACTGATCAAGATGATTTCAGGTAGATTTCCCAATATGTTCTAGGGCTCAAGACTTTTTGTCTGGCTCTTCAGAGTGATTTCTATTACTGCTGGCAAACTGATGTCCACTTTAAAGGCTAAGATGAATTTTAATGGCATAAATAATTGTGGAAGGTTGAGGGGGGGAGCAGGAGGCAAGAGGAATTTTTTCCCATTCTGTTGCTAAGCAACTAATGACCGGTCTTTAAGGGCCATCTACGCTCACAAAGGAGACAAAGCCTTTGGCTGCCAGGCGGGGGGAACTAGAGATTGCGAGATTTGATAACAGCACACTCACTCGCCCGGAGTTCTTGGAGGAGAGAGCACGGGGAAAAGGCGGCTCTGCTTTTTTGGCTGCAACTGCAGAAAAGGCCCGGTCTTGCACTGGTTTTCTCTCTATCTGTTGGGTGAGTTCTCACTTGGGACGGGGGAGGACGGGATCCCGGCCCCTTCTACCCTCCGGGAGGGCGCGTTTCCCAGCTGCACTGCAACAGAACGAGACCCCCTGCCTGCTGCCGCTCCTCGCCCTGCCTGCTGCCGCTCCTCGCCCTGCCTGTTGCCGCCCTCCGGCTTGCTTGCCACAGCTGCAGAGCTCCTGCTGCCTCCTCTGCTGGCTGGCTCAGGTGAGCCCACCTGGCCATTCCATCTTCTTGCTGCGCCTTGTACACCTGCGCGTCGCCCTGGTCCAGCCCGTCGGCCATTACGTGCGTGACACAGACCTAACCCCGTGCCACAGCGCCATCTGCAGCCTCCCGGGAGTCATCGCACCTGCCCTGCTGGTCTAGGAGCCCAACAGCGCCCCTGCTGGCCGTGACCGTGACTGCACCAAACGGGAAAGTGCCTGACAGCCCAGAGACATTTGCCACCGAGTTTTTTTGTGTTTGTTATTGTTTTTTCTTATCTTGTTTACTGTTTTTATTACTGATTGTTTACCTCATTCTAGATACTAGTAAAAACTCTTATTCCTTTTCCCATACCTTTGCCTGAGAGCCCTTGATTCCAAAGTCACAATAATTCGGAGGGAAGAGGGTTCACATTTTCTGCTCTAAGGAAGGTTCCCACCTTCCTTAGCAGACACCTGTCTATCAAACGAAGACAATAATAGAAAAGGAAAGAATTCAAGGCAGGACTAACATAATAGACCATTCTTTATTTTTAAAGTTCTTATTAGCTATGTCTTATGAAGGACTTCTTCACAGCCACACATTCACATCAGTTCAAAGATGATGATGATGATAATAATAATAATAGTAATAAATACTATTGAGGTCACTTTAGGGGAAAATTCTGCTAATTTTAGTGCATGTAACGTCCTCAGAGCCCCTTCCTGCCTCACATGTTTTATAAGCATATTTCTATTAAGATACAGAGACTGTGAGCTCAGATCTTTGTTCTAAACCAGCAGCTGCTATTATTAGCGTGGGTTTTGCATGTCATCATCATCATCCTGTATTAGTAGTATTTTTTTTATAATTCTTTTGGTATATGTTCATTGGGAATATGCCCCTTGATTCCTTTTCCAAGAGCATACCATGGCAAGTGCCGCCAGGAATGCCACAGGCAAGGCGGCCATAGAGCTAGCAACTTCTGAGGGGAACTGTATTAAGGTAATTCTCTTCCACTGCCACCATGAAGCTAGAATTCAGAGAAGGCCGTCTAAAATAATCAAAGGATTGAGAAACGAGATCTGTAAGCAATGTTAAGAGAGATAAACATGAGTGCTTTTCAGAAGAACTGGTTGAGTGGGAGGACAGGGAACATGACAGCAACTTTACATAAAAACAGAGTATAAAAATAGATACTCTAAAAGGAAAAAAAAAATCTTGATTTAATTAAGTGTAGCTCACAACAAAGGAAGGAAGAGTCCAAAGCCTGCAGATCTAGACAGGTGGTGCTGTTGAAAGTAAAATTTTGTTCACTGGAAACAGTATGGAAAATAATGGTATATTATAAAACACAAGATAAAAACAAAAATGCACGTTACCTACGTACACATAAACCAAGCACAGACACGCGTATATAAGATAGATACATAAAATGTGAGACTGTGAATTCTCAGGATTGCATTTTTTATCGTGTTTGGATTGTACCAAATGCATTTCTCTAAAAATATTGTACTGGTTGTCTTCTCTTATTTCTGTTTACATAAAAACTTGTCTTGGATTTCCTTATCATTACTGAATAGTCTAGAGATTTCTTTTTCTATTCTGTTAATATGGCCCATGGAAAAAAAGACTTTGAAATTAGTTAAAACTCATATAGTGTTTTCGCATATGAATACACTATGTGTAATAAACATTCAGTAATATTATGAATATAGAATGATGAAACCTGTAAAACTAAACTCTGTGATTAACCTATCCTTTTGTATTTTGAGGACATTTTTTCTGCTACATTTTACAATTCTTCTACATGTGGTTTAATGTAATTTTAATATATTAGATTATCATTTGACTAGTAACTGATTTTCAATCGATACACCTTTTATTAAAAGAGGAAAAGAAAATTCTTATGCATTCTATTTTTATGTGTTAGGTTGCCTTTTACAATATTTTATAATGTTCACACTTAAATTGCTGAATAAGTCTCTCAGTTAAAATTTGAAATGTATCTTTTAGTTTGTTTATTTTCAATTGATTGTGATTGTATGTGATTTTTATGACATTGATTCAACCAACGAGTTATTGAACGTTATCTGTGAGCATTACATATTTGAAATTTAAACATTGGTGGAAAACGGTTATAATAACTCATTTGTTGCATGTTCCAATGAACAAAGTTCTACCTCCTTAAGAGAGGTTCAGAATCTTTACTCTCTCTTAATATCTCCTAATGTTATCTGAAATATAGCTATCACTCCCTGTATGAAGATTAGAAAAAAGTAAAATTTATCTTCAGATAAATATCAGATAGGTGATCCTAGGACCCCCTTCAGGATCCATAAGCAACAGTCAGGAAACTACCTTCTGTGTATTAGAATCAGAAACGTTAAGAGATTTAAATACATAAGAAAGAAATTTAGTGTTTTATATAAATCACTGTAAGAATATATATGGGTTTTTTAGACATATTTACTTGGCGTGCTTCCAATATTTTAGTTGATGTTGCCTTAAAGACTTTGAACTGGTTTAGAAAACAATATCCAAAGTTGGTTCTTTATGTAAATTTCTTGCTGGAAGAGAGTACAAAGTAGTGACAGCATTATTTGTCAATGTCCTCCAGTGATTGTTAGCAATGCATTCTTGCACATATTGTTTCAGACAAAAAAATTAGTATTTTGCATTAGCAGAGGATAATTAGGCAATAAGATACAAAAGAGAGTAGGGTTATCATGAGATAAACACACACATGGGGTGTTATGAGGCACAGCCAAGTATCTGCAATCCCTCCAGGGTATGATTATCTCGTGATAACCACACACCCTGGAGTTGCCTTATTGCTATTATAAAATATCTTTATTATAGGAAGAAATGCACATTTTTGTGCTGAAAGAAGACGAAGGTGGCAATTTAGAATGCTGAACAGCAGTTTCAGCTGAGCTCTGTGGTTTACATAGATTAATCTGTCCCATTGGAATGTTTCATCAGCCAAAAAAATGTTCCCTAAATCCAAGCAGTCATAATCTGTAGTGATGTGCAGCTATTTGGAGAATTTGACAAATTCCCTCCTTGGTTCTTATGCTGTTCATTTGACTGCAACGTATGCACATAGCAATATGAAGAGATGGAGGGTGTGAACAGGACAGTGAACATTCTGAATATTTGATAACATTTCTGAGGTCTGGAATCTTCCATTTTACTTTTATGCAAAATCTGTGTAAACTCAGGAAAGCTTCAGAGAGTTGAATAATGCATCTAAAGCTAATTGAAAACTATTGGGAGACAGAAGTTCCAAAGTACAAACAATGTCAACAGAGCTTTAAAAGCTGGGAAACTGATGAGCCAGGGAGAAGTGAGAAGCCCCTTCCAAGAGGCACAGTTGTTTTTCTACCAGGCATAGAGACATGATGCCGTAAAGGGAAAAGACATCTGGATAAATACAGACTGCCTTCCTTGTAAAAATTGGAGTTTTCCCCTGTCATCAGTGGACCAAGATCATAAGAATACTTAGCACCACTCCTATGCATAATAACTTTGTCCATGTGAATGGCCTTTCTGAATTTAGAGCTGTTCTTCCTCTCTTTGTAGACACCATTTGGGAGTAAAAACAATTTGGTCAGGCACAAGGTAGATGTTAACTCTTCTGATGACATGCTCAAAGGAAACAAATCTTGTCCCTATATCTGCATTTCAACAAGTGGTAGGTTAGTTGTATGTCCTGTTAGTCATACATTCTTCTTGGAGAATTATGCCTAAGGATTTATTTTCGTTCTGTCATTTCATTATTTATGAAAACCATCATCATATTCCAGTGCAACAGAAAGTACTACAGGGAGCATTCTGTTTCTGTAAGTTTGTATTATTATTGAACAAATTTTAGGAAGAAATAAGCACTGAAATAGCTTATAAATTGTGTGTTAAAACATAATCAATATTTGTATTCATGTTTGGGCATAAAAACACACAAAGAAAGCCTTGTAGAATTTATTTCTGCTTAGAAACTTGTACTTTGGCCTTCAAAATGTGTCAGCTTTAATTTAAGATTGGTGTTTAATACGGAATATGGAGATCAATGCAATTGATTTGATTGAATAAAAAAGTCCTTGAAAGGATATATGGTGCACATTTTTAAATGCAACAAGCCCAATAATTGGTTTAAATGTAAAAATAAATTGTATCTAGAGATATCTATCCCAGCCAGGGGTGATGTTTTATTGGTTTTTGCATTTCACTAACTGATGTGCTTTCATGTAAAATCAATATTGTGCAGTCAAATATATTTTGCTTTGTTGTGTACTAGGTTCAGTTAGCTAAAATATAATTTTAAACATGGCATACCTAACCTTTACTTTACAGTAAACCTTTTGTGCAGAAATGAAGGGAAAATATAAAGACACTTTTTGCTTCTTGAATATTCTATGGAGTCCCTTGCATAACATATAGATTTTTCATGTGCTTCTGCAGCATTTTACTTTGCTAACTCTCAGCCTTTTTAATTAAGTCCCTAGCCATTCCACTGGAAGTAATTGCCATCTGTGGAATATTAGACACCATTTTGAGTGATGCATATGTACCTGCTTAGCAGAGCTGTGTAAAGCTAGGCATCATATTTTCTAACTGTACTGAAACTGAAAAGGCATTTGCATTCATTTTTTTTTAACCTATCATGAGGAGAAAATCTATTTTAATACAACTGAAAAGCAGCATTTTTAGAAAAGCTTACAACTCATAAAACTCTTTTTTTCCTTTTAATATTTATGTCTTCCTCACAACTGGGGACAGCTGATATGCAAAAGGGAATCTGACATATCTCACTTTATAAGTTACCTAAATGATCAGGGAAATTCCACTTCTACTACAGAAAATGTCAGTGAAGGCACAATGTTATGCAAGAGAATTCCAATGGATACAATTCTTCAATTCAACAGGATACAGTCAATACAATTACTTTTAAATGGCCATTAAACATTTGCTGATTTTCCTAAATTTTGTACCTCTCTAATCATTAAGGAAAACAGATTATTTGAAAAAGCTGTTAATGTCCAAAGGAGAAATTTATTTCGAAGATTTATTTCAATGCGGTTTCATGATGTACAAATTGAAGAAGCCCATGAAGAAAAGATGTTTTTGCATGTGCTGTACTAGGGAAACAGACAAACAGACTTTTATGTCTTTTTGTCCACAAACTTCAAATTACAGTGTTACAAAGCTGAGTTTTTATTTTCCCTACTGAAGGATGCTGAATAGAGATAGGGTATTTTTTTCCATCTTTCCCTTTTGTCAGTGGTCTTGAGAAAGCAGGTAAAATTCTGTGGATTGCTTTGCAAAGCTGTAATTATTGTAGGGACCCCCATTTTCACATTAAAAAAAAGAAAGTGTTTTCTGCACCATGAAGTTTGCATACAGAAAATTGGTATTTCTGAGTAAGTACCTCTTCCAACCCTACAATTCTGAAACACTCAAAAGGTTAAAAACAAGCAAAAAAAAGTAATAGACAGAGAAAGCGAATATACACATTGCTTATTGAATTCAACAGAGCAGAGAATTTTTTCTGGACTAGCGATTACATAGACCAGTTTTACACTTTTTAGTCATGCCTTAAAACAATTGAGCACATGCCATAAACATCGAGTCACTAGAAAATGAAGAGTTGTGAACCATTCAGAACCCAACTGAACTAATATGTCAGAATGTTATAGCTTCAGAATGTGTGAAGTGAATTCTAAGCCTGCTTGCAAACCACATTGGTCAAGCAGTTTTTGAAAGATTTGCATAAAGACATACATTCTTTCAAACAAAAGATTACCAGGACGTGGAATGCTGGTTCTTAGAGAGACTTAGCTAAAGAAGGAGAAATAGGCTTGAATCTGTTTAAATCAAACCTTTAGCAATATTTAGAACTATTTGGATAGGGATACATTATTTGGCTACTTATGCAATTCAATATGGTTGAGATGCTATGTGTCTGTTACTGTCATCATAGACATGAAATTATTTTCCCTCTCATGTTGGCTATTAAGCAACAAACAGAGAAGCCGAGTAGAAAACTTAGATTGATGAGGGAAATGGTAACTAGAGAAAAGAATATTCAAATAGATGTCATGAGTAAAAGAAAGCATTACAAACTACATCACTTGCCTTAAAAAATAACCTCTTCAAAGTTTTACAGAATAATATTCAAATGGAAGATTTTCCCAGAGCATAAAGACTTCTGGAGCAAGTTCTTAGATGTCAAATAATTCAGGAACTCTTCAGAAATAATTTAGTCCATTCATTTATACTAAAGGGCTTTTGTGCTGTGCTATATTAAACATAATGATTAATTTCCCAAAAAGCCACCAGACACAATGAACTTTCCACTTTCATCTTCTTACTTTCAGAAGCAGAAAAAATGCAAGAGGTACTGACTGGGCTAGAAGACTATGATATTAAAATGGCCTTTTTTCTTCTCATATACTTCTGCATATTTGTATTCTTTGGTATAAAGAATTAAAGGATTTGTCATTTTGTATAAAGGAAATAGCTAGCTCTGTAATGGCTATTGATCAAGCCAGTTGAATGGATGGATTTCTCAGCAGGGACTGTTGATCCAAGGAGGAGAGTTTCCTTTTCTTCTCATCCTGTAGCCAGAAAAAAAGCCATTAGTGTATATTCAGGTCTCAGTGGAAATATTGCTAAGAAACTTGAGAAAGATATAATAGTTTGTAAATGAGGTTTAAAAATATAAAAACACAGTTTTCAATGGCAATGGCTTCTGAATATGCCTGGCAAAAGTGTTGGTTTCAGTGGTGATGCATCAGGGAGAGATTTAGTGCAGAAGGAAAAAGAATAATGGCACTTTCATAACCATTGAAATATAGTCTGACTCAATATAATGAGGAAGACTGCTGTGCTTCACCACCTATGTGATTAGGTCCTTATCTTTTCATATCATCTACCTGCACACTCCTTTAATTATTTTACTAATACACCTAAGATGAACAGATTTTCATGGACTTTGATGTCTTTATTGCAGTCTCTTCAGCTGAAACTAGTGAAACTCAGTAGTAATTCTTAATATTACACAATTATAAATCACAGTTACTAGAAAATTTATTTCAAGCAAAACCCAGCAACTTTGCTGGCAAAAGAATTTATATGGGTATGTTTCTAATTAATAAGTTATTTTGCATTTTATTTATATATGGTTTTCAACAGTCACCATCTGTTTATGTGTTCGGTATTAAAAATTATTATTTCAAGCATTTAGCTGTTTATCACACACTAAATTCCCAATTAATAAATGTGATTGACAAAGGTAATAAACAAATGGCATAGGTGACTTGGCTCAAAGTAAAATTAGCTCTGATGATACAATACACTGTTTCTTTAGAATAACTATCTTACATATGTAATGGTGGTTTTTTTAGAAAGAATAGGATGAACAGAAACCTGCAAGTGAGCTACTTTGAGTAAATGTATATTTGACTATAATAAAGCTCCAGTCATAATTATGATGCGGTTTTCCAGTTATACCAACAGACAGAAGACAGAATGTTACACAGCACTTCGCCATTTTTTAGTTTTGAAACTTTGCTTCCCTCCAACAGTGAGCTGTAATGTGCTCTGATGAATATAGCTAAATGAGTTGCTTCTTGTGACAATTAAAAGGGACAAAGCTCCCTCATTGCTGTCATTGAAACAGCAAAATTAATGACAGAATTGACAGAAAATGAAACATTTCCTCAACATCTCTTCTTATCTTTTTTAATGGGGACATTTGTAGTAACATTGATTGTACGAAGAACACTGTTTTCTTGATTGTGGTCCAGACTAGATACTGCTACACCTGGGAGTCCTAAGATTGATCTACATCCGACTTAGATCAAGCAGAACCCCTGTGGTGCTTTGCCTGGTCTTATTACCTCTGCTGCTAGATGGCCTGCCTTGCTTTGGGAAGATTGCTTTTCTCTTTCCCCATCTGGATCGCATGCTAGAAGTTGAAAGTGGGCAGAGAGGGCTCAGGTTTCAGCTCCAAACCTTTGCCACCGTTGTCCCCATGTTGCCTCTGTAGCTATGCACAGCTGATGGCTCTAACAATCTGAACGTCATTGCTCTAGTGGCGAACAGCCCCTCAGTAAGGGTTCAACCCAGCTGCTGATTGCTCTGTCACACACTATCAGGATTCCCTCACTCCGTGTCAAGATGCCACTGCAGAATGAATGCTCTAATTCACAATGAAAGTTACAATCACAAGACAAAATGGAAATGATAATTCAGCAACGACAGATCCCCAAACTGGCATTGACTGTGTAGAATTTCCCCCGCCTCCTTTCTTCAGCTGTCTACTTTTTGTCACAAGGACAAACTTTGGCATAGCCAGTCACTGTTATTTACAAATCACCTGTGGGTGATACAACAGCAAGGCAGAAGGCAGAAGGCACTCCCTGTTTGGCGTTTGAGTGACTGCGACAAAGAAAATGATGGCGTTTGAATGCTGCTTCTATCAATGTCATAAATGACAGTCATTTTTAGGGAAGAATACACTAAAAACAGAAATAAAATTTCTTAAAAAGAATTGTTAATATTAGTTTAAATTTTAGGTGGTTAAATGAATACACTAATGTATTTTGAAGGTGCAATTACAATCATGTTGTCTGACTCGCACAAAAAAGATCAGCGATTCCATTCAGTTTTCCCAGAGCAGACAGACACCCACAGAGGCATAATAGATTGTCTTTTGGAAACCCACCCATTTTGATTTAAGGATTTCAAGTGATCAAAAAGATTACTGATTTCAAGATTGCTTGAAAAATTATTGCAATAGTTAATTGCCCTCACCATCAAAAATAACCTGTTATTTCCATTTTGTACTTTACTGACTTCTACCTTCAATCATGACATAATGTTTCTGTCTGCAAGATGAAACAATGTTCTAAAAGAAGTCCTTTTTAGATAATAACAGACCACAAAAATGTACTTCTTCTTCCATTAACTTGTGACTATTCCAACAAGCACTTTTCCTATAAAATGATGAAACGAAAAGGTGAGTTGTGATCAAATACAATGAAATAAATTGTATTTCAGGTTACTACCTGAAAATATGCTTACCAAGGAAACAGCTCAAATGGTTAGGCTAGACAGCCAGTGACTCCAATCATACCTTATGTTTGGGGGTAAATTATTTTCTTGACGGTCTTGAATTACTTCCTTGAATGTTATATGACCTTCATTTAACTGTTTGTCTAAGGGTTGCTCACTGCTCAGAACTCATGTTTGATTTACTATTACGTGCAGGAAAAAGACGCTTGAAATATTAGTTTGGGGGTGGTGTTTTTTAACAGCAACTACTTATCAGTTTGCAAATAAAGAATATGCATATAAAAGAAGTGTTTTCATTGTTTGACTTGATAATTTCTAATTAAAGGCTTGACATTCCCAAAGCATAACATCTTTAACTTTTTTTTCTTTTTTTGGTAGTGGAGGGAGGTATAGTGCTGGTATCTTGCATGCGGTGACTTCTCCAGAGAATGTCTGATATAGGAGGGCTCCTAGATGAAAAAATCAAAAATGGTTTCCAAATGTGTTCTTTGGTTTTGTCACTGCTTAAATCCTATTCCACAAAGAAAATCCAATTCCTTTGATAAAGTAAGAAGTAGTACCAAATACATAAGAATATAAGTAGAAGTGTTTGAGATTAAACCTTTTCTTTCTGTTCCGTAGGTTTTAAACATGACAGGTTTCAGCAATATATGTTTAATTTCTCCACTTCTACTTATAATGGGATTGTTGAAGATTAATGTTTATCAGCTAAAAAACTTGCAAGCATACAACTAACTTACCTACACCCATAGTTGCAAAACTTATATGCATTCATCAGCCCTGAGTCTTCTTTCCAGATGGCAAGGCCTAACTTTGCATTCTAAAAACTTCCCCTTTCCTATGCTGCAAGGTTCACTAAATTTTCTGCCTTTTATTTACTATAGTGTCAGTACTGGTCAGCTCACCTTGCAGTTGATATTTACTACACTGAATAATACGATGTCCCTTAACCCCTCCAAATGGTCTTTGTTATATCATGAAGAAAGTTCTGGTAGAATTTTTATTAATATTTGTGTGTAAAAAGAAGCTCTGAGATGCTGCAAGGATAAGAAGGAGTTTATGGAAGGAAGCAGAGCATCTGTATTGAGGATATATCTTTTGCTGATATAATTATCAATTACAATTGGATCAGATAGCAAGATATATGCTAACATAGACCTTACCCAGCATACAAATTACTCTTCAAGTAAAATTTTATTACTGACATGGAAAAGTTCTTTCTTTTTTCAAATATCAATACATTATTTATCTTGCATTTTTAAATTCTTTTCAAGGCTTAATAAAAGCAGTAAGAAGCTTTTATGCAAAGATGGAAGATAGACTGTAGCTGTTGTCCTAAAAGTCAGTGAATGTAATAGTGTGAAAAGCTGTAATGAAATTTCCTTTTCTAGGCTGCATCTTTTTTAACAATTAGTTGGCATATAGTAGTACCCAAATCTCTGACCAGACATGCTGCTGCCATTGGACAAATGTCTTACTTGAGAATGAAAGAGAGATTTGGCTCTTTTTCAGAGCAGGGCAGGACTGTGAACTCTGTGATATACATAAGATTTTTACAGAGAAAATCCATGCCAAATAAGGGTACTGCTTTTTAGGTCTGAGACCTCCCTGTGAGTCTATGCTTAGGAGGTATTTTGCAGATTAGGTGGTCATGGTTCTGTTCTGCACATTGTGGTGGAAAACCCCTCTGCAATCTCCTTAGCCACAGTGCGCCAGCTGCTGCTGCCTGTTGTGAGTGAGCTGCTCCCATGTGCTTCCTCCTCCTGCTGAGCTATCCGTCTCCAGTCATGAAAGGAAATTCACTTCTTAGCAGGTATATCACATTAACTTCTGCTGCTCAGCTGAGTCATTATGTAATGTAATTGTTGGCCTTTAATAAATCAGTTTGTTTTTTGCCATATATTCACATTTTAATTCAATTTTCAGCAATTCCACCTAGACTAGTATATTAAAAATATGCGTGAAGCTAAAAAAACCTAAAGCCACATGGTGCCATAAATTTTCAAAATCAGGAGATGAACCTATCCATAGCAAAATAATTAGAAAAGAACAATAGTACATGACACAAACTTTAAAAAGGGTGGTGTAATGAGATTGTATTGATTCACAGTAAAGCCAAGATTTATGTTTTCAGAAGTAAATGGTATGTAACTGCTCATTTAATTTGTTTAAAAATGTTCCATTTTAATGTACAGCTATCAAAATAATATATACATATGTATAATTTTACATATGCAAAATATTTATTGCAAAAGCAAGTGGTCTTTTATACATTAGACAACCAGAGCTGTGGGGTTTTTGTAGTACAAATTCTGCCAGACTGCAAGCAAGCATTACAGGCCAGAGAGAATAATTCCATGTGAGAGCTCTCTACTTTGTGAATAAATCAAGAAGTTCAGTTCAGATAGAACTATTCAGCCAGGCTCAAAGGAGAGAAGGCACAAGGGATATATCACACAGGATTCTGCAGTATCTTGGCTTCTCAAAATTTTCATGAACAGAAAGCACTCAGTACTGCAATTGCCATTCAAACTAATACAACACTGTTCAATGCCTGAATTGTCACATAAAGTCATGTTTTGCATCATTTACTGCCAGATGCCATTGCTCCCGAATGATGTCTTTCGAGACAATGCATGATATTCTAGATCATTGCTGTCCCAGTGCAGAGCAGAGTACAAGACACTGAATCTCTCAGCTCTGAAAAAATAATGTCTCATAACAATCAGGCAGAACCTTTCGAATTAGCTCCAGTGAACAAATTTAAACAAAAATATCATTGCTTAGCATTCCAATTGACAATTACAACTCAAACTGCAACTTCCATATTTTGTTGGACACAAAAGAGCATTTCACTATGGTGTTTTTCTCCTAGAAAAATAAAACATCAAGAGAACTACACTTCCTTTGGCATTGCTGTTATATCTCATTTTGAGGGTTTTTGGAAATATTTGATATATAAAAGGATCTTTTTCTGAAATTATCTAAATTACATGTCTTTTCCTCTTCTTTTCTACAAATAAGAAATTTAGAGAGGTCAGTTTCATGAACACAAAATCCTGACAGTACAAAGCTCTCTTGCTGGCTGTTTTTGGCGGAAACAACAAATTGTATAAAATAGTCAGAACTGGGAGAGCATCTGAATCTCTTCTCAAAAAGAGCTTAGCATTTTAACAAATTCTTTGTTACATTTTGAACCAGCTCGAATTGTCCAGCAGGACTTTCAATGAGCTAATGTTTACTCTGAACATTCTGCAAAAGCCTTCATTAAATGAAATATGAGAATTCAAATAAATGTCTGAGAATCTGAAGAACAGCAGTTAAGCTAACTTGGTAAAACACTAGTTAAAACAAACATGAAGGAAGTAAAGACATCACTTTGCTAAATAAATATTTCAGGCAGATATTCATCGCCTTGATTGTTTTTTTTTTTTTTGCATTGTTCGGCTTCTCATGTCCTGGATAAAATTTTCAGGAACAAAAAATCAGGACTCCATCTCCTCCTCCTCTTCCAGTTACAAGTATTTTGCCTTTTGACCTGTGTATTTATGTAACACACTGAATTCTTTTTTTTCTTTTTTTTTTAAGAGCAAAAAATATTATAAAGGAAATTTGGAGAGAGAGTTCTGGAATAAAATTATGAAATATGACATATTGCTAATATTCATGACACAGGTCCCTTTTATCAATTATCCTAAGCCTTCTGAAATTAATTTGTGCAGTTTGTTTTAGAAGATATTTTCAAACTTAGTTTTAACATTTTCTTATGGTTATGCTTTTTTACTATGGATTACATCTCTGTTTCCTTAACTTTTTTTTAGACCTTAATCTTGAAAGGCTTTAAAGTGTATCCAAAGAGTACTCTACTATGACATTCATTTTCATGTTTTCTATGTAATTTACAATGCATTTACGATTTTTTTGATACATGGTTTGCCAAAATGTTTTTTTGGAAACTATTGTGGGTATTTGGCAGGAATCCATATATTTTGAAAGAATTTTTATCAATTTTTATGTAACTATGATACACAGGTAACTTTTATTATCTAGGATATACACTTCTCTTAGTTGAAGTTTCACTGCTTGCACATCCCTATCCAAATGTTTATACAATATCTTCTGAAATTATGGTTTCTGTTTACATTCAAGCTGCCAATCAAACATGATTCCACAGACAACAGTAATTAGCTGTGTTACCCAATTAGAAAAGAAAATATCTTGTTGGCACTCACAGTATTACTTGACAGACAGCTTGAATATAACTTGTATTTTGAAAAGGTTTGTGCTGGGAAAAAAAAATATTTTCAATAACTAATGAAGTACTGCAGAGATTCACTTTTTTAAGGTTGAAAAGTTAGTATAAAAGGACTTAAACTATTCACTGTCAATCAATCTTTGCAATCTGAACGCATCCATTGCATTTTTACCATTATATTAACATTCTTGTCCATCTGTGACTTTACGTTTGTGCTGGTTTTGGCTGGGATAGAGTTAACTTCCTTCACAGTGGCTGGTAGGGGCTGTGTTTTGGATTTGTGCTGAACACGGGGTTGATAATATAGGGAAGTTTTTTTATTGCTGAGCAGAGCTAACACAGAGCCAAGGCCTTTTCTGCTTCTCCTACTGCCAGGCTGGTGTGGAGACTGGGGGTGCATGGGAGGTTGGGAGGAGACACAGTTGGGACAGGGGACCCCAACTGACCAAAGGGAAATTCCACAGTGTATGGCAATGTGCTCAGTGTATAAAGCGTGGGGAAAAAGGAGGAAGGAGGCGATGTTCGGAGTGATGGTGTTTGTAATGAACACCCATGATGGGTCCCTGCTCTCCCGGCGATGGCTGAACACCTGCCTGCCCATGGCAAGTGGTGAATTCATTCCTTGTGGTGCTTTGCTTGTGTGCTCAGATTTTACTTTCCCTATTTATCTCAGCCCACAAATTTTCTGCCTTTTATCCTTCCAATTCTATGGGGTACCTGGTGCTTGGTGGCTGGCTGGGGTTAAACCATGACAACAGTAATGGAAAACTCTCTCCATACCCCAGAATAACCTTTTTGATAAAATGAAATTTTGGGACTTTCCAAATGTTACATGTATGAGATTCTGGGACAGACAAACAAACAAAAGAATAAAGACCAATAAATCTGCTGACATAATCTAATCAAAACATCTGTGGAGAATTTTTTTTTGTTTATTGTTATGAGACTTTTAGCCACAAGGAATTTAAATATAAGTACTTTGTAAAATTAAATTATTCATTCTCTTTTTGCTTTTGAAGCAAGATTTTTACCATCTTAAAAAAAATTTCAAAATTAAAACTAGAATTCTGAAAAAATAAAAGATTTTTTATATTTTAAAATATCATTCTTGTTAACCATTTTTGGGAATTTGAGAAAGAGCAGGAACTTTTATTTTCAGAATGTTTTATACCAACAATATTGAGTCATTTACAATACTTGCTTGTGCACTCTTTTTTGGTGAACGCATCATAAGGGAATGTCACTCTATGCCCTTTTATCCTGAGGGTTCCACGATGATTTTCTTAGGCTCATTGGAATAACATGATAAATAAATAAATAAATAAATAAATAAATATGTATATATGTGTGTATATATGTGTGTGTGTATATATATATATGATCTATATGATATATATATGATATTTAATTTTAAACATATGAATCCTCATTTTAAACATAGGAATAATCTAAAAGTATATGTAGGTCTCACAGAAGTGAAACTACTTGTGGGCACTTTTTTTCCTATTAAATAATTTCTAATGTAAGGTTTAAACTTAGGATACACTTACCAGAAGACTCAGTAAAATTTCACTGATTTGCCTGAGCAGGTGAATGCAGACCTCAGTTTAAAGTGCCTTTGAGTCCTGCAGAGAAACAAGGTGGTCTTACTGCTGAAAAGTTTCAAAAGGATTTTGGATTTCAGGAAGCGTATTCACACAGAATGGTAAAGCGCTTTACATAACAAGCTTTACATTCACACCTTTCAACTATTTTGGTTTTAACTTTCCCAAGTCCCCCAGGTTGACATGCCCCAAATTCATGCATGTCTGTGTAAGGTGTAAGTTTGTTGCTGGTTTTACAATGTGCTTTGACAAACCTTGAAGAGATCAAATCCTCTTTAACAAATTCTTTAAAATTCCAGTTTTAAAACCAGGTTCAAACCAGGAATCCAAAACTATCCAATGCACTGATATTTTGATTTTCTTAGTATTTCCTTGTTAGAAGTAGCTTTATCCTTTGCTATAATTGTTATAATTAGCAGCAAGATTTGGATTCTTTTTCAAAGGAAAAAGCTACTGCAACATTTTATTTATTGCCTGGACAATGCACTGTTAATTCCAATGAAGTCTTTTTGACATTAAAATGGATTTGCACTGAAGGGCAAACACCACCTCCATATGCATCCAGACTGCATTACTATCTAATCCATCACATTTTACATTTATAGGTGTCTACCATTGCTGGATTGCTAAAACACTCAGCCATAAAAAAATGTCCATATGAAAAGCTGGTTTAAATTTCATGCATTTTTACTTACAAAGTGTCTGGTTAGATGAGCATGAGCTTCTGTGAAAGAAATCCTTTTGGAACATGAATATGTAAGAAGCTATGAAAATTACATGAACAGCAGTTTCTCTATTACCTTCTCTGTATTCTTTGCTGCTAGGTGAGTTTTAGACTCCAGTAATTTGCAAATATCATTAAAATTCTTTTCAAAGTTTTATGGCATTGCATATTAGTAAATAAGAACGTTACCTTGCTTCTTGATGTAAAAACATGTGCATAGCTGATTTCCCAGATGAGGAGAAAGATGGCTCGGTGGACAATAAAGCATCAGCTGTGAACTTACTGCACATACTAAAATTATTCATCCTGGGGTATATTTTCAAAAGCAATGTGAATGGATGCATACCCACAGCTTTGATTATTTGTTAATGCAATTTCTATGAGTCCCTTCCATTCATGCACTAGAAAATTACCCCCTAATTGTCTGTCATAATCCTGAACTATGTTTTTAGCCTTTGCAGCTGATTTTGCAGTAGTATTTTCAATTTCCTCTAATTAGAATTAGTATCACTAGCAAAATAATAAGTAACTGAAAAAAAATAAGACATGACAGATAAAGTGTTATGTATAAAAGGACATTTTTAAAAAGTAATATTGTTTGTATAAGACAAGGATTTTTTAAAAACCATACTATAAAAAAAGTCCCATTATAGCATAAATGTGCTATAATGTGATCTAGAAGTATATCTATAAAAAAATCTTGTTTTAAATTTTATGCGTGTGAAAGACAATACACCTGTCTTCCTCTTTTTCTTCTCCTCAAAAAGGCAAAGAATTTAGACCACAAAGCCAGCTGAGGTCTATGGCCATACCGAGGTGTGCACAGGAAATTCTAGTGGAGATATGCTGAACATCATGTTCTTCAGTGCATGAACATGCCAACTGGTATTTTAGGAAAGTCCAGACAGAACAAAAATATAGATGGATTAGCTATTTGGCCACATCTGGTTTTGTGGGATAGAACTTTGGAAGAGTCTAGCCAGTGTTCCTAGGAATCTTCTCTTCCTCCTTCCCTCCATGTGGCAAAACCTTGCTCCTCAAGGAATGGGAATGTCAGGGAACAAACACCTCTCCCTGCCATCATAGCTTTCATTCTTTATGCGTGATCACCGTGGGAAAAAGTATTGAGAATTACAGTACGTAAATTACAAATAGTTGAAGTGCTAATTACAAACTAATGATAAGAGCGTAATGAGGAAGAAAGGTAAAAAGTCAGGGCATTGGTAATGCATTCACATTATAGACAACAATGTACCATCTCTAAATGCTATGTATTTGGCCTTTTTGCGTTCCAGATCTCTCTAATGTGATTAAGATTTCAGAGATTTTATCAGATGTCTGGATTTTAGTAATTAGATTAGTTGGACTAATTTTTATATTATTCAGGACATTCAAAATCATATTTTGCAAGGTTCTAAAAGTTCTTCACTTTGCCTGGGTAGAGCAGGTTTTCTGCATAGCAATGTAATCCAAACCTCAGACATCTTTTAGACTTCTTTATTGTCTCTTTTTGGAGCTTTTTTTTGCAAGCATTTGGGGACAAAATGTGTTTGAATATTGGAGAAACCCATGATAATATATGAGTTGCAAAACCGAGGTCAAAAATATGTACTTAAAAGATGCACAGCAAGGGAAGATGAAAGGGGGGTATATGTAATGCGATGTGATTGGGAAATAACAAAGAAAAAACCCATGGAACAGGCTTGTTCTGGACCACAGGACTAGTAACTGGGAAAAACTAGTGTGGGAACAAAACAACCAGAAATTCCTTTTTGGGTCTGTTTTGAACAAAAATTATTAGTATACAGTGATTGAAAAAACAAATTATGTTATGATGTTAATTTTCCAAATTGCTGTAAACTACTGAAAGATTTTCTCTAACCTAAAAGCCACTATCCGCCAATATGTATTTGTTTTTCTTCGTGTCATGTAACCCACCATAACCTGATGGCAGATTTATTTTTAAAAATGTTTTAGAGAAGGTAGCAGCAGTAAGAAAAAGTAGATAGTAATTTAACTTTAAGCATGTGACCTTTCTTTAGATATATCAGGGAAAGTATTTCCAGGGATTGCATACATATAGCTTCAATTAAATCTGTCCCGTTACCTCAAACACCTGTTTTTAATTTGATGAAGGAATAAAGTGTTTTCTGTCTCAAGACTCAAGACTCAAGAATTCAAGTGTATGCCTTGGTACATATTAAAAGGTATAAACTTGTGCAGAGCAGAAGAAATTCTGTTCAGCTCAGCCAGCCAAAATACAACAGACTGAACAGGAAAGCACTAATATTTTTTAGATGCGTAATGTTCTTACAAATGGCCCATGCTGTGCTAATAAAACCATTGTGACTGGGAGCTTTTGCAGTGAGAACTGACAGATGAAGCAGAGTTAAGTACTTTTTCAGACAAGCTACTACAGTAAATCATTAAAGCACACAAACAATCATCCTTCATCAGCCTGGGATTTGTTTTATAGCAATTGCAAATCGAAAACAATGTAAACAAACAAATCGACAACTAATGAACATTCTCCCACTGCTCACTGTAAATAGATCTACAACTTTAGAAGAACACTTTATCCAACACATTGTCAACTCATTGTAAACACATCTACAACTCATAAACAACTCATTACCCAGTATGTTGTCACCTCATTGCAATTAAAGTTGAATGCTAACTGTACTGCATTTCCCTGAACTGAATAAATTCAGAAGCCTGGAAGAAAATGTCTAGATGTATTAGTCCAATACGTTTCAGGACTTTTAAGAATATCTTCACAGTCTACTTGGAGTTTCTTTTTCAGTTTTTAATGTAAAAATTGAACAAAATTTCATCACTTCATATTCTAGCTTACATCTAGGTTTATTTAGTTAGACTTCCAATTTACATGTAACAGTTTATGTGGAAATTTTTTTAAATGAGAAAAGTATTTCCCCAAAGGTTGTAAAATTCACAAGTTTCCTTGGAATTGTTCTGCATGAGCTCTATTTGACAGTCTTATTTATTTATTTATTTATTTATTTATTCATTCATTCATTCATTCATTCATTCATTCATTATTTACTGGTTTACTTTCTACACCACTTGAAATTTCTACCTTCTTCTTAAAGCATTGTAGGCATTCATTTGGATGTGATTGCTAATGAATGAACTTCAACACCTCTTAAAAATAGTTTTGCTCTTGAAAAATCCATTTACCTTGAAGAAAACATAAATAATAAGTTTTATGTGTGGTGGACATAAATCTGAAGATGAAGCCATCTAAGAGTGAACTTCACATATATTAGGCTGCATATTTGGGGCTCAGCTTATGAGAACTGGAAGTATCTGACATTGTTTCCACAAACTCTTCTGCTGGGCTGCATGCACGCAATCTGCTGCTCTTTTACAAACAATATATCCTCTGGGACAAGAGTTGTCTTTTTTATCCATATTTACGTATGCTTAGTACAAAATAATCTAATGCTTTGCAGGGATGCAGTGCTACAGATATTAATGAATACATGTAGTACACAGACGCATTTAGTAATGGACCACTACATGATTATAATCATATTTTAATAGCAGAATGTTGAGTTTTTCATGCAAAAAGCTTCTACTGAGCTTCTCAATTTGTTTTAGAATTGCTGCTTTTTGCTTACATGATGGACCATGATGCTAAGGTTGGAAGGACTGGCTTACAGTGCTATTGCACACAGGAGCACAAACCTAATCTTCTCCATCATTTCACAAATAGGATTTTTTAAAATGTCATTTTGCAGAACAGATGTTATCACTGTCTTCTGTGTTATACTGCTCAAGATCTCTTGTACCTATTGCTCTCACCTGTCACTGTGGCGTCCAAATAGCTTGCAATACATACATTGTTTGATGAGTGTAGTGTGCCAGAAAAAAATTAAACTGGATTAAGTAGAAAAGGCATTCCAAATACAGAATATGGCATTTCTCACCATCCTTTCTTCAGTACCTGTTTAGATAGTGGCTTCAGCCACTTTTGGAGACATTCACAACCCTCTTCTGAGAGTTATAATTTAATCACTATAACTTTTCATTTATTCTTATGTTTCCTTATGTGTCATTGGATGGAGATATTCTATGCTACTGAAAATGATCCCCACCAAAATACTGTAATGTATCCTCTGTTGTACATTTTAAAATAGGCTAACAAAGGAGAGGAAAGAAACCAGAATTATATAATGTAAATGTAAAAATTTTAACAAATCAGAAAAGTGAACTTCTTATTCTTCTCAGAGAGGAATTAAATTTTCACTTAACTATGTTTTCATGACTCTGTAATTTTCTTTTCTCTGTAGGGCTGAGCAACTCACTGGAAGGAAACTAGTAACTTATTTTAAAATTACATAAATCTTAAAATACATTTCTGTTTTTACTTTGTAAGTTCTATATCCTGAAAAAAAATGTTGGGATTTTTCTTGGTTTTGTTTTTGTTTTTGTTTTTGTTTTTGTTTTTGTTTTTGTTTTTGTTTTTGTTTTTGTTTTTAGGTTGATCATGGGCATTTCTTTGGCAAAATTGAGAGAAACATTATTCAACCACCAAAATATTTATACACATATATACACCAACACCAAATCCACATCAATGGAAAGTTACTCTCACTTCAGCACCTAATATTTACCAAACTCCTACAATGACCCTAAAGGCTTCCTTCTTGCTGCTTATAACTATTTTAAAGTTTTGAATCAATGCAGTATTTTCCATTAGAAACCAAGTTCTAATCTTTGGTACAGTTTTTTTCTCAAGCATTTTAACAAAAAAGAAACCAAAAAGGTCCTTGGATTAAAACCTGTATACTTCACAAATTTTGTTGTATCTATTAAGAGTAATTTTTTTTTTCCTACATAGAAAGTCTAAAACAAAACCAGAAACTCTTAGGAAAAGTGATCCCTATTTTCCTTAAATGTCTCTGAGTCATCTCTGTTGTTTTGGGCAAAATATTTGCATCTGTTTCCTCTGTAAACCTGATACCATCAGAGACATTGACTTATTTTGGATGTGGTGTCTGCATTCTATTTTGGAGTATCACCATTCCAAGATCATACCAGCATTTAGCAGAGAGATATCTTCTTTTTTTTTTTCACTCACTTATGTGAGCTGAAAGACAAAGGTTTCTCTGCTCTTTAATGGATTTAACAATTTAAAGTCACTGATTTGTTGTATGCAAAAAAATATGGTGACAATTTTATAAAGCACTAAGATTATGCAGGTTTGTGTCAACAGATACAGAGATGTTGAAGGTAAAATAAAAATAGCAGTGAATACTTTCTTGAGCTGGATTCTCAGTGATGTATATGATGCTGTGTAGCTTTTATGTCAGGGTTGAATACCTTCCTAAAAGATTTCAAAAGAAATGTTAGATTTGATCCAGAAATTACTGTGTGTCATATGAGTGACATTGTTTTAGACAAGAAATTACAACTGAAGATCAAGATGTGCCTTTCGTTTAAAGTCTTTGAGAATAAGCAATTTTCACTTTCCCATACATCAGCAACAATACTGCATGTTGTTGGCCAAGAAGGCAGTACGAGGCAGTTGAGGGTTCAGATATTCCCCAGTCAGACAGCTGCACTCAGCTTCTTCAGGATCTTGAGCAGATACAGCAGATGGCCTCTTTATTGAAAGGTGTAAGGAAATGGTAGGTGACAGCAATCACGATGTAGCATTGGAATTTGTATTTGCTACACACTAAAAAAATCAGGCCTGAAAATCAACTTTATTCCTGCTCCAGTAGGCTTAAGTCCCTGTGTGCTGTCCATTTAGTCACATTCTGAATTGTCTTTATTTTCATCTGAAGTAAATGCTAAGGAAGGAAAGCAAAACCTCCTTGAGAGCAGACCATGTTGTCTTTCCTAGTAATCTGTATCGGTTTGTCTTACAATAAAAGCCAGTGTTGTAAGACAAGATACAGAGTATAGAAAAATATATTACTTTGCTTACATGGGTTCACATTCAGTTTATCACCCATTTGGTCCAACTTGTATGCCACAGATCAGGGCCTGATGTTGTAAACTCTCTCCTGCAGAACTGCCTGTGAATAGAAAATAAAAAGAATCCAGCTGTGATGGACATACTGTTATAACTGCTGCCAGCGAAAATGAATAGATGGCAGTTCTGCATAGACTGCTTAGCCACCCCAAACAAGAGCAGGAGCTGAGGAGACTATTCCACTACTTTATTACCTCCAAGAAGTTATTAAAAAAATATTCCCAAGAAATATTTACCGCCATCATTCTTCATAAAATTTCAATGTTTTCTCTCCTGTCTCAATTTTTTTTGCAGCTCAAATTACCTTTGTCTCACTTCTTGCCCTTAAATAACTTGTACAGTGGCGAGCAGTTTCCCCAGCTCACTTCATGAGCTTCAATATCTTCAACAGTGGATTGCTTTTGTTTGCCCATGATATTAGGGGCAGAAAGGTGAAGTCCGCTGTTTTTGTTGGAATAGTAATTTCTTCTTCAATATCTACATAATCTGTGTCTTTTCCCTTCAAAAGTCTAAGAAAATTAGCAAGACTTTCTAACATTAACAGATAATTCTGAAAAAAAATCATGGCTCAATATACTGCAAATTTATGAACTTGTTAGGAATAGTGTTGACCACCAAAAAACTTTGTTTCCTCCTGGTGACAGTGGTTTACTATTAGAGACAAAGAAACCCCCACAAAACACTATTTAAAAAAAAAAAAAAAAAAGCTTTAATATTTCTTTCAAATGGGTCTGAAACAAAACTACAGAATACAATCCCCTCAAACCACAGATTTTTGGAATCCAAATCTGGTTCCAAACTTTCATTATGGTCTCTATTAGAAAAGGCATTCCTAAGAGTTATCAGTGTTTGACTGCATCTTAATGTGAATCTCAGTCTTGTCTACACTCTTCACATGACCTGGATTTCTCTCATTTTCACCACTGTCTGTCTTTTCAGCATTTTGTAAGTCAAAGGGACAATACAGATCCCAACAAATAAGCAGGTAGTATTTGCAGCTCATTAACACGGGTGTAAGTGTATCGATAAAGATTAGATAAGAATAATTGTAGATAAGGATTCAATTCATTGTGAGAAACAAAACGTTTGAACCAAACACTCAGGCGGCTCCAGTGCTGTGGTAAGTGCTCCCATAGTCGATAGCCTGCAGGGCTCCCTCCCTTAAACTAGTGATGTTAAACTAAGGATGCATCCATGCTGATGGCAAGCACAGAAGGACTGAAGAGCAGGCCAGTGAATAGTCAAAGAACCCAAGAAGAAGCTAATAAAAATGTCAGGATAATTTAGGTTTTCTTGTAACTGGAAAACCTTGAAAATTTGTTTGCTTATAAGCAAAATACCACAGAAAAACATTAAATTTTGCAAAATAATCCTAATTCCAGGATTCCAAAAAATGTTGAACTGGAAACTCTGCATGTAGGCTGTTAGACATACTACTGCTCTTTCCTTTAAGGAAAAAACAAAACAGCCAAACAACACAAAACCAAACCCAAACAAAACAGAAACAAAAAACAAAGAAAGCCACCAACAAACCAAAATAACCTAGAGCCTATTTTTTCCTCTTAGTTTTATTTTGTGATGTTTTACATTTTCCTGCCAAGAACTTGGGTTTGTCTCTGTTGTTATAATATCATATTTATCCTTGAATTTATGTGACTTGTGTTTCATCAATTTTTATTACAAGTGCTCAGAGCATCCATCAAAAAGTGAAGCATTTTTCAGCTAGGCTTTAAGATTTTGCCTGCAATGTCCTCTCGGCCATATATTTGGCATTGTTCTGTACTTTAACCTGTTCTAAACTCTTATCTTCATTTATCACTAATATAATAATTGAGCCAAGAACCTCCCCCTTTTCCACCAGAATTGTTTGGACTCATATTTTGCAAACACTGCCCTGAGATAAGAATTGGTAGTATCTTTTTGTCCCAAACATGGGTTCTTTCACTCACAAGAAACCTATCTGCACACATAGCCTACTATCTATTTGAAGCTTGCTTAATATTTGGCCTTTTCACATATTCTGAGTGAAATCCTGACTCATTGAAACTAATGAAATACTTCCCAGAATTAGAATTTCACAGCTTTGTTTTTTATTTTATTATCCAGTCAGAGGTTTTAAGCAATCTGAATTATGTCATAACAGTGACTTTGTGGCATCACTATTAAATTCCTTATGAGGATATATGCTTTGCTTCCTTGCCACACAAAGTAGGATTTAGTCCTGTTTTACACAGGTGTAATTTAAGTACTACAAACTGACTTTCCTGTTCAGGTTTTTAGTAACCGGGAGAGAAATACAGATTAACAGATTAGAAGAGATGAGTCAGGGGATAAAATTACCCCAATGTGAAAATTCCCTTCAGGATAAGTGGAAAAAAGCAGGTATGTGAAGGGAGCAGGATAATCTAACACTAATCATTTTACCTATTTGTGAAGAACTCTACAGTAACTGAAAGGTTACCTCACTGAAAGGTACCTCAGATATATTTTAACTGAGGTTTGGAGTCAAATAACAGAAGGCAAACACAGTGCTTGTATTCTCTGATTTCCATATTACCTGCTCAGAGTAAATTGCATTCATATGACGGTGTTCCTTGTTCTCTCTGTCTGAAGACTCAACATTAAATAACCCCAACAAACATTGTGCTTTGAAATTTTAGATCAGACAACTGAAACAAAAGGCAGAAAATTGCAACACTATGCGTAATAACTAAACCTCTCGTTATATGCCGCTGTATTAAATATAAAACATTTTCATTTCCTTTGTATAGGAAATTCAATAGGACCTGAAAAAGGGGTCAACCAAGTACTGTGACTCCCACTATAAAATGTGAGTGGTGCTAATATTCCTTTTTCAACTCTCATGTGATTGCAAAGAACCAAACAGATAAAATATAGCTTTCATAAAACTGGAGGTTTGGTGGAGAATTAGCATGAGAGTTGTGCAGGCGACTTGCAAACAGAAGGCTGGCCAAGAGCTCAGATTTATGCTATGAAATAGAAATGCTTTTCTCTTGAGGTTTTCTTGAAAATATCACTGCATGTGGTCTTGTTGGTTTACTGGCATATTTTCCCGAGGTTTTTTTCAAAGTGACGGGGGGAGGAGGAGAGGGAAGAAGCCTGTTCCTTTAAGAGACCCGTAACTATCAGTGCATTAGGAAAGCATATAAAAGTGCATATTATAAATAGCACAAATGGAAATTTTAAACATTCAGGCATATTCAAATTCGGACTGAGGAATTTTTAAGAAAATATGGGAAATGTTGTCAGACTGGAGTTGAAATTTTGTTTTTTACAGAGAGTTTATAGTGTCACATATTTTATCCCCATAGATTTCATCTGTCACATTAGAAAATTCTAACTGTGGACCAAAATGTCAATTGAAATGTAATTTTGCAGAGATTTTTCTTGCCTACTTATTGGAGATTCAGACTGAATTCAGACACAGGTATTTTAGTAGTCAAACAACATTATTCCTGGTATACCCAGTACAATTTTAGTAACTCAGAAACAAGAGATCCTGGATGGAAAGCTTACAAGCAGTACAAGCCTATAAGCAACTCAAACAGAATTTAATTACACAAAGGGTAGCTGAATTATGGAACACATTGCTGAAGGCAGCAATAGATGCAAGAATTATAAATCAGTTCAAGAAAGAGCTCAGAGAAAGGAAATCAAAAAGTAAAACAAATAAGTTCCTTTAAAAACATCACAAGGTTAAATGGGGCAGGCCACAGTGGACTTCACAGTCAAGCCCTTTTTCTTTAAATGTTCCTGTGTTTCCTAAGAAAGAAACTAAATAATCACTCCATTGATTTCCATAATGGCTGTAGTTCCAACTACCAGAAATACATGAGTGTGTCTTTTGTGCTTTACCTGTGCTTACAGAATTTTGTTGCATTTCCCTTTATTTCAAACTTCATTTACACTTGCACTGTTTTACATGACTCTGGCAGTATAAAGCAGCCATGAAGTAACTGTAAATATGATTTATGTTCCCTTTACACTAGCAAAGTGATGTATAGTATCCTTAGGGAATGTGGAATCATGCCCAGTGCCCGTGAAACAGACACATAAACTCTGTTTAATTTTATTTAACAAGCACATTTCTATTTTATGTTTTTTTTATATCATTTTAGGACTCATATTCATTTCTTCTCCTTAAAGTAGACTGACAGAACTGAATGCAGTGTTCTCAGTGTAATAATATTTCATTAATTGTATGTATATATATAAATATAAAATGGTTTATACCTATGTATTGAAACAAATCACTACTAATAGATCTCTGTTAATTTTTCTCATCTGTAATATTTGCAGTCTTAGGAATATTAAACATAGAAAGAGTGTGTAAGTTAAGTAATGATTACTCAGGATGACTACAATGCCATCATTTTGATATCAAAATGAGCATTTCAGGGACGATTACTGCATAATTGATTGAGTACCTCACCAAATTCTTCATATAATTGCAGAGTTGATCTTAAGGTTGATTAAACAGAAACAAAGAATGAAAATCTGCCCCATAAGGGAGAAATTTAACAAAACAGATTCTCCTGGAAATTATGTGTTCACCTAATTTGAATTTACAATAATTTTATGGAAAAAATGGTAAAAAATTAGGCACATGTATTTTTCTGCAGGTATTTTCACACTTTTTTGAATGCTGTCTGTGGGAGGCATTGTGGCTGAAAACAATATTAATTGATTCTCTGGGCTATAGTGACACATATTTTTTTCAGTTGCTTGAGTGTCAGGGTGGAAAGAAGCCTTTGTGAGGGGTTGCAGCAATATTGCCTCATGTCCGTTTCTAAATGCACTACACTGATGCCTGAACTCTTAAATAAAAAATGGAATTAGGTGCTTGAAAAGCTAAAACTTTAGGGTTTTTTTTCCCCAATGATTTAAAATTACTTCCATAAAGATTTAAGATACTGACACTACAATGACTGGAATATCCATTATGTGCTTAGTAACCTTGTACAGCACATTTGAGATGTTATTATCATCAGTCTGATCCCTGTAGTTTCTCTGCCATTCAGAAACTGGGGTGCTCAGTGACTCAGAAATCCAGGCCTTTGAACCTTTCCAGATACAGAATATGTCCCTATACATGTCTGCAATGTAACTGAAAACGCAGATGTGAAAAAATAGGTTTAGGAGCAGCTCTTTAGAAATGGGGTGCATTGTACTACAGAGAGTCAAATTGTAGACATCAAATGTAATTGTTCTGATTTATTTAGTTTAAAAAGCTTTTTATTACCATTTGATTTAATTTCATTGCACTGAAAAAAATCTAGGATTTGTTTTTGGGGTTTGGTTTGTTTGTTTGTTTTAATATTGCAATTTTTATTGACATCAAAATGGAACTGTTTGACTAAAACAAACAAAATCATAATTTGTACTAAAGTTAGAATGGAAGACCAGATTTAGAACGCTTGTTCATAACAGCAATATTTTGCTTTACACCTGTGAATAAGGGGTTTTTTTACAGCAAAGAGAGATAAAGGATTATCAAAAACCCAGAAGAATAAATAAAAGCAAAGAAACTGCTGATGCAGCCACAGATGAGGGATAGCTTTATTTTTAGATTTATGCATGGCAGACAAAGAAATCTATATGAGCTTCTGCCTGTATCTTCCCTCCCAGAAGTTATGTTTAAAAAAGAGAAACTTAAATATATTTTTTAAACATTATTTTGCACGAGCATTTTTTCATTCTGTCCTATTGATATACTTCTTCTCACTTTCCCTGCCCTTGTCAAAACTTCAAGCATGCCTCCTAAGCACAGGAACAGAAATCAGCATTGTGTTGTTTTGACTGCCATTGCTTTGTGATCTTAAATGGTCCCTCAACCCTTTTGTCAATATTTATTGATGGGATCCACAGGCGCTCTGAGTGATCCCACTTTTGAGGGGCATAAACCAATGGCAGGCTGGGAAGGCAAGAAAATGGGGGCCTGCTCCAGGCAAGAACTGCTTAGGAAATATCAGAAAGCTCAGGAGCCATCGACAAAATGTCAAACATTTCAAATCCTTGATTGTTTCTCTGGTTAATGCCATGCTTAACAGAACCATTATCACCCCCTAAAGTGGAAACAGATACATATATGCACAACACATGCATGTTCACTCACCTCCATGCACACACAGGAGTCTGCAGGGAAATTAAGCAATGCCAGTGAAACCATGTACAGAGAAAGTTCTCGGATAAATTAACGGTGCAATTACATTACATGACATGCCACAAGATGGATGAGGAAAACTTGGCTGGTATTATGTTCGGTTTTCAAATTGCAATTTATTTGAGGGTTTTAATGGATGCCTTATTAAAACATCTCAGCATTGGTCAGGTTTCAGCGCATGTCAGGGTAGCCCATGATTGATGACACCCTCTGCTGCTTCCCTTGCACATTTGCAGGGAATTTAAGCAAAGAGGGAATGAACAGCAGCTCGGATTCGTATTGATCGTGTGAAGGTGCACTGCCTGAGAGCACAGTCTAATAACATTCTCTTAGCTGAACTGCCTCACATGAAGGCATTTAATACAAGAACTAAAATGTTATATTGTTCTGGATAAAAGAACATTGTACAAACAAAAGAGTAGGCAGTGAACAAGGGAGAGAAGGAGAGAAAAAGGGAAAGAAAGGAATACAATTCTGTAACTTTAGGCAATGAAGTGCTATTATCTCCTAAGAGCATATTTCAGACAGCCAAAAAATTGCTGAATTTAACCATTTTCTGTGTATAGATATAAAAGAATATTCTTAAGATAAACTAGAGACAACAATTTTCTTTTTTTTTCTTTAATCCATCTCACTTAGATGAGATCCTGTAATTATATTGGTAGCAATGAGGGTGGAGGTCAGACCTAAACACAATTAGGATTTCGAACATCAAAATGGATAGCTTGACATTAATCATTTGACCATCCAATGTCTTTCTTCATCACTTTAAGTACTATATACTGTAGTTAATCGATCTGACCATCACCCATTTTATAAGCGAAAAGCACTTGTACCCAACCGGTGTAAATCTTAAAGAATCCCCCACACTTTCAGAGGGCAGCTTCTTGATAGATTTGGACTAGACTTGCATAATGTAAGAAACACTTCCTCTTCTACTGTGAGATTTGCAAGCTGCTTGATTGAAAAAGAGGAAATTTCCATGATTTCAAACTGCAAATGCACTGTTGGCTTTTACCTCCCGAAACACCCTTTTAAAAAAATCCATGTGAGTAGTTCATCACATCAGCAATGTTTGGTTAACTGATACTATTTTTTTTTCATTGTAAATGGAGTCGATCCAAAGGTAAAATGAGATAATCAACTACAGATGAGGTGGAGTAGAAATACCCTTGCCTCTAGGTACCTCAAAACACAATACTGATCACAAATAAAAATTCAGGTTGGGCATTAGAGTCCAAATCTTTCAGATGCTGAGTACTTGTCAGCACCGCTACTGTGGCTATGTCCCATTTATGTTGTCTTTCTCTTGGCCTGCAGGAAGCACTCGGTATCGTCCATGATCAGATCTCCAAAACACTCCCCACATATCCGAGCTGGGGGCTTGGTTAAGTACTGTCTCATATGTCATCACTGCCTCTGGCTGTTTGCAACTCTAATACCATTCCAGTTTCAATTCCAGGTCTAAAGGATTATTTGTTTGACCTGCCTTGCTCATCATTATCTGAGCTGCTAATTTTATTATTTTGTTAGCACCCTGGGCTGCACAGTATAAAGCGACACTATAAAAGTATAGTGTGATTATATTGGAATCATTCAGCATCACAGGCTCAGCAAACAAAATGCAGCACTCCCACCCACACTGCTATGGCAGCAAAGAAGAGGGAGTAAAGAAGAGGGGGAAGGGAGGATAAAAGTTGTAGGAAGGATAAATGAGAGTTAAAAAGCCATTGTGGTTGAAGAGCTTTACAAATTCTCTCAGGCTAGATTTGGAAAAATTTCCTATGAGCCAATCTGAATTACTTGGTACTCAAAATATTTTTTTTAAAAAATGGTAGCAAAAATAATGCTAAAAAATCAGAATCTGTGGAGTTTTGCTGACTAGAAACAATGAATGAAATCTCTAAGTCTCTAGTTCTGACAATTAACTTATAGAAATTTGACTAAGGTTTAGAAACTTTAGGTCAGTGCATCAGGTCTTGGTCTGAGCTCACACAAGTCACCGTGCTTCTACTATTTTCCATTCAATTCAATTTTCCATTCCCACTTCTTTCTGATATAGCTTAACCAAATTTTTTTCCCTCTGTTTTTTAAACATCTCCACTTGAATAAGCATTTTAGACAATCAAATCACAACTTACTTTTGTAAGTTTATTTTATATATAGACAGGGTCCTCTCATATACCCCATATTTAACATTAGTTCTGTTGAAATACTGAATCAGAACAATTACTGGATTCCTCTGGTTTTTTTCTGAGGGTTTTTTTCCCTTCACCCCCATGTTTTGCTTTCTAGGTAACTGACAAACTTAACTTGAACATCTAAAAGGAAAAGGGCTAAATTTTAATTCTTTGCCTTTGTAGTCCATGTTACTCTTGATACTGTAGAGGTGATGCTTGTTTCATTGTTGCAGAAGCATTAAAATGGCTGCCTCACATTGCAGGCATTTTATGGCATAAGAAACAGGCTTTCTGAAACAGAAGAGTTTGTATACTTCAGCCAGAAAGCTCACCCTTGTGATCAGCCTGCTGTGGCTGTTTCAGGTCAGTACACGTAGCACCTGAGCAAGCCACGTACAGGTCACCTTGCCAAGTCATAAACCTGATCACCATCCTCAAAACAATTCTGTAGTGAAAGCCACAGTTACCAATATTTTCTAGCTACCGCAATTCAATTTCAACTTTATTTATGTAGATGAAACATATTAAAGATCGAATGTTAATAAACATTGACTTTCTAATTAATAAGAATTGAAAATCTCATGCTAAGTGTACCTTAGAAAATGCAGCTCAAATAATTCCAACTCATGCAAGTCACGTTGTTCTCAGCTTCTTGATTACAAGCAGTAACCATGTCTATTATAGCTAGGATAAATAAGCAGATATTTTCTGGCAGTTTAGTGCACAAATGCAACCTCCTAACCCTCGCCATCAAAAGGTCAAAAGCTGCAAAACCTAGTCCATTAACCTCTGTAAATGGTTGTGATATTAAAAACTGACTCTCAATATCCAAGGGTCATGATCTAGTGCAATAACTATCAGCAATAAAGAATTATGACTATAGTACATTATCCATCTATAAAATGGCCATTTATGACACCAGCACATGGGCTATCTGTAACAGGAATGAACCACCCCTTTCTAAGAATCATTGCACACTTTCAGTTTTTGGGTCATAATATAGCTTGTTAAAACTTGTTAAGTTTTGAAGCAGAGAACAGAACTACTATCTGTATATTACGGAAAACAGGAAAAACTTACATTGGTTAATGCAGCTTAGTAGAAAACATCAGTTTAAAGTATCATCCTCAGTCTGATTGCAGAAGTGAGAGGTAGAAATTTCAGATTTAGTTAGATATCACCTCACTATAAGAGAGCCACAGATAGGTAGAAGTCTATCAAGATGCAGAAGGGCTCTTCTAAGAAAAGGGTCAGCTAATTTGTTCTTCTAGCAACCTTTTTTGGTAGTTAAGTAGAGCTTTAGCACTCCAGGCAAAGCAAGGTGTTTGCAAAAGTGGCTGAGAGAAAAAAACAAGTGGGTCTAAAAAGAAATAGCACAAATCATATAGCAAAATCAATTTTCATGGCGTCAACATAATTTTGATAATAAGAAGTCTATTTTCAGTGAAAGAAGGTGGAGGATGACAATTTAAGAAATATGATAAAAAATTGTGAGTTTTTTAGAATTTTTAAAAAGTACTGTCAGAACAGGACAAAAATTAATATCTTTTCTGTAAGACATGCATATATCTATAAGTGTATACAGATGGATAGATGACTTCTTTCATTGCATGAGGTCTGTTTAAACTGCTGAGATGTCTTGTGTGTAAAAGCTTAAACCAGCGAGTTATTTAATCAGTCACTAAAACTGTGATGATACATTAGCTTGGAAGACCTGCAAAAACCCAACCCACTCTCTCTTTTAGAAAGCAGCTGGTCTTTCTAATTAAAATGGAAAAACTCCATCCATCTTCATTTGCAAAAGAGCCACCCAGACAGAGACAGAACTTCAGCACCCTATTGTAGTTTCACAGGATGTCTGAAAAGGCTGGGGAGAAAGTAGAAAATAGCCATTATTTCAATTTTGGCAATAGAGAAGCCTCTTATTTGTAATTAGATGAGAGAGGTTATCCAAGCTAAAAGCAAATAACATATTAATTTTGTTCACTCTTTCTTTTTCTTTTTGTTGGATTCAATGAAATCCAGCCATGGAGTCACTGACTTTCAGGAATGGAATTTACTCTACCTACATTGTCCTGTTTTTTGTTTTCCAGTCACTGATGTGGATTTTAAATAAGACTGCTGAAGCCCTTTTTTTCCCTTTCAAGCTGCAGTAATAATGAAATCACTGCTAGAATAATGTTTACATGTTCTTTACATGCTTCTTTTCCACCCATGAACTTGTCATTTGCTTTCTCTGTTTATGAAACAAAAGAAATAGGTAGAGTTAAGCAGGACTAGATTCAGGATTGCACTGGGCATTGGAGCTCAAAAGTAGAGTATTTACTCAAATAGTGGTTAAGACAAAATTTTTTAATGGCGCTTAGTCTCCTAGATATTATTGCTGTGTATGAGGGAAAACAAGAAAAACTTACATACAGCTTAGTAGAAAACAGCAGTTTAAGGTGTCATTCCCAGTGTGATTTCAGAAGTGCGAGGTAGATATTTCAAATTTCAGTGCTGCTTGCAAAGAATAGAGTGTTCCAAGAGGGTGTCTGAGCATTACCCTGGAGACACTGAGACACTGTGATACCAAACAGATCAGAGAGAGGCTGTGTTTCAGGATACAAACTTCCCCATGCAAAAACTCTGTGTAAATAAGATTGCATGAACCCCAGCTTCTTTTGCCTCTTGCAGATCACTCCCCAGTGCAGACCCTGAAGGTAAAGGTCACAGGAATGTGCATCTTACGGCAGTGGAGGCCAGTTCATATTCTGTTCTCCAGTCCTTTGTACTGAAAGGGAAAGGGTAGAGCATGTAGCATGTTGAGTGACTACGATGTCGCTACAAAAAAATTATTTTATTAATGACATTCAATATGGGGCACTTTACCAGCTGAATACCTCCTTTTTAAATGGGCTTAACAACTGGCAAGCTCTGGAGGATGCTTTAGAGCATCTTTTCTCTTCTTCCTGTGCAACAGCATCCTTCAAGTCTGACCCAGCCCATGGTCAGGGTGCCAGATCTCCTTCATTAAGGGATGTTAAAACACCATGTCAGTATCTTTCTTGTGCCACTCTGGTTAATAAAAATGTTAAAGCATAAGTTTGTTTCAGATGTTGTCTTCTTTCCCAGAGCTGGGCTTATTTTCATTCTTATTAACCCATTAGCTTTTATCCTAATTGAAGGACAGTTCCAAGCAAGGCACACACAAATAAAGTGACATAATACACATACGCAGGCTGCACAAACAAAATTCATTTGGGCATTGTCTACAATATATGTGTGGCTTATCTTGGAAGTCAGTACATTTTAAATATGTTTTTCTGTGAAATATATTCTCATGTTCCCTGATTCATGCATTTTTGTCACTTCTTTGATTTTTGAAATGTGGTGAAACAAATTTCTTTTATTCTAAAACTCAGGGTACAAAATATTGTAAACAATTTTTATGAGTGATTAAACTGTAAGAAACAGATTTTCCTTGAATAATTTTCTGCCACATAGTTACAACTGACCAATGGAATTGTCATTGTGGGTTTTGTTCATTGCCTTTTACCACTTTTACAGGCAAGAACATAAAGTCCTTTATATGATCTTCCAAAAGTAGCAAGTGCTCAGTTGTTTAAGTTACATGAGTTGCTTAAGTTTCTTAATGATGATAAGTTATTTGGCTCCATAGGAGAGACCATCCCCATTCTGATGGAACAGTTGAAGCAACGGGTAGAAATAATATGAGACAATTAATGCTCCAGTCCTGTCCTAAACAGATCCTGACATTGTTGTGCCAGTGGGTATTTATAGCATATGTTTTCAAAATATATTCACTTTGGTGATTTTATTTATAAAAGTACATTCCAGTAATAAATTAAATTGCAGCTATTGCACACACAGAAATATTTACAAGTATAAAGGAGTTCATGGTTTTGATTCACTCCAAATATTTGTAGGAAGAGCTTCCTAGTTTATTAAATTCTTCAAAATGATCACATCGTGACCAGCTAGCATACTTGACTTGTCATGTGAATTATTTACTGAAAAGGCAGATATTTGTCTTTGTCCAGATCATTTGCATCATGTTACCCTGTACAGAAGTTCCTCTCAGCAGGAAGGTATTCAGGATTTATCCTGACCTTTTCCTCTCTTTCTTTTCACGTATTGCAATTCTAACTGCATTATATATTGTTAATGCTCATCATTAACAGTTTTAGATTCTTAATTGGCAAGGTCAAACTTTCACTTGCATTAAGTTGTTTGATGTATTTGGAATGTTTTGTTAGTTTGTTGCAAAGGTGAGTGTAAAATATACAGTTGAGATATCTGTATTATAATTCTAGAGTTAGTGAGGCCTGCTTTTCTCAAATCTTATGCACTTTTTGTATTTTAATCTGTTTTTAATGTAGAAATAGCAATGATGATCAAAAATGGTACCATAAAACATATTACCATAGTAGGTAAATTAAAATTGATTTGGTGTATTTTGGCTGAGTTTTCGTTTTTTGTTTGGTTTTTTTTTTTTCAATTACTGAACTCTGACCTTCCTCTCTGAGCAGGTACTTTCAGGCATTTGGTTGCATTATATACCATGATATACCATGTGTCTGAGAGAAAGAATTTTTATTATGTTTAGAGCTGTACAAAACTGGGAGAAAAATCTGCTTTGTGACCTGACAGGAACTTGGGATCTGACTAAGCAGGAATATGTATTAAATCTTATCCTTGATCATAGGTACTTGTGCAAAGTAACTGTTTCAAGATTCTTCTTCCTTCACACAAAGTCTAGATATGAAACAAACTTTAGACAAAATGCTAGGATCTTGCTCAGGGGAAAATTGCTGTAATATACCACAGACGATGCACTCAAGAAACCTGGTATATCCCTAACAAACTCTTTTCATCTCCCGTCCTCTACTGTGTAAGTTGAACATTGCACGTTCTATTTTATTTTATTTGGATGTACCAAGAGTATCTTGAGCTTTTATGTGACTCTTTATTTTATTGATCCTCTCTGCACTCTTAAAAATAATGGGCTTTTAGTATCCCAGAGCAACTAAAATTTATCTTTTTTACTTTCTTGCTCATTCTTTTTAAAAACACACACATTTAGTGGATAACCTTTTATATATTCAGAAATCATCTGCCAGTTGTTAACATCAAAAAAATCCCAGTCCTATCTAATTACTTTGTTAGGGAAAGGGCACATACGCTGTAATACACTCTCTGTTTTCTGCCTGCTACCAGGCTACTGTTAAATATTTTTCTTCTATCTTTGTTGGCATAATGTTGTGAGATAGGCATGTAGGTTCTCCTTGTGCTGATGAATTAAAAGTCCACTTTCAGTGAGTAAGATTAATTATCCATTTAACCAAACCTGGATTCATTCTATTGGGGCAGGAAAGAGTGGAGAGTGGGATGCTGGAGAGATGCAGGTGGGAAAAGAAAGAGGCAGAGTGCCAGCTAGGCTGCAGTATTCAGTTACATGTGAAATGATTTGTAATTCTGAGTAATCACTTAGGACAAGCCCTTGCGCCATTTTATCTGTACATGACTCTAGGCCAAAGTCAATACTCATAGTAAAATAATGAGATGAAGCTAACTGAGCCCCTTTATTAATGCTCCAAGGACCAAATCTGATGCTTAAGCTTCTCCCATGGAAAGTATCCACTTCTTCCTAAAAATGAATGAGTGGGTCATGATGGCTGGTAGTAACTAGGATTTTTACCTCCAAAAAACATGGAAAATTTCTTTTCTTATTTGTGCACCATGTCATGATTTGCCCAGCTGCGCATGAAGGCATATAAATTTTGCATTATGTGTAGACTAATTAGAGAAATGTCTCTCTTTCTTAATCATTTTTCCTGACTTGGAGAGATGAAAAAGAAAACCCACACAATGAAAGTCCAATAAACCAGAAGGAAAAAGCAGTACACTATTTGAGATGTGTGGTTTTATTCTTACTGCTGTTGACGCTATGAAGACATTCAACTACCCAAGGAACTGCTTGGCAAGGAGTGTTCCCTCACAGTTGGGTTTTTTGGGGGGTTTTTTTGGAAGTGTAGAGTCTTGATTTTGGCAAAGTCTTAACTTTTTGCAGTCGCCACAAGGGGGTGGAGCCAGTAGCCATGTGGTGTGGCCAAGACCCAAATGTTATTTGATACCATCTCAGGTCATTGCAGTGGGGCAAGGGACAGGGACTCTCTTGCTTCAGAAAAGAAGGGTGTCTCTTTCCAGTGGAGCAAGAGCGGCAGGCAGAGCAGTGGGGGACTGCTGATCCTGACCATGGGGAGTGGTTCGTGTGTGGTTGGGTTGAGCTCCACACTCTGTTTTGTACACTTCTGTTATTAGTTGCTGTTGCTGTTTGTTTTCTTACCTCATTACTTTTTCCAGTAAATTGTTCTTATCTCAGCCTGTGATCTTTGCCTTTTGTGTCGCCAATTATCCTCTCCAGCCACCAGGGGGGGAGGAGAAGCAAATCAGCGGAATGGGGTTTTGGAGTCTTGGGGCAGGGGCCACTAAATTGGGGAGTATGATTCCTAAACCACATGTAGGTGTATTATCCAAGGAGGTTTTCATACTGCAGCAACTGGCAATTTTATTTACAGCACCACAAAAATATATTCTTTGCCCTCGTTTCTTTCCTCTGTGGTTGTTCGTGATTTGAAATCCTAGTCATCAATTGATCTCTTGCCCTGGGACATCCAGTTGCTCATCCACAATTTTGTAGCTTGAGATTCTCCCATGGTGCTACAGCTTTCTGTGTAGTCTTTAGAGCTTTGCATCCTGATAGATCTCCGATTTTACAGCAACAGGCACTGGCATATCCCAATCTCAAAATATATTAGCATATGTGAAATGGTATGTGATTCTTCCATAAATATAACATGGCCACAAAATTTAGCAGAATTATATTACATAAAATCAAAGTCTTTGAATAAAATATTGGATTTTAGTCCCTTTAAGCATGCATTTTTTCCAAGTGACCATAACAGAATCAGTGAACTAAATTCTTTGGCATTTTAATCAAGCACATCTGAAAATCTTGCTTGCTTTTAAGAGCAAGAATCAATGTAACACAAGCTGATGCAAGATCAGCTTACAGATGCAAGATGGCATTCCAGATTCAAACACAAAACTGCCAAAACAGCACAACAGTTTGAGCTTCACAAACTCAGATGAATCTAAAACTTTTAAAAATTATTCAAGTATCCTAATTAAAAGCAAATGTCTGATTTCTCACAGTATGTCAACAATTTTGAATAGGAGACTGAAACTCATGATAAGCTTAAGTTTCCACCTTCCATTCCTAAAAAAGGAAAGGTTACAATTAGGAGCCATAAATTTTGCATGAAACTGATGAAATCTGAGGTGATTTCTTTCCACTGGTCCCTGACAAGTGCCAGAATTTGGAAGGATAAATAAATTTTCTTTCAAAAAATATTGGTTTTAACTAATAAGTATTTCTCAAAAGTCTATTCTCTTCAGCAAAAAGAAGTAAAAAATAATTATTTTGTGAAAGAAATAAGTTTCCTGTTCATTTCACCATTGTTACATTTCACTGATTTTTCTTTTGATTTGCAAAAGTAATTAAATAATTTTCCATTCTGTACCAAGTTGTTCTTGCCATGCCCTAGCAATGAGTATAAGCATTTGTATCACCCTTTTCTGGATGATCCTCCTTGCAGTATTATGCTTCCCCATGTTGGCTGAACGTGACACAGCGTGTGCCCAGGTGGCCAAGAAGGCCAAGGGCATCCTGGCCTGGATCAGCAATGGTGTGGCCAGCAGGACCAGGGGAGTGACTGTACTTGGAACAGTCCCCCTGTACTTGGTACTGGTGAGGCCACACCTCAAATCCTGTGTTAAGTTTTAGGCCCCTCAGTTCAGGAAGGGCACTGAGGTGCTGGAGTTCACAGAAGAGCGACAGAGCTGGTGAAGGGTCTGGAGCACAAGTTTGATGAGGAGCAGCTGAGGGAATTGGGATTGTTTAGCCTAGAGAAAAGGGGGCTCAGGAGACACGTTATGACTCTCTAAAACTGCCTGAAAGGAGGTTGACAAGATAAAATAGCCTCAGATTACACCAGGGAAGGTTTAGATTGCCTCTTAGACAAAATTTATTCATCTAAAGTGTGGTCAGGCACTGGAACAGGCTGTTCAGGGACATGGTGGAATCACCATCCCTGGAAGTGTTCAAAAGACATGTGGATTTGGCACTTGATTTAGTGGTGAACACTGTGGTGCTGGGTTAGCAGTTGTATTCAATAATCTTAGAGGTTTTTTCCAACCCTAACAATTCTATGATTCTAGCATTCTAAGAATCATCACCTCATGTGGCACCAGTGAGGACCATATTTCCATTCAGAGCCTGCACTGATTTTTGATCTGGATTCCTTCTGTAAGAAGGCCTGAGGAGGCCATTTTGTAACGGATTTAAAAGTATACACAGAGTGATTAGAGAGGATCCAGTAAATCCAAGAGGAACAACCAATTCCATAATCTGAATTTGAGAAAGAATTTTAATGGATACAACCTGTTCTGAAATTTAGCAATAGTCTACTTCAATTCTAATCAAATGCTTGCTTAATTAATTGGATGTAAAAATTAATCTGTGTTTATTTTTCTAGCGTGGCACATTATGGAAGATTTTCATAATGTTATTTCATAGCGTGATACTTTGGAACAAAAGAAAGGGTGGACTGTTCTGACAAACATGATCTATTCAGTAAATGCACTGCAACTTTAGGAAACAAACAAGCATTGTTTAAAACTTACCCATTTTTTCCTTATCTTGTTAATAGAAAGAAAACATGAAAGCAGAGCAGTACAACATGTTTTGTGTGAGGTGGAGAGAACCAGGATTACAGGAAAGAAGCCAACATGGATCACACAAATTTCTCATGTAGCTTAAAATGAAGAAAAAATTATCCCACAAAAGTAAACTGTGAAGTCTTGCATAGCTTTTATGGGAAACCACAATGTTTTAATTGAGTTTTCTGCCAAAGCAGAAGCAGTGCTTGACAAGACTTTACAAAGAAGAATAAGTTTGTAGGCCCTTATACATAAGTAAAACACCAGAAATCAGATAAAAGTTTTGCACTTTAGATATGGAAAATATATAACTGTGTGTCCTACCTTGAAACCAGAATTTTACCAACAAAATGTCTTTCTATCTATATAGCTCAGGAAATCTTCTTTCCCAAGCCTGAAACACATAATTCCCTGAATATCTTCTACTGAGGAAGAAACTAGTAATTTGATTAATGGTAAATAAGTCTCTCTGGAGAGGAGTTAGTAAAAAAAATACTCTCTTTAAAAATTTTGTATGGTGAGTTAAAGTGATTGAATAATTGATTAGAAAATTACAGTTAACTTTGGGAGACTATTGATACAGACCTGGCTTTAAAAAACCTGTTTGCAAAAGGCCTACTAGCCATGAAGGGGAACACTGTATAATCCTTCAACAAATGGGTTAAAACCCACAGAACGGCATAATCCAGGGACTAAAAATTTATCTCTCAATTTTGTCTTCTTCCTGGTAAGAAACTAAGAGACAGCACTGTCTTGGTGCGAAAACATCTATGTGGGGCAAATGCATCTAGGTCATGCAGAAAACAGTATGTTGCCATAGCTATCATTAGTGTAATACACTTCACAGCAAGTCCTACTGTGAGCTAAATTCAGGCCCAGTGGGTGCTGCACTATTGACTTCAATGAAGCTGCACCTGCTTATGCCCTGTCTGAACCAGTCCTTGTGTCTACAATAAGAATAGTATTTCAATCACTGCCATTCACTGAACACTATTTGAACTGCCTCTCCGTGTGAATTCCTGCTATAAAATATCTGATGTGCAGAAGCTGGCTCTTCCTTCCCACCCTGTTTGCCCTCCTCTCTGTCATTCCTCAGAGCAGACCTCTTTCTGGCAGCACTGATCCAGTCACTGAGGCAGACAAAAGTCACAGCCAACGTGAAGGATGATTATCTCGTGCATGAGAAAGCTATTTTGGCTGCTGACACAAAGTTTGGTTGCTTCTAAAGAGTACCAGGGGGCACACATTGGCATTTTTTCAGTGTACAGGCCAGTACCCATTTGTCTAAATGTTGTCAGGTAGTTCATAATCTTAATTTTGAGAGAAAAATTTGTTGCATACCCATTTTCTCCATATACTTTTTAACTGCTAGAGTACATTAGAAGCATTAAATGTCTTTCTGACTAAGAACAAATAATTGACATTTAAAGATGTCACCACCTGAGAACTAGGCTGTGAGAGTGACTAATGGATGTTTCTCCATCTGCTCAATAAGGACATCCCACCACTGACATGTTCCTCTAATTGTATTTGATACCTGTAATTATATTCCTGAGCATTTCTTTCTTCTTGGTTGCACTTTCTGACTTGTCTCAGTCTCTCTCAAGTCCTGCTTCATCTTACTCTGCACCTGGTCTCCAGTTCTGAATGGATTGTTTCACTTTTTCATTTTTTTGCCTTTCAAAAGCTTGAAAACAAATCCCGAGTTGACTGCCACCATGGTGACATGTGGTAAATTCACTGTTCCTCCTTCCTGAGAAGTGAGGAAGACTTCAGCTCCCTGCAGGTTGGTTATCCCTGCAGTCTCCCTTACATGGCACAATAGCTATGGTAACATCTGCCAAACATGTGGAATCCAGTCCAGCATAGCAGAGATGGAGGAAAGAACGGGAGAGCAGCTGAGTTGCAGCCTGCTTGAAACCTTCTCAAGCAGACTTTGTTCTGATGTGCAGGAAAAGGATAATTTCTGTCAGAGAAAGACTCTAAACTTTGTTCTTCCACTTCCCAGGTAAATGCCATAGCTAGCAGACTATCATGAAGAAGACAGAAATCTTGTTCTCTTCCATGCCACACAGGTCTTAAAAGGTAAGCGTAAGTTAAGTTTCCTGAATTCACATGATATATTTGTGAGAACTTCATTGCTATGAATGCTCTGCCCATGAATGAGAAGCACTTAATAGCCTGGAAACTGCCAAAAAAATTAAGCCTAGTAACAGACAGTGTTATCTTGCCTATGTCACTGGCTGATCTATGTTAAGGAGTCATATTTTTAAAAGACCATAGAAATATGAATGCATGTGACTACTGTGTGATTTTTGGAAACTACACTTTTCTGTATTTGAGAAACAAGAAAAGTATTGGTTTTTCAGTAGGGATTTTTACCTAATTTTTTAGTGGTTTTAAAATATTTTTAGGAAGCTTCTGGCATTTTTAGGAAAAGTTTTTAGAGCTCTTGTGCCAGAGCACTGCTCCTTTTCTGGAAGCTGCACATATTCTCTGTCAGCTACTAACCTCTGACATCTGGTCTTTTAACCGGGTTAAAAGCATTTTTGATACAGCATATGAGGAACAATGACCTTGAGACTTTCAGCTGTGATGTCTTCTTGGAGCTACATGTTTCAGTTATGACCTTTTGGGGAGTATTTTGTTTCCATAAAGCTGAACTCTTAAAAAAATGGAAAATTGTTTGAAAGAAAACCTAAGCCAGTGCTTCATGGCAGTTTAGTTGCTGACAGGTGAACTTCTGTAAAAATTGCACGTTGAAGGTTATCAGCTGAAGACTGGTTGTCAGAGGCTGTCATTATAGTATGACATCACAGTAATTCTGTGTTTTACCTTGGACTTACTTTTTCTGTACCATTTGTTTCTTACAGCAGAATACTGCTGCATTGCAAGTAATGGGAAGAAAAGCATAATTCAGTGGATTGCATTCTTGTGGGGTTATAACCTAAAAAGAAATGTAACTAAAAGCTACAGGATCTTTCAGATACGATTACTTCTATAAGTCTGACAGTTCTAATGTTACTCAGTAGACATTCTGAATTTGAAATACTCAGGGATACGGTTACTTACATTTTAAGCTGGTTTATCTCTGTATGGTCACCTTGGCAACACAGAGGGATGGAAAGAATGCATAAAAAGACTCCGCTTCTCAATAAATGTTTATCATGCAATTGCTTGCATTTACAACTTGATACAACACTTTGCTAAATCCAGACTGGGCAATGCTGTTTAACTTAGCTGCAAATGTACAAAACATCCTACTGAATATTATTTCTTATATGAGCAATGAAATCAATAGCACAACAGAAATATCAAAAGCTTACTGTCCATAGCTTGACAGTATTTCATAGAATCATAAAATTATCAAATTGGAAAAGACTTTTAAAGATCATCAAGTCCAACCATCAACCAGCACTACAACTGTAATCCCTAAACCCTAAACCATCACCCAGATCCAGACACCTCTAAAAATACCTCCAGGGATGATGACTCCATCTCCCTGGGCAGCCTATTCCAAAGTCTGACCACCTTAACAGGCAAATTTTTTTTCTGAATATCTATCTGAATCTTCTATCTCATTTTAAGGCCATTTTCTCTGGTCCTCTCACTGCAGGCACAACAGAAAAGACCAGTCCCACTTCACCAGAACCTCCTCTCTGGAAGTTGTAGAGAGCAATGAGATCCCCCCTGAGCCTCCTCAAGACTAAACAAACCCAACTCCCTCAGCTGTTCCTCATCACACAAGTTCTCTAGACCTTTCATGAGCTTTGTTGCCCTTCACTGAACACGCTCCAGTGCTTCAGTGGCCTTTTTGAAGTGAGGGGCCCAAAACTGAATGCAGTTCTCAAGGTGTGGCCTCACCACTACTGAGTACAGAGGGATGGTCACTGCCCTGCTCCTGCTGGCCACACTATTTCTGATACAGGCCAAGATGCCACTGGCCTTCTTGGCCACCTGTGCACACTGCTGGCTCACACTGAGCCCAATGTTGACCAGCGCCCCTGAGACCCTTTGTGCTGGATAGTCACTCTTGCCCCAGTCTGTAGTGCTGCCTGGGATTGCTGCAACTCAAGTGCAGGACCTGGCCCCTGGCCTTATGGAGCCTCACGAACATTATCCCATTGACTGAGTCTGTCCAGATCCCTCTGTAGAGGGACAGAGACCAACGAGAGAGACTAAGGTCTCTCTCCTTCCCTTGAGAGACCAACACTCCCACCCAGCTTAGTGTCATCAGCAAATCTACTGAGGGTGCCCTCAATTCCCACATCCAGATCATCAACAGATAAGTTAAAGAGGACTAGATCAAATTCTGTAGGATTTCCGCACTGCAGTTTTTAAGTCCCAGTAAAGTTGTCTACTACGTATTACAGACAAAACTTTTACAACATTTGGATATGGCTTTTATTTTCAGTACTTAAAAGAAATTACTAATGGTAGTCTGGAAACTATTAACTTAGAAAGGAACAGTTAAAGGTGTTTGATCCTCCTTTGATGAAGTGTGAACACTAGACCTCTTTCCAGAGGTGTAATTGTGATTCTTCTCTGAAGGGAGAGAAGGGAGGGAGTGAGGGGGGAATCAGTTTCTATAACTTTAAGGGAAATTATTTCCGGTGATCAGTTTTATTAGCTATTAGTAAATGTTACTCTTCACATTTCCATTTCACTTGACTGCTGTCAATACTATATATTATATCTGTCAAAAATGTCAGATATGAGTCTCAGTGTTATTCAATGGACCTACATTTTCCTTTAAAAAAATACACAGCACAAATAAATGCAAAAATCCAGAGGCCTGGTGTACATACAGGGTGCTAATACTAGGTCATTCTGGAAAATAAACAAACAAAACACAAACCCATACTTTCAGAGTGAGTTTTTACTGGAGAAGTTTCAAATCACGCAGGTGTGAGGAGTTTGATCCAGCACATGGAGCCCTAGGGCTGATATTAACATATCAAAATATAGCCTGCCAGTCTAATCTTTAAAAGTTTATATTCCATATAGAAAAGCCAAGGGGAAAAAGAGAATTGAGACAGACAAAGGGAAGTGACTTGTTTAGACTACACAACAGATTAATGAAAGAGTAATATAACACAAGTCTCCTGCTTTCTGAGTTAGTGACTTGTTAGCTCTTGCATGCAGTGCAATATCCTAGATTGAAGTATGTGCAAATATTATGGATCAGTTTAGGAAGAATTTTACATCCCCTTTATCAATTTCTTCTGCATTTTAATACGTGGAGATATGGAGAATCAGATCCAGAATTTTGGACTGGTTCAGCTCATAGTACCTATAAAAGTACAAGAAATCTTTGGGTTTACCATTTGCTTTTAGTAATTTTCTGAACAGAACAGAAAATTAATGCAGAATAATTGGGACAACTCCACAACCCTCAAGATTCTCTCATGCTAATAAAATGTAGTCCTAAATTTTCAATAAAATTTTTGACTGCTTTAAAATGCAAGGATATTTATGTTACAGGACTTTATATTCTCTTACCAGTCCTAGCAGAATTGAAGATGAGTGATTAACAATGATGTTAAAGATTATTTTTGTGCAATAGTATTCTCTTTTTTTGTCATAGACCAGTTCATAAAGAATGCGTCCTTATCTGTCAGTACTTTGGATATCAAATTTGAAAGTTAAAGCTTGCTTTGTATATGAAAGGTACATCTGAGGCATTCTTGTGCTAGATTTTGTTAACAGTCCTGTAGCAATACCCTATGACAAAGCTACTTTTTTAAACTTGTAGATAAAAAAATCTGTGAATCATCATTTCCAGTGGAGCTGGCTACACAGGTTTCCCAGGCTTTAAACTTATGGAATCTGGACTTTGCCTGCAGAGTTTTGTTGGGCTAATATATTAATGCTGTTATCAATTGACATGGAAATTTTGCATATGTTTTTTATATACAGATATATATACACACACATTTATACAAACATATTACACACATGATATATGCTATTTTGGATTAATTGCCTGCTGAATCTATTTGAAGATACAGAAGAAACTCCAGAGGTTTTTTTCTGTATACATACCAGACATACTATTTTAATTTTAATCATGTGGATTCTGAAGAGAAATGTGCTTCTAGGTTTACCCTAGCCTCTCTCTGGTGACAAATAATATAAGCTCCCAAATGTGTTTTGACCTTCATAGGCTAAAGGCCAAACCTTCAAAGAAGGGCTTCTAAAAATCTTCCAAAGGAGGCAGTTTACCACAGTGCCACAACTTATAGTTCAGGTCCGTTTGAACACCTTTGACAGCAGATGATAGCTAAACAAAACCAGAATATGAAAAAGATCCCTGTAAAAGATCCTTTTAGGCTACTCTTTTAAGAAAAATAAAGGAAATGCTCTAAAATAACTTCCTTCACACAATCAGATCAAGTTAATCTGTATAAATTTAGAAATTCCATCTTTGATTCCTCCTGCTCCCCTTCCCCCCCAAAAAGTACCAGGACAAACTACTTGTGACACTTGGTAACATTGGAGAGGGTCCAAGTACAGTCACACAATGTGTGTTTTTCAGGCACTACCACAGAGTCTCAGTACAAAGGGGCAAAACTGATGGCAGAAGACACAAAAGTACCGTCTGTTCCTCAGGGTTCTGCCTCTGAATTAACTGCAAGGCGATGTAATTTTCTAGCACTGTGGGGTGAATGGACTAAACTCATGTTATTCAATAATTTTGTTCTGATTGTGCTTGAGAGTGAGAAGCCTAAATACGATGAGGTGCTAACAATTAAGGTGCTAATATTAAGGGTACCCTCAAGAATTTACAGTCTACAGATAAGTATGTGCCTGGAATGGACACTATAAATCATCTAGTCCAACCACTTTCAGCCAAAAAGTTTGGGTACCAGACACCTATTCAAAAATACATTAAGTTAGAAAAGGGAATTCCCATTATGCAACTGAGGAATGGGAAACAAAATGTGACTTCTGAACTACATTTGAACTTCTGAGAATGAGCTTAATGTTTCAGACACAAAAATATATTTACTGGTTTTACTATCATTTGCTAATAACTAAGTTCCAATAACATAGGCTTTACTGTGCTTGGCTAGCGCTTCCATAAAGTTTCGAGAGAAAAAGGCATTCAGTAATAAATAATTATTCTTTTCATACTGTTTGGAAACTGTAGAAAGAGATGCATTGCCACTAAGGCAACAATTTCTCATTCTCGTATTCATGAAAATTGGATCAGTAACATCTGGAAGTTCTTTTGGTTCTGTCTGATAAGTACCTAATGGTCTCAAGCACTAGGTCATCCTCTAGTGTTTGTAAAATTGACTTTGACAGAGAGACATCTTGCAGGAACAGATTTTACATGGAAGTAGATAATTCCTACTGTCAGTTAGAATGGCTTTTCTCATAGTACTTCAAAATATGTAGTGCCAGAAAAAGTTATTGAATTAAAATAATTAGACAATTTTAAGTTTATTAAACCTTAAGAAATTATTCAATAACATTTACATTATTTTTTCTAACTTGTTTTATTTAGTTTCCAATTATTTAGGAGGAAACATTCAAAAATAGTTTTCCTATTGATCTTAGTAACCAAGCCTAATTTAAGCCAATCTTTTGTGTGTACCAGGGAGAAAACAGTATAATCTGTAAGCATATTAGGGACTTCTTTTAGTTCTTTATTCAGGCAATGAGGTATGTTTATTTTGAGCTTTGCTGGCTGCAACAATCCTTGTGCAGAGCATTTTGTTGATGATGAAAGAAGGATGATAGGGAGTATGAGAGCCTGGAGACAAAATAGTGGAGGTTTGTACCTGTATTTGATATTGCACAGTTGTCTGTAAAAATGTCTGCTACCTTTATTGAAAGTCTATTTCATAGCTATGCACCCCAGATCCACCATCTGTGTTCACAGTTTAAAGATACAAACTCTTTCTAGGCAGGGCTGGATTTCAGCCCATCAGAAACTCCAAATTTTGTAAGCCTCAGTTTTAGCTCTTACCTTTTACATCTGCCAGAAACAATCAGAAGAAAGCTTGGCCAATCTGACATGGCAAAATCGCCTCTTTAGCAGTGGGAATGAACTTAAGTTCTGCTATGGAATTTCAGGAACAGAGCACTGCCACCTGAGACCATTGTGAAAGCCAGCTCCTGAAGGCAAGCCTTCTGCTGGACACTGAATTGCTATGTGCTAGCAGGTCATTAAGGGATTGTTTGGGAAAGAGGTGATTTGCGTGCAGCCAAGTGAACTGAACATCCTGTTCATGGCTTGCATCTATTAAAATGAACTTTTGTCCCTCCATCTATGCCAATTTTCTCAAAGGAGCAAGGACTCTATGCGTTTAACAACCACGGGTTTATTTTTAAAATGCAAGCAGGAAATGTAAACAGCATCCGAGGCTTACTGTTAAGCTGCAGCCCTTAGTTTATTGGCTGAGGAATCAATCCTGAAGGATGCTGAACCTTCTGGCACTAGTCCAGACCAGCACTTCAGCACATGTCAACTTTAACACAAGGGGCCTAGTCCTATGATTAGAGTTAAGCATGTGTTTATGTGCTTTCCTGGCCTTCAGCCAGGGTGCTCAGCACTTTTCAGGATCATGTCTTCAAAAAGATGTGGCAGTATCTGAACTTCAAAGTGAAGTGTGACCTATCGATCCTAAATCACTTTCCACACATGCTAGATGGTAATACAAACTAGCCGGCTCAGGCCATATTCTCCTCACACCTTCCTTTGTCTCATGTGTTCAAGAGAAAGAAAAATGATTAAACATACTGTGGTCTTTTCTGCCCACATTGCATGTCTTGACTCTCATGAAATATCATTCAGAATAAAAATGTGGTGATCAGGCATGATGACCCACAATTAAGGGGAAAGAAGCACCTACATCAGATTAAACCCTGGTTTCTCTGTAACCTTTATGGTGAAATCTGCAGGTTTGAGTACTGACCCAGACTGCCATGACCTGTCAGTTCTCCTACAGTGAAGGTTGCTTTGAATGTTAGAGTTGAGGTTTGTAGATCATTATAGATTTTTTTTTTTTTTGTTACATCAGTGGAATAGCACTACTGCAAGGTTTATTACTAAATGTAAGAGGCACTTTCAGGATTAGCAGGAAGTGCAAGTCCTAACATCTGAAAGCAAAACCATAGTACTTATGGTCAATTCTGACAATTTCCCAGACGTTTGGTGCAGGAATATATTCCATTTTCCAGCAAACGTTCATTTTAGGATAGAGCTTTTCAAGATCAAATTATCTGAGTCTACTTACATTTCAATGTATTCGAGATACAGAGATAATATAGTGATAGATAATGGTAGCTAGTTTATCTGAATATTGGCATTGTTTTAATCTCTGAAGCCTGGATAAGGTTTTAGTTTTACCCACAGCCCACTAAGAAACACAGTTGTCATGGTTTTCCTCCAGTTCTACTTTCCCTCTGAAGGTATTTGTACACAAAAGAATAGTATTACATTCAACTGCTAAGTTAACTTGGGAAAATAAAAATGTCAAGAACAGCATTTCCAGACATAGACATTCATTTCTTAATACACATTGCCACCTGGGGAAACCTGAAGATACAGTATTTGCAATGAAATTTAATATAATAGCTCTAAAATTCATAATAGTTTCTAAAGTTTGTTACACATTATGTCCAAGACATTATTGATGTGTATTATTACTGATTTCTTAATATTGTGATATTTAAAATTTTTACAAAAAATATACACTTCTTAATGAAAGCAGTGAACATAAGGAACAGCAGGTAAATTAACTGAGCTAATTAGAAGAAAAACATTACACATTTATTTTGCATTTATTTACTAACTTATTTGCAGGTATATCTGTATTTATAACAAGCAGACAAACTTATCTCTGTTCATCATATGGAAACTTTTAAGAACTTCTAAAATATAAATATTTATTTGAGGAAAATATTCCAGCACTGTTGAAAGAGTCTGAGCAAGTAGCACTGTAAATTGCTGTGAGATCTTAATGTCAGAAAAGGCTTCTGAAAATTAAAGAGCTGCTGACACCTCATGGCAAACTATAAAAACCATTCTCAGCTCACACATCTCTACTATCATTTTTTCTACATTTGTTTAAAAACTGTGTCTTGGTTTAGTTGGTTTTTGATAGCATATGGGTCAAAATAAATTTGATAACAGTGCCAAGGAAACATTGTTCATTCAGTTTAGAAAAAAAAAAAAAAAGCCAGTGGAAATGAACTCTTAAGAGTACAGCTAAAAGGCTGGCTATTCCATCAATTGGTCTACACTAGTCATTAATAGGTGCACTTAGTACAATACATACTTATGTTCCTTTCGATATTATAATCCTCTCATTTGGGAGTTATTATCTCAGCTGTTTCAAATCACACAAAGCTGACATTCCATGTAAAAAGTTGTCAGCAAGTTACACTTTTTAATGGCTCAAAGCTGTTGAAAAGTTTCAAAGCTGTGGAACACAAAACAAAAAGGTATTTTTGCAATGCTTCTGATCTTTTCTCTCCTCCTACACCACACCTTTTTTTTGTGCAGTGTAGTATCTGTTCCCTCAGATGATATTTCCTGACAGAGACACCTTTCAATCTGCCAAGGGCTAAATGCATGCTGGAATGTAAGATAAAAATCCAAAATAAGAAAGAAAACATAATTCCCAAAGCAGGAATTTAAATGCTGGAAAAGACATTTTTCCAGTGTAAATAGCAGCTGAGAGTTTAAATGGACCATTTTTCAAAACAAAGTCTTCAACAATCAGTCTGGGAGGCATAAAATGATAGTTGAATAATTTTGGAAATTAATGACTTGCTTTCTTCAATAACGTATACCTGAGAAGTCAGCAGATATCCCTGTGGTTGCTTGGGATTTCTATACCTGCAAAAGCATTATGACCACTCAGGTCTGCAATCGCTGTAAAAATGTGTTCTGTACACCGCCAACCCAACTGCTGTTTTACCCTTACTGTGGGTACCGCTGCAGGTATAAGCTGTTTAAGGTAACTATCAGGCATTTATTTCTTTCTGTAAAATTCTCTTAGCATCTGCTTATACAGTGTCTTTTACTAAGACTTCTGTCTACCTAGCAAATTGATTCTGAATGAATCCTACCTACAAAATGCAGCTAAAGTACATTTGATACAACTTTACTTTTGGAAAAGCACCAAATTTGTTGGAAAAAGTTTAAGTGGGCTGCTGTATAAACTTCTGAGTATAAATTAGCTTCGCTTGATGAAATAAATTAACTTGTTACATCAGGAAAGGCTTCTGAAAATTACAGAGCCTCTGAGTTGAAATGTATTCCAGATAAATCAGTCTAATTGTGGAATATATCTAAAAAAATGTATTTAGAATCTGTAGAACACAGTTTGTACATACTGCATGATGGTCCAGTTTGGGATTTTCTTGGGAGAAATCCAGGAGCTGTTAACAACCTCTTGGACCATGCAATGTGGCAATAGCTTAGCAGCTGTGTAGTCCCTTTTCTTTGGACTGATATTTGGTTATCTAAGTTACTTTTAATAATATCATTATTAGTATTATCATTATTATTAATATTTTTGTGCTGTATTGTGCCTGGGCACATTGATCATGAGCAAGTATCACATTGTGGTAGATATTATATTCACAAACTAAAGGTATTTTCTTCCTGTAAGGGTGCTTCAAGTGTGGAGAGCTTTGACATACAGACTGCATTTGTTAATGAGTACCAATATTTACTCGATCAGCAATGAGGTCAGTTTGTCCAGGTCTTTTTACATAATGTCAAGGTAGTAACCTACATAGGCCCTCTCTGAACACACACTTCCAAAAGACTGCCAGTAATGCCTGGCAGTATGACACTGGTGTCTTTTCAACAAGAATATAAGAAACAGACTTAATTTCCTTCAATAAATTTCAAGGATTTGACTATCTCTATATCCTAGCAAAAAAAGGACCATCTTCAAAGATATGACTGCACCTCTTCTCAGGCCTGCATTTTACGGCCCACTCCTGTTGTGTCTATTAATTTCTGTTTTGCAAATTCCTATCAGGATACCTTTTCAGGAGAAAACTTTAGCTCATATTATGTTCAGCTCAGTTTAGGCACATGCTGAGCACTCTTGTCCAGACAGCACACTTTCTCTACATCAGGACCTAAACCTGGCTGAAATTCACTCTATCTGCATATCAAGGCAGCACACAGGAGCAGGGGGAACAGATTCAACCCACTTCTCCACAACATGAAGCCAAACATTTGAGTCCAGACCTATCCTGGCTACTTTCTCCAACCTGTAAAATATGTGAAGAGTAAATAAGAGTGAATCCCATGGCCCCTTTCTTGGCTCATCCATGAGGGACTCTCACCTCTGCCTATTTGCAGCAGCAAAAAGAAGCCCTCTGCTCTTCAGCTTTGCCCACCAAATTGGAGACTTCAGTAATATGACGTGTCTGTGCAAAGCCTTCTAGTTTGGTATAAATTTCAGTGACAAACACTGGCAGCAAAATTAATCTTGAGTAAATTAAAACATTTCTCATCAAGTTTCATTTACATGCTGGCTGAATATGCCTTGTTAATTATCAAGAATGAGAAAACAGATACACTAAGAAAGGGATAAAAAAATTTTGAAAATGCTTAATTTGAAAAGCTTCATGAAATAATTTTAGACAGTGTTAAAAAAATCTAATGACTAAAAAAAGGTATTTCAATTATTAGTTTTAGTGAAAATACATCCGAAAAGAACTCTTCCAAGCAGTTCAAATCCTCTATATTTTTTATCTGGAAGTTCTGGAAAGGGAAAAAAGATAATATTTAATAGGGAATTCTTTTGTTTGATCTTAACAAAACATTTCCACTGATCAGCCTTTCAGTTACTCTCCATCTAGTTTGGGTACTTGTGATCATTGGATCTTTCTGCCAACTTGGCTAGCCATGAAATAGTACTGTTGGCATTTATGGACCCCTTTATTAACTAAAAAAAATAAGATATAGCTTTCATGAAAATTCTCTGTAAGAGTAAATGAATAGTAAGTGCAAACATGCCTTTGTACAGTGACCTATTTCCTACTTTAGTAATTTAGCCTTGAAGGTAACTGGCACAAGGTAAAGCTGTATTTCTGTCATTTCTTCTCTGGACTTCATCGTGAACTATATAGTTCCATAGTTTTTGATTCATGATTTTTTATTTTGAGAAGGATTAGCCACTTCTTGCTTGCATTCTGCAGGGACTGACTAAGCTATTTTTTAAAGAAAGAATCCTAGAGCAATCATTAAAGGATTGTAAAGAAAAAAGTTTCTAGGTCCATTGTCTGTTATAAAGTTCCTTGAGCATGAAAGTGCTTCAGATCAATACGTTCTTTTGAGCCACTCTTTGCTGTCTTCGGGTACCAAGAGGAAAAGCAGGAACGATAACCTGAAATGAATATCACTGTTTTGTCAATGAATTTAGTAGTAATTGTGAATTCCTACAATTTTGAAGTATTTACATTTACCCTGGCAACTCTTGACTTCACCAGAAGCAGCAACCAGAAGAATAGGAGGCAATTTATAACTGCAGGACCTACATACCTGCAGTCATAAAAGGTTGTGGAATGAGAAGCAGTAGTGCTTTGTTGCTTTGAATAAGGAGAAACATATTTAAGTCCTTTTTCAGGTTTCACAGGACTATCACCTATGCAGTCTCCTCTGTGATTAGAATACACATTTACTGAATCATGCTAACAGACATCCATGGCAAGGGCCATACTATGTCAATTCCAAGAGGCCCTGATTCCACAGCAACAATTTTTCTATTTTTTTTTACCTGTTATTCTGTCATTGAAACAGTAAGTCCTGAGGGCACTTCTGTCATGATCACACCTAGCTGAATATGTTGAACATCTCCATCCTTTCACAGCAGCAGAAGTGGAGTAACCAACAAGGTCAACTTTCTCAAGCTACCAAGAGATCAGTCTGTACAGGGAGAGTACTTGCCAAAGTTGCAGCATTTGGTAGAGCCAGCTCATTTTTACAAGTTTAAATATTTTTCATTTTCCTACTCGGAAAGATGTTAATAAAAACTTTTATTCCCTCATTCCTTATTGTGTGTTTTACTATGAGAATCTTCATCTGCTCCAGAGAGTTCAACTGTGCATGGCCTCTGACAAACTTAAAGTCACTTTCCTACTGCTTGACTTTAGGAACTGTTTCTGCTCAATAGTATCAGAGGAAGAAATTGCCTCTTAGATGTATATTTAACCTTTGGAGGATTTAACACTTTATGGGACTACAGCATAAATCTTTGATCTCTAAGGTTGTCAAAGTTTGGGGATTAATGTTTTGTTTCTCCACATTAAAGGTATCTTCATTTAAATTTACAATACTCTCTTCATTGACTTTAGTGGCATTTTTCTTCCCATATCCAGGAATGCTTGCTCAGCTCATGCATGAGCTGGCTTTTGTTGACAGACTTCACAGGAAATGAAAGCTTAGACCCTAGATAATTGCCTTTAGCCTTTGATATGAATTTCTATAATTTCTGGATTAATGTAAAGTATCTAGGTCTATTGATGGTTCTTTTATAAACTGTATTTGTAGGTATAATTTAAATAATCAAACTACTACCTAATTTACTCCAGGTTTGAATTTTACAAACTATGCCATGTGGGAAAGGCTCCTTTGCATAGATTGCAGTCTCCAAAGAACAGATGACCTGATTGGCAACAAAGTGCTAGTGCTCTTTGCATTCACAGATGCTGTGGTATGTCCTCAAGGGTGTTTTTTACCTGCACTGTATTTCCCAACTTCAGTAGCTTCCTAGCCTGTTATCATGAACTATGGAATTTCACTGTCCAATTATTTCCTACTTTTCCTCTTAAAAAAATACATTACTGGCCTGCATTAAATTTTACAGGAGTTCACTCTTTTTGGAAGGAAAGTGAAGCAACCACAGCTTTTCAGTACAAGGATGATAATTTTCTGTTGCCTGTCTACCATCAAAGGCATTTATAAAAGAGTTTAAGCTATGCTTGAAATGTGTTACGTGAAAGGGCTTGCCATCTCCTGTTGCTTTCACCATATTAATGCATTTGCCAGACATTATTAATCCTGGCACTAGGAAGCTAAAGGTAAACCAATGCTTAAACTGTTCCAGTAATAGATACAAGAAGTATATTTCACCTTGTAATCTGCATATTAGAGCACTCCTTGTCTCCTGTGTGTGGTGGTGGATAACACACTATGGATAAAAACAAAGGTAAATGAAGCAACAGATATACTAAGCAGAAAACTTGCTGTACATTGGAGAGCATTAACCCCTTTTTTCCAGACCATTCAATTTTCTTTGCATGAATTCTGATTACAAAATAGTAAAAATAGTGCAAAATTCCTTCATAATGTTATGAAGGTTTTGCTAAAATACATGCTAATGTCTTCTATATCTCTTCAGTATTTTTTTCTAAGCACCACGTATTTGCCATTAATATTTTAGGCAGCTGTTGAAACTACTGATACAAGATGAATTTTTGATGAGATTGTAAAATATCTAACTTGACTGTAAGGATTACATCATATCCAACATGATTGCAGGGTTTCATTATGTGCAAAATAGATATAATCAGTGACCACACTGTCCAATCAAAACTACCTGTTTTCATATTACTGAACTCCCACAGACAAATAATTTCCAATACAGATTCAGAGCAAAAAAAATATATTTCCAAGAACTTTTCTGTAAATAATCCACAGACCACACTCATTCTCAAAATACTGTAAATGAAAAATACTAGGTACTCAGACAGCAGTGAGAGAGCAGAAGGTTTAGTTGACATTCATTCCTAGGAGTTTGGAACTTCCAAAAGCCATCATTCTACAACGTGTTTCAATTTTAAGTCTCCAGAGTCTCTATTACAAAGTCAAAATTAATAAAAAGAAAATAAAGGAAGCTATAATGTTGTTTAAAAAAACATGTGAAATGTAACACAAAAGCTGTTAAAATAACATTACTGTCCGACGCAAACCTTAAAATACAAGGGAATTCCAAACTAGGGCAGATGCAATAACCTTAACGCAACCCCGTTGTGCCTACCAATTGCATACATATGGTATGTAAACTAACCCGCTGTTCTGAGACCCTCTGCTAGAAGACCATATGTGCTGCAGTTGGTAAAGCACAGAGGAGCTGTGTGAGGAGTGCTTTGTCACTGCTTATACTAACTTTCTTCTTGGTCACATACACACCTTCACTACACCATAGCCTGTTTGCTTCCACATATCTGTTTTTCCCTGACATTCCATTTATTCTGCTAATTTTAATTTGGTTTGATCATTAAGATAAAAATCTTGGCAGTAAGATTTTCCTGCTGAACATTGTTTGACAAAATAATTGCATTAGTGAAGTTCCTGTCTCTTAATTGCAAGAATTTCACCTCAATAACTTTCTCATGTCCTCTAAAATAAATGGCATGTACCTTGCTTTGGTCCTGTCATCTCAGTGACAGTCACTTTCACCCAAATTCAGAGATGTTTGTTTGGCTCCTCCAAACTTCTTGATAAATCTGAAAAAAAATTCTATTTGTTCTAGATGATTTAGCAACAACTCTCTATCCAGATTATAACAGATTCAAGTTGCAATAGTTCACCATATTATACTTTTGTACTTTTCACCACTTTGACTATTCTCTAGGTAACTCAGAACAGATTAACATCATCCATTTTCCTGTAAGCAGCAAGGTAAACCAAGATGTATCTTTTACTCCATTAAGTATTGATACTTATCATTTATTATTAAAGAGGCTGCATTCCTTTTCCCACCATTTTGAATGTCTTTTGAAAATAATTTAATAGGTTTAATGTAATACCTCAGAAAGAAAATGCTATCCTCCTAGGACACTACACATGCCTACAAGCTCTAACCAGCATAGTAAATAAGTCCAGGTAAAGTATAGTGTAAAACACAGAAAAAACCGTTACTAATTAATAAATAATATACATGAAGTGTGCTCATGAGAGAATGCACACAAAACCCACAAATGAACTGTGGGACAGCAGATGGCAGAACATCAAGTTCAAGGCATTTAGACATTTTTGTGCTTTTTTGGTTACATTATCATGTATAAAAATCATTAAAAGGGATAAAAAGGGCAACAAATAGTGTTCTGGAACTCTGTTTATCTATCTAGCTTCCAAAATCCTTCACTGAGTGCTTATTTCAGCACTCACTGCAGGATGGAGATTGTACAAAGGTGGTTTTGTTTTTCTGTAGTCTCAGGACTTTCCTGGTGCTGGATCAGTTAGGCTGGAAACGGAAGCAGCCTCAGGCACTTTGCTCTAGGCTGCTCTAATTTAAGACAGTTACCAAAATCCTCTAGGGGCCAATTTATGGGTAAGGTGTCAATGAGAAGTATGAGCTGTATAGCCTCCCCTCATGGAGTGGTGCAGAACTCTTGCAGTGCCTCCACATGAGGGAAGGTTTCCTTTGTCTTGGTGGGATCCTAAATGTTAATCAGGTCCGCATGTGCACACTTCAGGGGAGTACTGGATCCTATCCACCTGTGTCCAACCCAAGAGTGCAATCAGGACATTTTGGTAATCAAAACTAAGAAATGTAATTGTGTAAAACCATAGGATTTTTTTCAGGAGAGGAGAAGGGAATGGAATATGTTCTATTTCTTTCAGGTAGAGTGTCACAGTTCTTTTTATTTTGGGGAATGAAAAGATGGTAGGACCTACTGATCTCAAGCTACTATATTTGTGCAACTAAATGTATCTGTCACAGTGTTCCAGAGAAAGTAAATGACAAGCAGGATTTATGCTGACCTTCTACGATAAGAAATAGCATGCAAAAAAGTTTTCTCTGATTTTACACTGTTTTAGACTCCTGCAGACTCTCTTTTCACTCCAGTGATTCCCCTCTTTTGCTGATATAGTTTCATACAGGCTACAAAGAGAAAAAGGATACTCAGATTTTTAGAACAAAATCTATTAAAAGCCATGGAGAAGAAGCCAAGGTCAGAACCATGTCTAGTAATAAATGGAGCACCTAAACAATGTAATGTTTGCTAATTTTATTTCTTTGTAAGTAGGTTTTCTTGCGAATAGTTGATGATTGTGCCTTTAGTATCAATATTTTTGGTTGTTCTGTCAATCTTATAGGGTTGAATTGAACTTAAAATAGAAATCATTACACAGAAATGAGCATCTCAGAAGTTTAGGTTCAGTGTCCATCTTAGATTGAAAAGCATGAAGGATTCCTGGCCGGGTGGAAGCTGCTAAGATCCTGTTGACGTAATGTTGAATTGAAGTAGACCCTAAGAGAAGGAATAGTTTCAAAGAACAAAATATCCTTCATGAAATGTTTGGTTCTTATCCAGGTTACTCCTGAAGTAAGTTTAAAATTAATTTGCATTCTTTTAAGAATGTTGTTCTACTTATCTGCCTACTTTTGATGGCCTGAAGTAGACTATATCAGCAAAGAATAAATTTTTGGCCTTGGAAACTAATTCACAGAGGATAAGATTTGAGAGGTTTTAGTTTTGTATATGCCATTATATGCATGAAACAGGTAACTACATCTGGGAGCAATAACCTTATGTTTTTTGCAATCTCAGTCATAAAGATATGCTAATCATGGATTAGCTTCTTTATTTCTTAAAAAATAGCCATATCTGATGATAAAATAGTGTAGACAGTAACCTGACAGGCATTGTGCTAGACGAGATGCGCTTTTTAGTCAACTTCCTTTTTATTTTCAAACGTTTCTCCTTTCACTCTTGTGGCCTATAGCTGTGCAAGTGGATAAGTGGCTCTTTCAGATCTGATGCCAACATCAGTCTGCAAATTGGCAGATGGTGCCATGAGGCGAGGCTGTTAGTTGGCAAGCCCCCCACCCCCTGCCCTGCAACCAATTTAGCTTCTTATGTTGGCATGGATCCTGCCATCCTGAGCCAGTGCCCAAACTAGGCCTTCTAGTGTGTGACTCAATATGCTACTGCTTAGCCCTAGGACAGCTAATCATGTATTCTTTCAAAATTTATGTGAATTAATTAGGCACTGTGGGCAAGGTCTGAAGGGGAGAAAGTGCATGGTCCTACTAAGCAGAGCAAAGGAGAAAAGAATTCCCTGGTAAAACAAAATGCCTTCCCCTTCTGCCAGTGGCTAAGCACTGCCCTTTATTTACTCCTACATCACCTTGCTGTTGAGCAAGATCAGGTTTGTTCTGCTGGGTACTCATTAAGTTGCAACATATTTGTTTTGTTAATTGGCACCAACATTCAGGATTTTTTTTTTCCCCTGGCAAATATAGATCTTCTTGGCAATTGTGCACCCCAAGAAAAGAAGGAAGTGGAAAACCCAGTGCCATATAAGTGTAATTAGCTTTAACTGGAGAAACAGAAGTTGGAGTTCAGACAAGCTTGCTGGCTGAGTTATAGGGGAAACTTTATCAGGAAGTGCTGCTGTGTCAGTGGGAAAGAACTGTAGCTATGGATACTGGGGATTGCTGAAATATAATTCAGCTACATAAAGGCCTAGGCAAAATGAAACAAATCACTTCCTTTCCAAAACTTTAGATATTAAACTCACAGTGTTAGGCCAAAAACAGAAACCCTTTCAACAGATAGAGTGACAGGCTCATAAATTTCTCCACAAAACCTTGCAGTGGGAAGGACTCTCTCCTGGAGCCGGGTTTCTCACCAGGGACCCTGTGTGTACAATGGCATGTTTGCTCAGGCATTGGGAGCTGGGCTGTAGACACTAAAGGTTTGATTCTTTTCTAGTGTCTTGCAGTTTGAATCCAACTTGCCAGCAGATGCCATATATACAACAAAAATTCAAGTAGAGGAGAAACAGAAATATTATTGTAAGGCATTAAATACAGAGGAGGGAGAAAAATAGCCTTTTACTTCTTTTTTTTTTTTTTGTTAAGATAAATTAATGCTTCATCAGGAATATCCCACTTCATGAACAGCAAATTTTTCTTAAAAGTTTCAGCTGAAATTTTTTTGCTGAGAGTTTCTACTTTGAAGGTTCCAACAGTTGTTTTCACCACTGTGTTTACTTTGCTTACAGTTAGATAAGAAAAACAACCAATGCATCTTGAGCAAGCAATGCATCTATCATAAAAGTTTTTGTTCTGAGGTTTACAACACTACCATTCTTGTGGTGGGCCTTGTATAAAGCAGTTTCAGGATGGTGCCCAAGTAATTTAATAACCACCTATGTGATTCTGCTCCTCGATTCACTATGGCACCATTTTATATGGACATACATAATTGCAGGTGGAGAAGAAAATATTTACCTTTTTTTTTTTTTTTAAATGCAGGAAGTGGGCAGGTAAACAAAGAAAATTTGTTATTTCTACTGGTGAGGCTCAAGGAACGTTTTTTCACAACTTAAGCTGACTTCCGGACAGAAAGATACAGATTTTATGAAAATAATAATTGCAAGTATTTTAATAGGGTTTGTGGGATTTTTTGGCTTGGTTGGTTTGTTATTTGGAGGGGGGGGAGGGTGGAAGCGGTTTGTGAGTCCAGATATACAAAAGGGATTTACAGAGGTTAAAGAGCAAACAAGAAATACAGGAAAGTAATGCTGAACAGTTGGAAGTATTAGCACATTTCTTTTCTTTTTCTTTTTTCTTTTCTTTTCTTTTCTTTCTTTTCTTTTCTTTTCTTTTCTTTTCTTTTCTTTTCTTTTCTTTTCTTTTCTTTTCTTTTTTTCTTTTCTTTTCTTTTCTTTTCTTTTCTTTTCTTTTCTTTTCTTTTCTTTTCTTTTCTTTTCTTTTCTTTTCTTTTCTTTTCTTTTCTTTTCTTTTCTTTTCTTTTCTTTTCTTTTCTTTTCTTTTCTTTTCTTTTCTTTTCTTTTCTTTTCTTTTCTTTTTTCTTTTCTTTTCTTTTTTCTTTTCTTTTCTTTTCTTTTCTTTTCTTTTCTTTTCTTTTCTTTTCTTTTCTTTTCTTTTCTTTTCTTTTCTTTTCTTTTCTTTTCTTTTCTTTTCTTTTCTTTTCTTTTCTTTTCTTTTCTTTTCTTTTCTTCCTTTTCCTTTTCCTTTTTCTTTTTCTTTTCCTTTTCCTTTTCCTTTTCCTTTTCCTTTTCCTTTTCCTTTTCCTTTTCCTTTTCCTTTTCCTTTTCCTTTTCCTTTTCCTTTTCCTTTTCCTTTTCCTTTTCCTTTTCCTTTTCTTTTTTCTTTTTTCTTTTTTCTTTTTTCTTTTTTCTTTTTTCTTTTTTCTTTTCTTCCATTTTCTTCTTTTTTCCTTCCACTGGGGAACAGCCTGATCAGCAAAACAAATTTAGTTATTTACCTATCTGTACTCTCCCTTCTGCAAATCATTCACTTAAAGAACATGTAAAAAACCCCACTATTCTCCAGAGCAGCAAGAACGTGGGATTAAAGACCCATGAGAACTCTTTCTAACATCTCATGAAAAAGAAGAAAAGTCACAGGAGAATTCAAAGGTAAAGATCTTAGGCATGACAAAGAACAACATGAAAATTAAAAGTATCTCCAAAAGAAAGCGGAATCAAAAGAGTAGAGGTTGTATGGGTGCCACACACATAAAGAAGTGAAATAGCAGAAGTTAATTAAATACAAATCTAAGAAGGAGAAGGAGGGCAGAAAGGACCAAACTGCCATCATACAAAGGCAGTGAAAAACTCATCATTAGACCTGACACTGAATTTAAGGCTAAATCATACCATGAGAGCACAGCCTAAAGCAAAAGCATACTTCAAGAATCATAATTTTACGATAAAGTACCTAGATGCACAGGTTTAAACAGAGAGAAACAGATTGAAAGTAACCTTCTATAAGGAATAAAATTTACTTCAATATGGAAATGTTTTAAAAATATTTTATAAACGTCAATGTTAGGTTAGAGGTCAAAAAAGATGTACAATTAGAGACTTTTATGACTATCAGAGAAGTAAAGTTTTGGCAGCAGCAGTTTTTGAGAGGGGAGGAAAGGAAACTTTTGGTTTTGAGAACACATCCTGTCAGGGTGCTTATTAAAAAAAAAAAAAAAAAAAAAAAGATCAATTTTGTTCAGTCATCACTGAAAAAGTATCCTGTGGTGTAACCTTGGCCACACAACTTTAACAGCCAGGGCTTGTACTAGTGGGAGTGACCAAGCTGAACACAGACCATGCATTTGGAACTGCAGTTTTCACTGTAGACAAAGTACCATTACCTGCAAAAGGGGCATAACAAAGTGCCCCACTTCACCTGTAGAGCTAATTTCAGCTGATTAATTCATTTTTAAATCTAGAATTACAGTCTTTGTCCTTGTTTTGGTCCTTTATCTCCTATTGTACATTGAGGTAGATACTTAGACACAGAAATATGTCCAGCACTTTTCAAGTGCTGTAAGGTTAACACTAACAATATGCCCACAGACAAACAAATGTGAAGGCCAGTAAAATCAGTAAATCAGTATTAACTTGTCTTGCCAAAATGTCAATTTGTATTGATAAAAAAGTGCTGAGGACCAGAAAAACTCTAGTATGAACCTTACAGGTTTGTACTTAGCTTTGTAGATTCATGTAGATTCATGTAGAATCATTTTTCCTGCTCTCACATTCCTAACCTGCATTTCCAAGTGACAAGTGAGTAGGTGGATTGATTTGGCAAAAAGATTTTGGCATCTCAGTAGGAAACAGAGGAATTTAAAATTATGCACTTGGAAAACTCTAAGCCCATAAAAAGTAATTATTTAATGCCACCAAGTCCAATATTTTGCAATACATAGGCTTTATTGTCCAATGCTACTCTTCAGCAGCATTACAGACAAACTGGTGTTTGGAAGACAAATAACAAACCTTTGTCTTGTATGTGGGACTTCTTCTGAGAATCCATAGCAAAGTCAGAATTATTTTACCAGTAAAACTGTAAATCCAGGGTTCTGTCTGTGTCAGAGCAAACTGAAAGTTATTTGTGGAAAAACTCATATTTCACAAGGCGGTGTGGAGCTAGATGATAGGAGACCTTCCCTCTAACCAAATGCAATATGTCCTATGTGTAGGGCAGTTGCAAAAGTTGGAGGTTTGTTTGCTTCTGCAAATAGATGACTGTGAAATAACTATACGACAACTTACATAAATTTAATTTTTTTTTGCATGTTCTTCTTAATTCATTATAATTTAGAATCAACCCCTTGATAATGTAAGACACTGCAAAAAAAAACAACACTTTAGTAACTTCAAATATGAAAATATGAAAACTTTCAAATATTAAATTACCTTTGATTAAAAAAAAACAATCCCCCAAGTCAATAAAACCAGTAAGTGTTTGGTCAGTAAATACAAAAAATTAAGATTTTTCTTTATTGAGCAGTTATGAGTTGTGTTTTACCTTGTGAACATTTTTTTTGTGATGATCCTTGTGATTCTGAGTCTTTCTTTCTAAATAAGTGTATTGGGAGAACAGTGTTGGAAATGAAAGTTCCATTTTGCACACATTGATGACCACAGCAAAGTAGATTGCTTTATAGTGCCCAAGTGCTTTTGGTTGTTTTGCTTTTGGATTTTTTCTGATATTATTACATTGCTTTTCGGAAAGCCAAGTGGAGCATATTCTGTGACTGGTCAAATGATTGTTCACTTCAAAGTAAAGACCATCAGATAATGTCAGTTGTGTTGTGCTGTGCTTTTATGCTGTGAAGTGCTTTCCAACAGAAACAGAGTTTAACTAACTGTGTTTTAAATACGTCATTAAAGGAATAAAAAATATTGAATCTTAAGCTTTGTGAAAATAATTCATAATCCAAAAGCTATTTTAATGTGTTGGCTCCAAACTAACAGTCTGGCAATAATTTATTTTCCATATATTTTTATCTTTAAAATTATTTGAATCCTAGATAAATGTAATGATGCAGTACTATTTTAATAAAAGAATGAAACTCACAGAAAATGGCTTAAAGTATATAGAAAAATCAAATATCTTTTGAATATCTATTTTACTGCTTGGTCACAAGCAAACAATGGAACTATTAGCAAGAACACATTACTATGCTTGATGATATTTCATATGGTATTTGACAATCCATAGGGGCTACTTCTCCTCCTCCATAAATAAGATATATAATTTAATGGGTCGCTTTTATCTTACACATCATAGCAAATCTACAAGAACGTCACTTAACCTCCTCTAGCCATCTTTCACCTGCCGTATTCTCACAGACATGAATAAACCAAAATTATAGTACTTTAGATTTTTGTATTATGAATATGTATTTTCACATGTTAAACATTGTCCCATCCACAGCAGATTTGAGGCTGTCAAATACATTAAAACTACTGATTTGAGGAATGTATAAGACTTCCACACATCTTGGGAATATGTAAAACATTATGAAATCGAGTGACTGTGAGCTATGACCCACATACTTCAGCTGTAAATTTCCAAAGTCAAATATGTATTGGAAATGTTATGCTAATAGTTCCTTGTTCCTTCTCATGTAACTGCCTCAGCAGATCGACATGACAGGTGTCACATGCCATGTTTTGTGAGCCACAGCATTGTTGATTGCAGGAAAATGACAACCGGGCAATTGATCACCTATTTCTTATTGATGACTATTAAAGAAACCAACCATGCCACGTCCTTAATTCTTTTTAAACTTTCGTATCAGTTAGTCTCGGAACTCACATAAGCCCTTCCCTTTTTCTTAGGAATTTGGAAAACATAAGGAAAACTCCTTAGTGGATGTAATTTGGCATAGGTTTTACAAATGACATTTTTACAAATGACATCCATGTCAAGTTATATTATTTGAAAACCTGGTTCTCATTTGAAAAAATGCACAATACTTAGATAGATTACAGCCATTTGCTTAGCTGATATTATTTCTGACATTGTATGATTATTTGTGACTTTCTGAAAGAATCAAACCTCTTTGTTATACTAGGCAAGAAAATGATGAATGCTTAAAAAATACGAACTTGTATAAAACCATGAAAAGTGAGGAAAAATTAAATAGTTGTATTCTTCTTTCAAGGCTATTGTAAAGCAAGGCTTTACTTGAAATCTTCCCAAAAAGTCTTGCCTAAGATTTCTCTTCTGCACAGCCTTCAGACACACACCTAAGGTTATGGATGGTTGGTCAGGCAAGCCTCAAAAATCTAAATCTTGTGATTTTACTTACTTGGTAAAGTATTATTTTATGATTTATTGCTATTCACTTTCAAAAAGTGCAGCATTTCATGTGTGATTTTATTGTGATAATGATGAGGAACACCAGCCAAGATGCAATGTGAATGCAGAGCAAGGAAGTTGGTCTCAAGAAACAGACATCTGTACAAAATAATTTCTCTTCCCATTGCAGCTGTTTAGTATCATACAGATGCCAATTCTAAGACACTGAGAATTGTGATGATCACGTTTTGCAGGTGCTCAAAATGGACACAGCTGCTTTTAAAAGACATGGATGTTTTTTAATTGTCTGTGTTTCCTAGAGTTTTACAGCTCTCTGGTCTCCCACATCTGTGCTATCCACTTAAATGGCAAACTATTTGGTGCTGCAAAAGAGCGTTACATGTTTGCCCAGCATGTGGGCTCTTGGACAGTCCCTTAGCACTTCTGTAGTAACCAATCAAACAGAAAGTTTGATATTATAAGAGTACTGATGGTATTAGAAGAGAGCAAGGTTTGTCAAGGTACAGTGGGTTCAATGAGCATTATAATATCAGCGTGTCATAGGAACATCAAAAAGTCAGAAAATTCTCCCCCCAGATTCTCTTCCCATAGCAGAATCAGCTAAACCTGTGTTACTCCAGAGACGTGTGCCTAGCATGCTCCTGAAAACTTTCAGTCTCAGAGAAGCTGCTATGTTTCACAGTGATATGTTGTGCTTCAAGAATATTGTTCATGATACCTAATCTGACTCTCCTTTGCTGTGATTTAAGTAAATTGCTTTTCTCCAATGGACAACAGGGAGTACATTCTTCCTTTTGCTTTTTTCTTTGATCTGGTAGAACATGCTTTCTAAATCTTGGATTGTTCTTTCTCTCCTCCACATTGTCCCAAGGATTCATCACTTTTTGACTGTGGTACCAAACCCACATAACCAATTACAAGAAAAAGATTATTTTATGTGTCCATCTTATGCTTTCTACAGCATTCCCCTTTTTAATAGTGTCATGCTGTTCATAACAGTAGTTTATTATAACTGCACACACTAAATTTATTTCTGCAAAGCATTCGTATAGCATAGCCATTTATTCTTTATTCTTTATTTATGAGTTAGTATTCCAGCATAACTCCTTATGCTTCTGAAGACATTCACTTTATTATTCCTTAAAAGAACACCTCTTTGTCAAGAACATTTGATTTATAATCCTGTTTTACTGTTTGCTTCTGATTACTTAAGCAGCACACTCTTTCCATCAAACCATTAGCATAAACCTCAGTGTCATCTCAGAGCGCAGGTATCATCTTCACCTTTCTGGGAAAGACAAGCGAGTTAACCTGTATTCCTTTGTATATTACACACAACATATTCACATGATACTGATTAGGTAAGCCAGGGGTTTTGTGTTTTGAGGAAGACGTAAGTGGGGTGAATTAGAATTAGTCCAACTCATGGACTTAAGTCCATAACATCAGTACTAATCTTTGACTCTAGAGATTTTTAGGGCACAAAGTCTTGTAATCCCTAAATAAATACTGTAATATGTGTGGTCTGCCTTAATACTTCCATATTACTATGTCTGCTTGGCTCCTTTACCAGTGACAATTATAAAAAGAGGGTTAGACAAACTTTTAGTGTGACCCAGTTTTACATTTTTAACTAGGATTCCCTATCTAAATCAAACCCTACTGATGTAAATGAGATATAGATCAAACTTAGGGGCCCTGGTGAAAAGGAAGACTGCATATGAAGCAGAATCAGGAAAAGTCTCAGAGAAGATAAGACTTAAGACTATGTAAACTATTTCTTAAAATATAAAAATTACAATGTTAATGACACTGATGATACAGTTAATGATATATCCAAATCAGTAGCAATAGAACCCCATGCACTACACAAGCAGGTGAAAAAATATGTTCAGAAGTATCATTTATTTCACTGAGATGAGAGCTTGAACTATGAAAAGCATTCGTGCTATTATAAAATAAAAAGCTCCTTTCTGCTAACATTATTCTTATTGCCTCTTTCATTCATGCAGAAAAAGTAGAAAACTGATTACAAACTGCGCATTTTAAATCTTAACTGTGTTATCTTTAAATTACGTGTCTTTGGTAATATCCCATGTCTGGCTTTTAATATTATACTGCAGAGTTCTGAGAAAAAAGTGGTGACATTTAATTCACTTGGTGGAAGAGAGTACCCCAAAAAAGTCAAGAATTGACAGAAATCCCAAATAAGCTACTGTGTCAAGTTACAAGCCTAAACAGAGAAACCTATGTTCAAATTAAGTTCCTCTTAGCACTAATCATATGATGACTACATTCTAGCCAGTGGCATCAAGCAATGCTGACTTCTTAGATGCATATAATTAAGTTCATATTACACTTAAAGAAAAACTCTATTGTAAGAACTCAAAGATTTACATGCCAATCTTTAGTCAATATCATATTGCATGCTTTGTAATAGTTATAAAAATACTTAAGAGATCCTGCAAAAAAAATTTTAATGTCAAAGCAAGGGAAAACCCAAGTGAATTCCATATTTTTTGTTCTGGTATAAGGACCAAAACCAAACACACTGGAAAGCTGCTGAGATTATTCCATACCCATTTTTTTTAAACTTAATTGGAATGGTATTGGCAGAAGAGCAGCACACATTTTCTGGGTTTTTTTATTCTAACACAGAAGACAACTATGATAGTTTGCCTTTAGTTTAACAAGATTTTCTTTTTGATGCAGGAGTGTATTCATGCTAAAAATAAGCTTGAAGATTTATGGTGTTTTCCTCTAAATTCAGTGGCCTGCCTAGAGATGATTTCTGACTGATTTTTCTGCCCCAGATGATTAAGAATATTTTATATGTATAAAAACATACATACATATGTATATACACATATAGGTATACCTATAAAGACTTCATAAAATATCCAGCTGAAACAAAACCATGAATAAATCATTCATTAAAGTTTAAAGGTTATACTTATATAATCAACAAGAACCAAAATATATTCACTGAGGAACAATAAACTGTAATAGGAAAAGATTTGTAAAATATTTAATGGACATAATGAGCCATAGACTCTCACTTCTTTAAGTGTAGCACATCTATATAACTTTCCAGAATGTCTTCAGTATGAGCAGGAAGATTAATGGATAATTGGAAAGCCATGAGAGTATTCTAAATTGGAGGATAGGATGATGTTCACTGAGAGAGAGGCCATGTCTCTGATACCATACCAGTTATTAGAGCAGGAGAAAAATGCTCAGATGATCTAAAGAATGCTGGACAGAAAAGTACAAATCTGTATTTATAGTGCACCACAGTTAGCTTTGAATCTGGTTTACTAAAAGAAATAAAAATGCAGGCACAAAACTATCAATAAAATTTTGACTTCCGAGGTGTCAAACTACAAGAAGGGTTTCATCAAATTCCACACTACCATATTAAAAAATAAGTTTATCTCTTATTGTCATCTAAAAATAAAAGATATGAGCTTGTAAACAGCCTGAAAAAATGACTAGTAGTGATCTGTGTTGCTCCAAACATTTCACTTACTTTTTGCATCTGAGATACAAAGGCCATTGGAAAAACACTTCTGAAAAGCATTTTGTATATGACACAAGGAGAAACCCAAAATATGTCAGACTTAAGGCCTGTGCTCTCTTGCTGTGCTTCCTGTTCTGCATGTCTGATGAAGGACTTTGCTTTTCTCCGCTGACATCCAGTGTGGAACAGGGAGCAGGGCTGTTGCCACCCATCCCATCTCTTCACAAGGGTAGAGGTACACTAGTACTGAACTGAAAATAAGGCTGGGGCCAAGTGTTAGCATGGGGTTGACATAGACATAATCACAAGGAATTAATCATAGAAAAAACATTTTATTTCTCTTTTAGAGAATATCAACAGATGTGCCATGAATCATACTGTAGTAGTTAAATATGAGTTTTTCTATCTCTGTGCTTAGGAAACCATGTCTTACTGCAATCCAGGTTTTTATAAAACACCTGTTGACATGCAGTTAGCTATGAAGGTGCATGTGACAAGTCTTAACCTAAAAGTCAAAAGGGAAATAGACATGCAACAGAAAATAACAAAATGTGTTTACACACATATACGCCTGAAACTATTTGCAAAAGCAAAAATCCACTGATTTGTGCAAATAAATGGAAATGCGTTTATATGAACAGACACACTATATTTAATTGCTTATTCTTTATGTGCAAAACTATTCTATAACTGTAAATGTATATTTTTGTACATGTACTACATGATGCAGAGATATTTATGAAATGTTGTCTGCTCTTTGAAAAACTGGGCTGGGATATCTACTTGGTCTGGTTTCTTACTTTTATACCTTCTGTTCTATATTTTTATTTTCTCCCCTGTATGCACTGTCAATGAAGGCCTTGGCATTTCTAAAAGGAGTAAGCTAATTTTTCTGGCACCTATAAAGGGATATCATTTGCTAGAAAATTCAATTTAAAAACCCCATGGAATGGTTTCTACTACGTTTTAACTAATTTCCTACTGTAATATCTAAATCCCAGAATTTCAGTTTATCTTCAGTGGGAAAGAGATGAGAATGTAAAAAGTTCCCCATGATTTTGTTTTACTGAAGGCCTGGAATTGCAGCATATATGAGCCTTTCATATGCTGCATCAAGGTACAATAACTGAAAGAGCAATACCCATCTTGAACATTGCCACATTGACTTACAGAACTGTGCCCTTGAGAAAAAGACTGTGAGAAAAATGGAGAGCCATGCAGTGACAAAAATGAAATAGAACTGTCATCTGGCAGTTCTTCATAGTCCATCAAGTAAACTATTACAGATATAAGAAGAGCCACAGAGTGCTTGGGCAAAGGTTGTTAAACCACTACTCCAAGGTCAGGTCACTGCACATTGCTAAGATTGTTAGTAAAAGATAAACCAGTTTTCACTATGAAACTTGACATTGCCAGTTTTCAGCCTCACCTATAACACTATATGCTTTCAGCTGGGGACACAGCTGGATAAATTAATAATACAAGAGTTTACAAGAACAGTTCTCATTGATGCTAGGAGCATTTTATATTGAAGACTCATAGTTTTCATATCAAATAATGTGAATGTGATTTTCATGTTACTTTACCTACATATTTATTCTATTAATTAATTCTGTGCTAATTCTGTGGTATCTTAAGAAAGAGAGTCTTCTCCACAGTGAGATTATTTCTTTGGAAGGTACAAACTAGAAGCTCAGCCCAAAATGTAATTGACCCCAAACTACCAAAGTTTAGCTCCAGATCATGAGATTATCTTGAAATTATAGTAAGTTTTAAAAATTAGTATATTTGATTTCTTTTTATTTCCCATCCTATTTTAAAACATTTTGGGTAACCTTGATAATAATTCTCCCTTTTCTTTGTAAGGATAGGGATTGAAAGCTTATTTAAACAAAGATGAAAGTTGTTTTTCTCCTGTACTCCCGTCTCAAAGACCTAGTCATTTCAGTTAGTATGAGCCAATATGAGACACATGATTAAATCATGAGGGATGGCAACACAGACAATGTGCATGCCTCTGATCTCAGTAAAGAAGGAGAGATGTTGGTCAGCCTTTTCCTGACACAAGTAAAATTCAACAAATACAAAATGGAGATGCAGAAACTCTTGCCTTTAAGCCATATATGAATCAGAATAGACAAATGCAGACAGGACCCTAATTTTCAGAAATCCAGTGCTCTTCTAGTTACAAATGAAGCTATTGATTTTGAGCAGCTCTAAAAATTCAGTTCCGTAGAATTTTACAGGGGCATTGATGGATGTTAACGTAAAGCAAAGTACTTGGTCTATTGCCATAACAGAAAATAAAGTGCTGAAAACTAGGCCTGGTTACTAAATACCTTAGCATTCTCAAAATGTTGCTTAATTTAACCACTGTCCTGCCTAAACACAAATGTACTTGTGGTTGCTTAACAGTTATTCCTGGCTAGTGTTTGGATACTCAGGCATAGTTTAAGAAACTAAACAAGGCTTATGGAGGATTATGCTTATTTTTTATCATTAATTAGAATAGGAATAAAGCATACTGCTAATCTGACTACAGAAATTGGTATGTCCCTATGTACTATACCCCCAGGGAGCAAAAATGACATAAACAAACACAAATAGAGGTACACAGCAGAGGCTGCTTACATGCATACAACAAGTCTCTTTCCAGTTCATTTGGAGTTTTCTTTGTTGCTTTTGGGTTTGTTTTCTTTTTTTCTCCAAGAGAATGCAATACAATTATTGACCAAGAATTCTGCCACACATAGTCTGTAATTTTTATGGGAAAAAACTGCTGTTGTCTAACCAAAGTGAAGAGAAAGGGATGTGAATATCTAATCAATCTGATCAGACTCCCTAGTACTCAAGTGCCGGTATGCTAACTAGCTATTATGTGACTAGTATTTAGCACACATACTTAGAACCAAAAGATAAATATCCCTGGATTGACATCTGTAAGGGAGAATTCCTACTGCTTAGCAACGTTCTTGTTACTATCTCATCTTTGAGTCTTCACCTTATTGTTCATAGTGAGCAGGTCACACTAATTAGTGTTTCAACATTGCCTGAATTAAATCAGATAAGTGGTATGTCTGTGGTTTAGCTGCTTTCTAATTGTTGCCCTCTACAGAGTACATGAGCCTTAATAGGGCTGCTAGCTATCGTCATTCTTTTATCTCACCTGTTAGAGGATAAATTCTCAGAAGTTGATAAGGTTGGGGTCTGTTTTTCCCTTTCCCAACTACTGTAATTAACAGACACTCTCTACATGTGTGTTCCTCCCTTTTCTGGCTGGTGATCAGTGTCTATGTTATTCCGTGCCTTAAAAAAGGCATGGAAAAGTAGTGGAAAAGATACTGGATTGAGTGTTCCAAGCAAACGGAATGTGTCTTTCCAACAGGTCTGAAGAACGCATACTCACAGAATACGGCAATTTCGGAAGCACCAAGGTCCTGGAGTTTTCCTATTGGCCACCTCCAAGAGATGACATGCAGAGGACTTTGGGTGACACCAGCTCTACTCTGAGGGTCTTAAATTTTCTAGCAAATTACAGAATAACTTACCTCAAAATTCTATTCTGTGATCTGAAGATTATCTAAAATTAAGAATGGCTATATTTTCATTATATTTAAAATGAAAATTGCACATACTTTGGTTTATGTTTGGAATCTTCCTGTTGCTGGCTCTACTATATTTAGAATTTTTTGCATCAACACATCAGCCAAAACACTGGTCAGGGGAAAGATTCAACATAAAGTTTGCACATGATGCTTACTCTCCTAGTCTGAGAATGTGGACAGCTATGTGCTAATTTCTGCCAGGGGTCGCCCACTCATAATCATGGAGTCAGTCCCTGGATGTCACAGGATCACTCCTTTTATTCAACGACTTGATTTGATTTTTAAACTTCTTGGTTTATTTTACTTTATTGCTTCTAGTTTGATACAAATTTTATTTTTAACAGTGTTTTGTTAGTTTCTTTCTATTTTAAATAAAAAATCATGAGGGCAATCACTAAACCTCCAAGGACAAATAGGATAAAAAATTCATATTTATAGGCAGTTTCTTTGAACGATTAAAGGTAGATTTTTAGTTGAACTGGCCTACTGATTTGAAGTTTTATAGCATAAATTCTCAATAGCTCTTTATTTGTCTTCATCTAGCTGAGAAAAACATAAGCCTTGCACTTATACTGTTCTTTTTTCTTCCTTGAGCCTTGCTTTTTGTTCTTGCTGCCTATAGGTGGAATAATTTCATATTTTCTTTTCTTAAACATTTCCCTACTATTTACGCAAGTAGCTTTGGCTCTGTCACATTAAAAAAATCACTATGGCTTTGCATCCTTTTATATTTCCAATAGCTTCATCACCTTCATAATTTCCACCTCTATCTTGGCCTTTACAGATCTATTTGACAGTGATTGAGTATTTCAGTAGGGGATAAGTTCTTTGGATTATTTAACGATGAGATTTTATCTGATCTTTTAAGAGATTTACCAACACTCATTTCTAATGGCCTTGCTCAATTTCCTTGTATTAGGTAATGTAAGCTGCAAGTCCTTCAAGCCTTCTTTATTCAATACAATAACCATTCCACTAATTAGAAATCACTGCCCTTTTTAGCCTTAATGTGTTTTGTCTACTGCTCAGCCCCTGCACCTGCCCAAAAGAGTAGTCATCCATGAAAAGAGCAAGAAGCCAGAGCTGGATGCTTAAGTTTAGCTGTTCAACTGTTGTTACTCTTCCCATTTCACTGTGGGAATGAAGCTGGCTGCCAGTGGCTCCTTCAGTCAACATAAAGCCTAAGCTTTCCTGGAGAAACTCCCTACAGACTCTTGCTATTATCCAGGTTATCTGACTCAGGGCATCAAGTCTTTAAATTTGGTTTTGTCATTGTATTCTTCTAAGACTAGCCAGAGGATATGTTGATAGTATCTTAAGGAAAGCATTTATCCAGGCCAAAGACTAATCTTAATCTTCTTGGATCTTTCTGAGGGACAAGCAAAGAGTTTAGGAGCCAACAAGTTTTTTTCCTCTGGCTAAAAGCATAAGAGAAGTTTCCAGGATGTAATCACTTCTTGTCAGATACTCAGATGTCTGTGCCCGAATTTTGCAGGGCAGCACTGATTGTGCAAACAGTCATGTGTGGTTTGTTTCTATATGCATAAATGGGAAGAGGCCAATTAAGATCTTTCCACATTTCCATTGCAGTTCAAAATAATATTATTTATCCAAACAAGTTTTCACAGCGACAAAGTAAAATGCTAGGTTATTTATTCAAGGGATGGTAAGGATGAAAAAAAAAAAGTTTACCTTTGAAATAATTTTGCTCCTTTAGTAACATATACAATATGACCACATCTTTTGGCACGATCAGGTACTGCACACTTAACTACATTATCTTGTTAAGACAGTTATATTCTCTCATATGACAATGACTTGCAGTATGTAGTCACTGCCTTCTGGGGAAAGGAAAAAAACCCAGCAATTACTGTGCAGTACTCGAATCTGCCTGCCAACAGCAGAACAGTGATTTGTGAGACACATCAAGAGCTTCTGGCAAGATCAATCTAGTGAGATCCCTCTGATAGAGGAATAATGAGTTGACAAAGACCAATGTTCAGTTGGGCCCAAGTCCAATAAGATTACTGTACAGCATCATCAATATTGTCTGTGTTTGGAACTGACACAATCAGAATGGAATCAATTGTATTTTCCACAGCACTGTCACACATGATTTTTAACTTTGGTTCACAGCAGTGCAGAGAAGCTTGCAGATGTTGGCAGATTTTTGCTAACTTATGGGATGTCATTATTAAGTAGGAACTGTGCACTACAGTAATTTGTGGTTCTGTGTGTTCCGTCATATGGTCTCTGTGTTTAGGAGGGAGGAGAAGGAAAAGATGCAGTAGCCGGAGGGATTTGTCTGTTATCATCCTTATTTTACTGTGATTGTTGAAAATACCATGTGATCCCAGGCATGCAGATTGTTTTTCAGAGAAGGACTAATTTGGGCTGTTTAGCAAAGTGATTTTGCTCAAGCATGAGCAAATACCACTATTAAAAAAACAAAAAAGTGAAAATATTTTGATTTTCTGAATTTAGAAGATTTAGGATAGAGATAACCCCATTTGTGAATAATAGATGCTATCCAAGGACTTATAATCTATATTTTTTAAAAATATTTTTTGGAAACAATTTTGTTGAGTTTTGTGACTGCTGGAGTTAAACATTCTGTCATCAAAAGCTGTCACCTGTATGTGTTGAGTAATCTGCTTACATGTGTAGGCATTTCTGCATACAATGTAGCTTAGTATAGTCCACAATAAGTAATAATACATTATCTTGTGAATTAGTTTAAATTAGACTTTTAGTTATTAACTTAAGATATTAATCTCATTAGTTATTTGCAACATACCAAATTTCAATTTAATATTTTTGAAAAATGAGGAGACAGCTAAAAGGTCAAGTTTCTTCTTCAAATATGTAGGTTTCTTGGATGCTAAAATCTTCCCTTTTTTCCCCTTTGTTAATGTAATGATTTTCATTATTTGTTTCTATGCAGCGTGTATGCGTCATTTTGAGAATGGGATTTTAATTTTCATGAAAAGTAAATTTGAAAGCCCTGAAGACAGAGGACACATTTTAGTTTGTAAAATACAATAACACAGACATCACAAGAATAATTTCCATATAGGTCTGCATAGCAGAATTTATTGATATTCACGTAAAGTTGTTTTGATACACTCCAGTGTTTGCCTAATAAGAAATACTACTTTAGAGAGAAGAGTGGATTAGTGTTAATGAACGTTGTATTTGATTTTACTGTAGTCAAGAGTTTGATTTTGAAGATCAGAGATTAATGGCTTTGTATTACACTTACTAGAAGCTAAAGGACAGCAAAATCTTTCAGAGATATCATTCAAGAGCAATCAAATAATAGTAAACGTTAACCACCATCAGTTTGGTCAGAAGTTGACTCAGTATACTGAAAATGAACTTTGGGACACCCATTGTGCCAAATAATTTCCCTTGAATCTATCTAGTTTGATAACATTACTTATCAAACTCAGTCTTTTTAGACTGCTTTAGATGAATAAAGGGAATATGAATAAGGGAACTCCCTGCTGGTGAAATTCCAGATATACTTCTAGTGTCCATAACAAAATGAGAAACTTCCTACCCAAAACAATCACAAAATCGGGATAAAATACATTTATACTTAGTAATGCAGTGTAACTTTTAATGTAAATACTCGTTTATCTGAAACCTCAGACATTCACTGGGATATGTCCAAAGGAAGAGGGAAGCAGCTGGCAACACACAGCTGTGTCGCTTGCATGTTTTCTTGCTTACCACATAATTTTTTTCTGACTTTCATTCCCCTCTTTTTACAAGCTTTAACTGAAAGATTGTTTAGAGGATCAGATAGTTAAGGCACATTGTGTTTTCTGAAAAGTGTAATATAACATATAACCTAGTCAGAATTTTTTAGTATGGAAGGTTTTCAAAATCTATTCATAGCAAATTTTATCCAATGAAGCTTTTCAATTTAAAAAAAAAAAAGAAAGATCAGCTTACTTTTTAAAAATACAGCTAAATTTAAATACATTTAAGAAATACATAAAAATAAAATATATAAAATATATAATGCAATTTTTAAAAAATTACTTGCTTTTGCCTGAACATTGCAAAAGTTGTTAATGCATGAGAAACAGACAGGCAAACTCACTAGAAATCAGGACTAAACCACCTCTTTTCCCATCACACCAAATCCGTTCTATGTTTATGGGTTTTTCATTAATTAAATTTTAGTGCTACAGAAGTTAGTCAAAACAGAATTTGCACAACTTTCTATATATTGTATTACACAACCTAATAATCAAAACATTAATATATTCTGTACTTAATGTACTCATTCATATGCATTTATTTCTCAGCATCTGTAAATGAATTTTTGTCACATACTGAAGCATACTGATACAAAAAACACCACAATTATTTCACTGAACATGAAGGTTATGAAAATTTTCAACAGATCTGAAGGAAAAAATACTTCACTAATATCTATCTGACTGAAACACAAGCCAAACAAGTAAACATTAAAGTGACAAAAATAGTATCTGCCCTTTGGGAAACATTTGCTCAAAGTGCCTTCAGAGTGAGGGCTTGTTTATTTGTGTAGGGGTCTTCGCTGAGTTTTTTTTATTTTTCTTCTGTGTTTTACGGCCATTCCTTTTAGCCAAAGGTGTTTCATGCCTCATGCTCGGTATTCACCCCCTGGCTAGGTTATTAAAAACCGATCCTGTGCTACATCAGAATATTACTTTTGATAAGACACAATTCACCAAGTGTTTAAGTAGTCCATCTAATTTAAAGGACAACTGGTTTTGCTGGGATGGTTAGGGATGTTGATGCCACTTGCTGAATTGGGACCTAATTGTGATTTTAAATGACAATAATTTATTAAGTTTATTTTTTATGGGCTGCATGTGCCCCTAAATAATAATAAATTTATGAATAATGATTACATGCCACAAATAACTCTTTTCTGTTGTCAGATAACGTGTGATTAATAACTGTCTTTTCTATCATTGCCTGGACTTTAAACAATAAATAAAAATGTGCAATCATAGATATATAAATTAGGTCACGCTATTCACAGGGTTTTATTGAGAATTCAACCATTCTTCGTTTTTCCTTCTTTTTTTTTCATATTCTACTATGTAATAACAAACCCCATTTCTGTCATGTACGTAGAATGCCTCTTCATATTGTTATGGTGTGTATATCCTTTATTCCTTTTGCTGTTCATCTGTCTCTCCCTTTTCCCCCTTTTTTTCTAATGTGACATCTCTGAGCTGGTACCCATGGCAACACCCACTAGTAGGGGTGAGCCTAGGAAGCCTCTGCAGCTCCCCATCACTCAGTTCTGACAATGCCAGTCATTAATCTAGCACTGTCTGCTTACTCAGATCTCTACAGGTCCTCTTCTGGTAGCTGCCCTGTGCACAAAGATTCAAAAGATTACTGTTAATGATTTTCCATATGTTTAAAACAGCTCGGGCTGGCAGCTCTGTCTAATCCACTCTCAGTGGCACTGAACATTAAATTATAGGGCAATCACTGTGTGAAATAGTTTCCTGAATTTCAAAATTCAGCTCTGAGTTTTTCTACTACCTTAATTTTAATTGTAAAATAAATTAATAATAGGAAAATCAAATAAAAATTACAATTACTTAGGTCTCTATTGTACTCATGAAGATTTGCAACCTATAAAAATGTCCCCAAACACTTACAATGAAATTGCTTCTGTTTTTCAGTTTATAAAGCATTGTTGTTGTGGGGTTTTTAACTAATGAGTGAAATGTTCTAGTTTAGCATCTTGCACGTATATTGATTACTTCTGTACAGATAGGTCTGAGCTTGACTTACAAGGGAGCTCAACTTCTATTTCGGCAGAGGTCTTGAGGTGGCCAGCTATGCACAAGATATATTTCATTTTGAGATTAATCTTTGAGAATTTTAAATGAGGCTAAAGAGGTTATGGACACAAATGCCACTGAAATATAACAGAAATTCTCTCCTTAGCTCCCTTAGGTGTTTCTGAAATTACTGCTTCAATTTTTAGAGTCAAATCCAGGATGGAAGAACTACATTTTGCTGTCTGTGGGTTACAACTCATGCATTTAAATTCTGTGAAGTTAAGCCTTGGACATTTGTCTAATGTCACATATGTCATGTTAATAAAAGAGTGTTTAATTCAATGAATAAAAAGTTTTTAGATAGTTTCTACTTTTGTTGTGAATAATAATCTATGCCTGATTAGGTAGATGCAAACTTTTAGTTCAAATCAATCAATTTTGTGTTATTCAGGGTCACTTTAAACTATTTCCAAGGGTTCATGCATATGCCTCTTTTTATCACTATGGAATTTAGTGAGGCCCTTCCGTTAAGATGTGTGTTTGTGGTCGTAACTGCAGCTGTATCCATTGAGATCAAAAATGCACACGTGCTGAAAAGTTGTGGGAAACACTGAGGGATTTAAACCCTTACAAAACCGACCAGGTATTTCAAAGAATCAGAAAAATGCCATTCTAAAACATGGCCTTGCACTGGGCCTCTGAACTCCAAAGACCTATTCATTTTAGACAGTGCAGTACAGAAACCTTTGTTAAATTCCTTTTCCAACTCATCAGAGTTGTGTCCTTGTACTGAATTGTTCTTTCAAAATGTACAAAATACTCCAGAATATCTTTTTATCAACAAAAGTTTACAAAATATTTCTTTCAGGTGATATTGCCAGGCAAATATGAAGGATGCTTCTTCAAATTTAAGAGAAGTGCCTGTCTTGACAATTTAGAGGTGGCATCAAATCACATTGGGGGAAATCTCTTTGACTTGATTCGGCTGGTATGATCTTCAGACTATTTTGATAAACCAATAAAAAGTGAATGACAAATATGAAAGTGATATTGGGTTAAATTCATCAACCAAATTGTTGGGGATAGTTTGCTGGACCAGTAAAGACCAGAATTTAATATGTATGTAATCATAAAATAGCAGACACTGGAATAAAAGTTCCAAGTTGCATTTATTCTAAACAGAAGAGGAGATTTAAATATGCCAAGTGAAGTTAAAAATCTGTCTTTGTCAGGGTGAATGTCAATGTATATTTAGTTTTTATGTTAAAGACAGATTTATCATTGATTTGGGGCAATATTATTAGATCATTGTAAATACGATCTCCTATGCTGAAAAAAAGAAAAAATCTATGTGTTTTAGAAAATTACTCCACTCATCCATGAACTCTGGGGACATGCAACCAGAAAAAGGGTTCAGAATTTTTTGTTATGGAAATAGTATCAATTAGCACAAAGCAGATCCTTGTACCTGTTTTATTTTTTTAATTTTTAAGTAGGAAAAGGTGGATAAAAGCCTTACTGAATAACTTATTAGTTAAATATTTTTACCACTACTTCTGGTATAGATCTAACATGTATGATCCATTATATGTCTGCTAGATATAAACTTTTCAGTTGTTTGAATGTGCCACCTGAATTGCACATTCAAACTCCAATACCCTAGGAAGTAAAGAGCCACATTTTGAACTCAGCTGCACATTTTGGATTGACTACACATCAGATTGCTCAGTTTAGGGTAGAGATGGGAACATACAGCTTCAAATTAATTTTAAAACAGTCAGAAATTTGGGAAGGACTTTTCACACTTCACATACCTGAAGCTATAAGTACGATGCTGTATCATAGTCAGTCCAGCAATTATGCTACAGAGCTTTTCAGCATTGTATCTCTCAGGTATCAGCCGAGCACTAAGACTTGTCCTGGAAAAGGAGCTGGCATCTCTTTGTACATACGGAGAAGATCTAAGGCTGATATGGGTCTTCAGTTAGAGCATTTTTAGCACAATTATCTAGGATCACTCATGTTTCTGAAGGATCAAAAAAGCTGTTTCATTTATGAAACACTGACGAGAACTTTCTTAAAACAATCCCTAGCAAGTACCATGAAGGCAAATTTTGCTAACTAGTTCTAGAAATATGATGGACAAATAATAAATAACACTTCTTATTTAAAGATTTTTGTTTCTCGGTAGCTGCATCAATTTAGAAAAACACTGTTCCTTGCATATGGTTTTCATTTTAAAGGCAGAGAACTGATTTTTCATTTTTTTGTAATGAAATTGAATTGGACATCCCTCATAAATCTTGTGACTTTAGTGGACATTACTCATTTCACCCAAAAGCATGGATGGATGTTTTAGAGTTTCTCAGTCATTAAAATGAAAGCAATCTCAATATTACTTTCCTAGTAGCCAGACCCTTACTCACGGTGACCTGTGCCTTCATCTGTAATAGGTCCTATTGATTTCAGTGAAACTCTTTGATTCCTGGAGCATTGCTGAACAGAAGCCAAAGTGGTAAAGTCTGTCCCTCATCCCTTTCAACGTGTTTTCACAAACACATTACAAAACCTCATCCTTAACATCTTTAGTATATATGTTTCTATTAAAATCAGTGCTTCTAAACATGTGTAGACCAATGAAAATCTTTGATGGAAACACCAGACCTAGAGATTTAAAATATATGTATAACATCTCCAGGTTTTCTGGCTGGACAAAAAAAAAATTTTGGACAAGATAATAAAAATCATTGATTTTACCCTCGTTACTAATATTCAATTGACCTCCTGTGAAAAATGTACTCAATCTCAGGAGTAAGGGAGCCGAGAGCCTTACAGAGTACTGGAACTTGCATAATTGAGGTAGTGCTCGATCAGAAAGTATATTACAGATCATTCTTTTTCTAGTTTACAGATTCTATAATACAGAGAGTAATAAAATTATGTTCAAAAGCAACCTCAAAAGCAAAGGAAGCTCTTTGTATAATAAGTAACTCTTTATATTAGGTGGAAACTAATTAGTTCCAAATTCTGATCAAATTATGAGATTACATCCACATTAATACAAATTAATTTATCATAATGAATGTTAATAGAATTAATTATAATTAGACACTGTTGCACTGGGTGAAATATTTCATAGTGGTCCCTTTCATATTAGTAGTAGATTACGTGCATATTTCAAAAATATTAAAAAAGCAAGAATCACATTTAACATTTTTTATGGGGGAGGCACATCAAAGAACCATGACATCGAATTCTGAGTCTAGTTAATGGTCCAAATGAACTTTTTTCCTGTTCAAAGCTCATCTAATAAACTCCCTTGAACATTCAAAACCTGTTTATTTTTTTGAGAAGAGAGACAGGACATCCAAATACAGTCTAAAATTTAGGAAAGTTGGTATCCTCTTTTCTTTTTTTCATATACTCTGACTTACAGCCCCCACGATGCTTGATGCTAAATCATGATATAACGAGTACTGAATTACTTAGGCCTTTTCCAATTTCCATAGAAAATGGACTTTAATTCAAAACTATGCCTGGTTAATTAAACTTTCCATGATCTAATTTGATCTAATTATTTCTATAAATTGAGATGTAACCAGAGTTATATCCTAAGGTAGAATTAGGCTATGGCTACACATTTTTACTTAGATGGAGGGACTTGTGATATTCTCTCCTATTAACCCTAATCTTGCTGGCCACTTAAATTGTCACAATTCTGCAGCCCAAATGGTGAAGAAGAAATGGTATTTTCAAAATGTCAGTTGGGGGTGGAGGATGGTATTTTTTAGAGACTGATTTTCCCAAATACACCTGGAAAAATGATGGTTTTCCTTGCATCCATCTTGAATGCTTATAGCACAGGAAAAACATTTGATGTAGTTTGGGTGTCTTATTGACAGCCCAGTGCATATTTGCTCTCTTTTTCATTTCTATTCAGATGCACTAAATTTTAACTTAAATTAATTTTTCTCTAAAGAGCTCTTCTTATTTAGATCTGCTATTCTAAATCATGTACAATATGATCTGAACTATTTACATGTTATTACATTCTGCAAAAAGGGAAAACTCCTTGCTAAATTATTTTATTTTGCCATATCAAAACCAAAGCCTGGACCTATTTGTTCATGCTAGCAACAGTTTTTACCTTCTAAGAATAACTGCTGGTCCTTCTTTGTCTAGTTTCCTTGAGCAGTTCTCCTTGAGTCAACTATCATTTTTGCTTACCAAAATCTTGTCACATTGAGTCAGCCAGTGTACACATATACTGTTCCTTGCATTTACCATAAAATAATTTATTTCTGAAATCTTTGCTGACAGAGAAGCAGAGTGCAGATGCTTGCATCTCATGCTTTGCAAACAAACAAGGCAATCTGATAAAGTATTCAAGGCTTCTGGCTGCACTGTCTGAGTTCGTTTAGAGGTTAATAAAATCAGCTCCCTGCTATGTGTTAAAAATAAGTAATTAATTTTTGGATATCTCTTAGAACCAGAATATTATGCCTGGAAAATAAGGGTAGAAGGCAGTCTGCTTACTGGAAATGCCTGCTTGAGGCATATCCTCATTGCTAATTTAGACGTCCATTTTCAGAGTGGCACACAATCCAGACCACCTTATACAGCTGCCAAAGCTCTCTACAGTCAATGGAGAGAAAAAGAAAGAAGATTCTGAAAAGTTGAAAGCTGCCTGAATTTAGTTACTTTGCTGCCGGCATGCATTGGAAAGGTAAGGACTCCATCAGAAAATCAAGCCCACATAGGTGAGGTGTTTAGTTCTCTATTACACCATTTCAAAATGAACAGTAGGAAATCTTAGGTATTTCCATATTTCTGTAATGCAGTCTGGTGGCTTCAGTCAGTAAGTAACGTGTGACACAGGGCCCAGAAGGTAGCCTGACTCTTTCCTTGTGCTTAAGAGTAATCTGGGAAAAGGGCATACTTCTAGATCAAGGTCTCTGGAAATGTGTAGAGACTTCTTTAACTTGTCAATTGTTGATCAGTTCTTGATTTATTTCAATTTTGTTTAATTAAAGCCAATAATAAAACCTTTTTTTCTCCCTAACTACATTTTTGTAAGAATATTTTATTATTGTATGATAGTAACACAGAGTGGAAATACAAGGATCATTTTCTTTCTTTGCATCTCCTCAAGCTGGTCAGCATTTAGCATCATCTGTGTACTCTGGTGTCTTAGTTTGTGACAGTACTCTTTACTAAAAGGAAATGTATTTGTGCAGTAATTTACTAAAAATCATAGACTCATCCATTAAGTTTAGTTTAGTTAATAACACATATGAAACATTCATTTTGAGTGATAATATGCTCTAATATGACAGATTTTGCAGCGAGACAAAACACGTGTTTGACAGAGTTAAAAGCTAGAATAAAGTCTATAAAATTAATTTTCTCCATTAAAAAAAAAAAAAAAAAGATGTAATTTGATGTGGCAATAGCCGCTACAACATAAGCTATCTGACCTTGCCCTTGAAATGACCTCAACCTTGACCTGCAGGGACACCCTCTCTAGGGATGAGAGGTATGTTATTACATGTTATTTCATTACAAGTCCCCGGCTGAGCAGCAACTGCCAAATGGACTCAATTAAGTGTTTCTTGTGATGTGGATTACTGTCTACTGGGGCAAGTTGATACTAGCAAACATATTTCATTCTCCTAAAGTTTGACTGGACGTGAAAAGCATGTGTGTTACTCATTCGGTGACACTTTGGTGTATGATTTATATCTGTTTAGGAAAACCATAATATACATACTTTAGTTGTGCACTGCAACCTTTTCTTGTTCCTTGTCCTTCAGCAGCCAAGCCCTGTTATCATACTCAAGGATTATAGAACCAGGCCCAACCTTCATAAAAGTAACCTTCTGAAAAGTAAAAACTACATCAAACAGTAGTTGAATTCTGATGATCACACTCTTGTTTAGCACTGAAAATAAAGTTTAAAAATGTCACAGATGCAACTCTGTATGCTGTCTGATTTTTACCTCAGCAAAGTTGTATCAGGGATAAAATACTGAATGTGGGGTCTATGTTAATTTATTGCATCTTTAAAATCAACCTTCTACATTAAAGCAACAGCTGTGTAGTCCTGTTGGTAAAAATCGTGACTAGTGTTTGTTTCTCACTCTCTAGGTGCATATATTTTATATGTATAAATTAAGCACACACCCTCCCTTAACAGATTTCTAGAAGCTGTTTTCTGGAGTATCATTTGAAACTTATGGAAAAACATCTCGTTGGCTGCAATGGATTTTATATCAGACTGCCAAAAGAACACTGAGCAAATGACCAAGCCATTGAATGCAGAAAGAATTCATTTCACAAGACTTTCAAGTAACAATTTTAACCTTGTTTTTAGATGTCTGCATAAATCTTTTTTTCATAATTTATACATAGGAATAGTAAGAAAATCGCATCAGAATCTGGTTTCCCAACCTACCTCTTCCCATTGTATTTTCCACCAATGAACTTTGGATGGTGAACATTTTGTATGAAAACAGCAGGAAAAAAATCTAGTCCCATGGAATTCAGTGGAGGTGTCATTATTTCTAAAGTAACCTCTCCTTCTTCAGCTCTGTGATTACACTCCCCACTCTGTGAAATGGGAAGGAATAGACAGCATTCCTTTGGTCATGAAGGTTGAAACAGGAAACATTACAGGAGGAAATAAATATGTGCAACCCTTCTTTGTATATGATAAGGAATTTAAACCATAAATATATTATAAAACAAAAATGTCTTATTTCATTAAAGCATATAACTATCTCAAAGGTGGGTGCCAAGATGTCAGACTCTTTTTAGAGGTTCTCAGCAGCAGGGAGAAGAGCAAAGGCCATAAAGATAACACAAGAAGTTTCACCTCAATGTGAGGAAGAATTTTATGCTGGGAGTGGCAGAGCACTGGAAAAGGCTGCCCAGGGAAATTGTGGAGTCTCCCCCTCTGGAGACATTCAAAACCCACCTGGATGCATTCCTATGTAATCTGATCTAAGTGACCCCGCCTTGTCAGAGGGGTTGGACTAGATGGTCTCCGGAGGTCCCTTCTAACCCTAAAAATTCTCTGATTTAGTGATATCTTACCTTTCTACCAGAGATTCAGATGAAAGATATTTTGCAAGTTAGTCGTTATGCACTGCTTTGCCTAGAAAAATTTCTGCCTGGATATCTTCTTATGGCTGTTAGAAAACTAGGGTTTTTTCAATTGTATTAGATTGCAACAGATATATAGAGTTGCCCTTTAATTTTTGATGATGTAATGGCTTTCACTTTTCTAAGTGTAGCCTGGATAAATAAACCCACAAAACCAAAAAGAACAGAAGTTGCTTTGTGATGTTCATTCTTTTCCCTGAAAGAGATACTCAACAAAATGTCAGAATGGAAATATTTCTTCATGAATATGACTTCTTTGAACACTCACTGCACAAACATGAACACAAAGTATTTCTCTTCTGCTTGACAGACAGTGAAAAAAAGTTTGTATTCTTTTTTAAAAAGACGTCTGACCCACAAGTGAGAAAGCACTGTATTCTACTGCTCTATTACTGTCCTTTCCTCTACAATGGTGTGTCATCATTAAAACCATGTGATAAGTCCATCATAAGTGACTATATGCTGCTTTATTGCATATCTTCCATCATCTCTTACTCATACTTTCTTAATTGGTGATAAGAAACTGAACCTGATGAATCTGTACTATCCTGTGGCATCTCAGGAATCTCATACTTGGACTAAGTTTACTGTAAAATCTAAGAAAAATACAATGGTTTGGACCATTTAAATTTGATCTGATAACTGTAGTTTCTATGACTTCATTCAAAGTGATATCACCATTCACTGAGACCTAATGTCTTGACAAAGGTCATGAGGCATCATAAATCCTATCTATTAGTATATCTTTGTCCATACTAGAGAAACTAGAAGCATAACTTCACAAGACAAAAACAGGCAAACCCATTCCTTAGAATAACTGCCTCAAAGGGAGATGGAGGGGAAGCTGCATGATCATATGAGAAAATTCTGCACCTTTAGTGTACATAATTGCTTTCTGTATTCAATGTAATTTAATTTAAGAAATTTTAAAGGAAAAATATCACCCAGCCATTCTATCAAATGCAGAAATAGCTGTCTTTACAAAATAACCATCGATAATTACAATCCTTTAATTCAAAGTACTGAGCCACATCATGCAGAAATTGAGTCATTTATCACCATTGACCTTAGAAGAAGCAAATTTACCCAAATCAATATGGGCTCAACATATCAATGATTGTTTACAAATATTTGTAAATTCGTATATAACTATATTAATAAAAAGAAAGCAGGTCTGGATATTTCTGTCTAATGCAAAGGAATTTTTTCCTTTGCTGAAATTTTTTATAAAATAGAGTTAACACAATTGGCCTTTAGTTAATGTTATGGAAAAACAGCTGGTTCTGTTCAGTCGTATTAATCTCTGAAATGTAAGTAATTTGAAAGATGTCAATGTGTGTAACTGTAAAAAATCTGGTTTTGAAAGATTTTCATCATTTGTTTAAATGTTTGCAACTGGAATTAAACACGCAAGTCCTTGTTTAAAGTTACAGTTTGGCATTTTCTGTGCATTGAATACATGTGGCAAATATAACTTTTTTGATCTTACTTAAAATAACTAAATATATAGAATTGTAGCCCTTTCTGCAGAATGTTATTTTTCTGTGTTTCAGTTTAAATTGAAATTGAAATTGGAATATAAAGAAAGAGAGAAAGAACTAGAAGGAGAATGAGAAGTGAGAAAACAGAAGAGAACATCAAAGTCAGAGTGTTATCCACAGTGGAGCAGGTACTCCCCTGAACTGGCTGCAGTCTTTGGAGAACATTATGCCGCCCAGAAAGCAGAAAAAATATGTTTAAGTCAATTGAGAATAAATTAGGTCATTGAAATTATCAGAGTATAAAATGAAAAAAACCTGTCTCATGTCTGTGTTATATGTTTAAGTCTGAGGCTACCAAAACAAGAATGATTTAATGAAAACAAAGAGGACTTATTCAGGAAAGGTGAAACATGTCTTGGAACAATGTCAGTGTTTAAGGAGAAAATGTTAGCATCAGAAAAAGTTATTTGTTTTTGCATGCATCTAACTTCTATGGCTTTTTCTGAAATACACCTGGCAGCTGGTACAATTGCTGTTGTCATTATAACTGTTGTAGAAGAAGCAAGTAATTGCTTTGCTTAGCTTGTGCAATCCCAAACTAATCCTTTGCAAGCATGAGGACTGATTAACCCTAGCGTGCATTTTAGATATCTATGCTTGTAATGAAAACTACTTGAAAAACCAAATGTGCACTCAAAAGGGAAATCAGTATAACTGCTGTTAAGGGAAACAAGTGTTTAGACTCTTCACAGCTTCAGGATAACTGTTAATTAGATAATGTATTCTGAAAGCCAGAGAGAGATATTAAGATCATCTGATTTTTCCTCCTGCATAATATGGGATTTAGGACCTTCCTGAATTAATTACTGCATAAATTAGGATGAAATATATAGAAAAACATCCTACCATGGCTAAAATACTTACTGTGATAAGGACTCCACTTAGACATGTGACAAACAATTCACATGGATAACTATGCTGGTGAAATGTGATTTCTTATCAGCTGGAATTTAAGTTAGAATTCGACACGATATCTAGTTTTATACCTGTTCACCATCTTCATGGGAACTCACATTAAATTTCTACTTCCCATGTAGATCTCTTTTTATAGATAAAGGGTGGCCAAGTCACACTTTCAACCATTTATTTTGATAAGGTGATTAGCTTAACCTTGCTGAATTTTCATTTGTAAGGCACTTTCAAAAATAATACAGACATTCTCCCAGCCCTTCCCAAAATTGAATTGCGGTCTTCAGAAGTGGCTGCAATTTTTAGTAGTCATTGGAACAGCATCTAAACCCAGGGAAGTGTGCTGCTGTTTGTGTCCATCCTTTCCTTATGCACACTACCTTAGGTTACATTTGCCTTTCTCATGATAGTAGTGCACTGGGGATTCTAATCTTAGTTAAATGTTTTCTATTTTTTGCAATATAGAGAAAAAAATTTTTATAGCTGTGGGAGTTAGTTTTAATAGTGGCCATGAAGTTTGTCTTTGATACAAAAGCCATGACAGACCTAACTGAAAAAAAGAATCACAGCATTGCTTGGGCTGGAACAGACATTTAAAGTTTGTCTAGCCCAACCCTCTTGCAAAGAGCAGGCACATCTTCACACCATGCTGCTTAGACCCTGGTCCAACTTTACCTTGAATGTTTTCAAATATGGGGCTTCTACAACCAAAGTCAGTACAACTTTATGAAGTAGGATAGGGAGACAACAGAAGTTTCTCCCTAAATGCCTAAAGAGTAAGGAGCTAATATATACCAGTCAGGATTTTTCACTCTGGAGAAACTGTAAGTGCAGAAATTAAGGAAGTGATTAATTGCAACTTTTGCCTACCTGAGAAAGAAATCAAAAAGCCCTAGAAATCCCAAGAAGTAGGGATCCAAAAGCACCCTTTAATTGACTGCATAAATGTAATTATGTTTAAATGTGAAAAGACGAAAATCTAACCCTGGTTTGTTTGTCACAAACCGCCTTATTTACTTATCTCTGAACTTGTAATTAGTATTATGAATTACTCTTTTAATGAGCATTCATCCGCATTTAGTATTACATTTCTGTAACTATTTATTTTTTATTTTTACTTAGGAAAATTTTACCTAGGTTGAATGAAAATAAATGTTTGTTATATTACATTGTGTGTTATATTTTTTAAATTTCCTTTGTTAGTTGCAAAGGTGACTGTATATAAATATGAATTATCTCACTCTTAATAATGCCATTATTCTTGGCATTTTCTTCTTAGTATATTTTTTGGCACCTGCTGACTGGACTGTCATGATGAGTCCCATTATAAACAGCATCTAGTTTTCTAAAAATTCACTAAATTCTCTTTGTGAAATATGAAGCTAAAATATTTGCTAGCTGTTGTTCAGAGAAAAGAGGCCTCATTACCTTTGTGTTAACTCCTGGAGTACTATGGAAAAATGGAGGTTGAGCAATTCTCGCTAGTTACCATTCTCACTTGGCGTTAGTTGCCACCTTGCAAAAAGTTACAAAATCAACAAATGAAAGGACTTGTTTCATCTCATGGTAGAAGAATCTGTAGATTGTCTTGGGCAAGATTGAAATCTAGATTTCCCTATACTTAAAGATTTAATGAACTGCATAAATGTGTGTCCCTTAGTTGTATTTTTTGCTACATAACATTCAGTTCATAAACATAAATCAGTGCTGATAATACAACTACAGTCAATGTTGTAAAGCATTATTATAAGACAAAGGTATGGGAAATAATGATTACATTTTCCTAGAATTATATTTATAAGGCATGAAATAAGGCCTGTTAAATCTGAATATTCTTTTATCACCAGATACTCTTCCATGTTTCCGTATTCAAATCCTGTGAATATATTAATTCAAATTTGATTATTTGAAGAAATTAAATAAGAGTACTTTACTACTGGAAATCATACATTAAGTTGTTGGTATAAGGTTGGTGTTAGACTCTCTTAGGACGTGCCACTTCAGGGAAAAAGTCAGAAAGTGTAATGTATGGCAGGTATGGGGAGCTGAGGGCAAGGGCAAGCAAAATACAAAACAGAGTGCACAAATGAAAGCATGTGTGAAACTGTGAGTAACTGTTATAGGCATATCTGTGAGAGAGAAGAAGTATGCAAAAAGTTATAGTGCCTTCCCTAGAAAATAAGTAAGAGTTAGTGGAGTCCAAGAGGTAATAGACAAATACCAAGCAGACTAAATATTGTGCATGTTACCTAAAACTTACAGCCTATGAAAATTTTTAAAGCATATATGCATAACACAGATCTGCCTAAGACTATCACATTGTTTTCATAAAATTCTGCAATTCCCAAAAGGTTGGAAATTTACTGGTGATTTCTGAAAGCTTGAGGTTGGTGATGGTGTTCTATTTTTTCCTGCTATAATGTCTCCATGAATGGGTAGTGGTTATTTATCAGTGTACAGAAAACTAAAGCAAAACTAGCAATAACAACAGACACTACTTTCTTTACAATCTGGATGGTGGGTATTTCTTCAGGGAATGAAAGAAGGACCATTCTTACAAGGTGTTGTGTATCTTGTTTATCAGAGGATCACCAAAAATACATAATATAGAGGTTTCTGGGTTTTTTTAATGTGCTCTTGCCTTCAATTATGTAGTAATTGCACACTGGTTAACAATGAAAAAAAAAATGGTGTTGATAAATGCCAGCTGGAGAGTTGCTTTCTTTTGCCTAATAAAGCAATAGAGAATTAATATAGGTTATGACACCAGCATTGAACATTCTAATTATACCCCCTAACCCTTAACAGGTTTTTTTTCTCTGGACAGCCTCTTTGCCACCAAAGTGGAAAAAGTTGCAACATATTGACAGCAGCTGAATTGAGTGCAATATTGTGATACCATCTATGTTTCAATTTTTTGCTTCTTAAAAAATAACCTTATGAAATTTACATTATAACATGGTTTATTCTGGCAGCTAGAGCTTGCAGAATATGCATGGAAAATGACACAAATATGATAGATCTCCACCTCCCACAAAATACCATTGCCCTTTTTGCTGAGGAAGAGGTGGCAGCGATAGCAACACAACTTAGCAACAACTCACACCATATGTATTTAATAAAAATATATAAATTAAAATCTGTCATGTAAAAAAATTGGCTACTATCTCTTCCTCTGTTACTTGCAAGTTTTCTTAAAACTTTGTTGAAGAAATTTCTCCTCATGATTCCTTGTATTTGATGAGTTTTTCTATTGACTCCACTCTCAGGGAAAAACATGAATTTCAAGGAATCAGTGTTGTTAGATTTATGGAGCCTTGAGAATATAAACCTGCTGAGAATTAAATTCAGTAAAAAAAATCAAAATGGCTGAAGGAGAAACATTTTGTTTCATTTTAGAAGGTCACCTACATAGCTTTCCCTCAAGCTAAAAAAGACAACCCAGTGAGCCAATGAAAAACAGTGAAAGCATTATGATACCATTCCCTGCACAGTCATCCCAGAGAATGGACTCTGTTGCCTAGCAATTCTGGCAGATGATTTACACTTACCTGGACATCACACAAGCCGTGAGGTCCAATAAACAACCTCAGGATGGTACATTTTCTAATGTCAGAGGTGGTATATTTTCCAGGAAAACACTACTGTTGCTTGGAAGGGCTCATATATAATTTTGCAAGCAAAGTTGTTTTCCTCTTGGGCAAGTCCTTTCCTCTTTTCTACTTCTTCATCCAGTCTGCCTTAAATAATAACATTTTGCAATGTTTCCCTGATATCCTCATCTTGCTGGTGTTTGAAAGAAAAGAAAGCTTCTTTTGGTGCGCCTCTTACAATTACATTGACCAGTAACACCATGTTATGAATTATGAAAATACTGTCAGTCAGAATTGGTTGCATTTACCAATTTAAAACAAATTCTGTTTCAAAGCACTTTGCCTGCCATCCAAGGTAATTGGAAAGCCACTTTGAAAAATCTTCTAATGTGCTTTTTAAAATTGACCTAGGTTGCAGAGGCAGCTTCTTAAACAAAATATAATTAATTTCTATCTGTCTAAGCTGATCAGTGCAGGCTGACAGTCCTTCTACACTCTTTCTTTTAAAACATGTGAATTTTTTTCAATAGACTACACCTCCCTTTCATCTTCCTCTTTTCCCTGTGTAAATTGGCACTTTCTCTCTTCTAGGAATCTCATTACCATGCACTGATTCTCCACTGCTTCATAATAAAGGCGCCCAACTGATGTACCAAAAGAACTGTAAATATCTGTTTTTATGTACCAAAGATTTTTCCTTATAAACTTTATGGTTACAGTGGCTCTAACATGTCAGCGCTTACCTGAATTATCCTAACTCATGATATCTATTCATCTCATTTTCATCCTACATCTGTACTCTTTGGTTCTATATAGTGACAAAGATGTTCGAAGGTCACATAGGTAACATCTGACTAATTTCTAGAGCAGCAGTTAATTAAAAAGTATCCTGAAAGAACTGAATTATGTAATCAGAAACTCTAAATAAAAAAAAACCAAACCCAAAAAACCACAAATATATGTCTTGGGATGTACTACTACCCTTACAGGCACTTCCTGTGTCATCTTCAGGAGTTTCCATCTATATGTATAAGATCGGACTTCCTGAAAATAAACCCTCAAAATATATCTGATATTTCAATGTGCTTATTTCTTCATCTGAAACATGATTTTTTTTTCAGACCCTCAGAGTTATTACGAAGTTTAATCCACTGATTTTACAAAATACATGAGAAATATCAACAGGAAAATGATTTCTCCCTTTTTCATCTTAGAACAATACAGTATCACTAATGTAAGAAATTACATTAGAAGGGCTGATAACTATCTGGATTTGTTTTTTACTGCTTTGATGGTCATTGGATCATACCAACCAATTACTAATTTCCAGAAAATATTTCAGTCCTCTGATTTCATTGCCTGACTAATAACTTTTGCTTTCAGATGAAGTGATTGTACCAACCTAATCCTAGCTACAGCAGCATATCAATAGCATGTTTCCACTTAATCTTACACTTCCCTCTGATTGCATACATATTTTAAAACTTTACAAGAATAGTTCCTTCTGCTTGCCTCAGGCTCTTTCTTTTCTTTCTTGAAGAGATTCTTATTTTTGCAAGTGAAAATTAGCTGCTGCTGTAGGACTTCCACAGGGAAAAACAGATCCCTTTCTTCTCCTTAGCATCCTCTGCTTCCAAATATACCATTGTTTATGACTCCTGTTTTATCCAGTAAAGAAGATCTGAAGAAAATAAAATTGCCAGAAAAGGCATAGTGTATAGAAAAGAGGACTAGGACTTTCTAGAGTCATTACAGGATTTGAGAGTTTCTTATAAAAGTTTATGAGTTTCTTCTTTCCTTTTTTCATTAAATTGAAATTGATTCTAAGCATTTTGAGGTGCATCTTTTGATCTTAAAGAAAAGCCAAAAGCAGCATTTCCTGTGAGACTTTCCTGAATGACAGTCATAAAAATCCCTTAAAACCAGCTGTACACCACAGGGCTTGAAACACTTTTGCAGGGTTGGCTTCATCCTCATGTTTTAAAAAAGGAGTAGTTTTGTTTTTTTGATAGTATACAAGATGCTTCAGGTGAATATCAGGACATCAGACAAATATCATGAGCAAACAAAGGCAAAATAGAAAACTGCACCAAACTGTGGAGGGTCTGACTGCAGAGAGAGAAAGAGAGAGAGAGAGAGAGAAAGATATTAATTTAAAAATATTTACTTCACCTCTAAATTCTGTAATGTTGTTTTAAATTATTTTGTATGAAGTCCTTGAATCAAGAATCAAACTCACTGTTGGTCTACAGATACTGGCTTTGTTGATACTGATTACTTTTCATAAATTTTCTACTCTCATAGGGGAAACATGGTATGCATGAGAACTTTTACATATCATTCCATAATAGCTCTGTTCATCACTGCTAGCTTGAGCCTTGATAAAGTATGACTTGTAATATTTTCATACCAGTCACAGAGTGACTAAACATCTTAATGTAGGTATTTACAGGATGAAGTGGTGAAATACAACAGATATTTTACAACATCCTTTGTTTTACAGGAGTGGTTTTTTTTCTGACAAAAAATAGTCTAAAATTTCTGGTTTTGTCTGGAGTTCTGTAAACTTCAAGATATTTTATTCAGGCTGCAGTACATCCTATTGTATGAAGGTGAAAAGTGGCAGTGATCAAGTTTTAGACAATGAATGTTGCAAGAAAATCAATAGTCTGATTAAAAAAAGAAACCTCAAGAGGCTTCTAACCCTAAAAAGTTGATTTTTTACTTCACTATATCTCATTGAAAGAGCAAACTATATTAGTCTTTAGATTTACCAGGTGCATTATTCCTTGTGTAGTTTCAAACGTATCAGCAGTAATGAGAAAGAACATCTCTAGGTTAGCCCCTGTTTTCACCTAACATATATCAGTTAGATCTGTAGGGAGAAATACTCTATACTCTATCAGGCAGGTGAGCTATAAAACCTGCCAGAACAATGGACTTCTTTGCACTAGTTCTGACCCTGAAAATTAGACTGAAAAAATCTTGGTTTCAGACATTTAAGAAATGTAGTGTTCCCAAAGAGAAAATGAGAGTGAAAAGGATATACACAGAGCAGAAGGGAACATTATAAGTAAAAGTATGTTTGGGCCTGTATTTGGGAAGGAAAATTATGTTATATACTAAACACTAAACTAAAAGATAAAAAGTTTAAAATATTTAAAATATTTAAAAATATTTATTTATAAATATTTAAAATATTTATTTAAAGTACTATAATGAATGACAAAGGAAATAATGGTTTAAAACTAGAAAGAGCAAAAGTAAGATGTCATCTGTAATTAGCTAGAGTTTCTAATAAAAAGGGATAACAGTGTTAGGACATTTAAGACAATATTATCTGAGAAATTACTGAAAACAGTATTTTGGGAAAGTTTCCAAATGGTGAAGCAGAATATACTAGGTCAAGGACAAAGTAAGCAGTTTCACTGCAAACTAGAGCCAGCTTCTGTACTAGCAGTGAACTTTTGCTGATGAACCTCTGTGGACTCTTTCAAGGAGGCAGATTTCTGGGACTCAATCCAACAAAGCACTTATTTTCAACTTAACTTTAAACATGCAAGTCAATGTGTTAGACTTAATTCATATAAAAGCATTGAGTGAATATAGCATTTGTCAGGACATAGCCTGATCGCTTTTGGTTTCAGTAAGATCTTCCTTTGTCTTCCAGTTCTTAATAAATTTAAATGCCTGCAAATCATTAAACTCTTGACTCCATTTCGTTGATACACAATGAGTAAATGTATATGGGCTGCAGCCCAAAACCTCAGAGTATTTAAACACCTACTTCACTTGAATAGTGTGAGCAGTTCTGCTCCCCAGTATCAAGAGAGATACATTCCTATTAGAGGAGAATAAAAGACATTAAAGACCAGCACACTTGATGAGAGGTATGTTTTTACATATGGAGAAACTAGGCAGATGAGGAGTCTTCATTTTGGAGAAGAGGTGACAGAAGCACGATAGATGTTTTTAAAATCAAGAGAAGAATGGCAATTCTCTATATCTATTTATTTAGCCATTTATCTATCTATATATATGTATCTATTTCTATATAGGGATATATATGGAGATATGGATATATCGATAGATATAGATATAGATTATATAGATATAGATATAGATGATATAGATATTGATAATGGAAGATGTACAAGGCACCAATTAAATTACCAGCAGCATGAAATTATGAAATGTATGTACACTATGTTTTATTAAATGGTGTTGCTTTTGAATGATAGGGTCTACTAAATTTTATTGATCTGAATACAGCCTCTGGTTTGTTGATCCTGATTGCCAGAAATGGAGAAGTGATACCACACTGTACTTGCATGAGCACACAGTCTTTTCAAAAGCACTGCCTCCTGGCTGCTGAAACTGTTCCCAGAAGGATTGGTCTGATCTTATGTGGGGCTTTTCCACCACAATAAATAGAACACATGTACACAAATAATTTTGAGAACCATGGCCCAGTAAGGTGAAATCAAGAAAGAACAATAAAGCTGAAAGTAGAAAAAAGAAATCACTAATTATAAAACTCAAGATACATTTTAACAATCAGCATCTCATTTATTTATGCGGACATGAATCGAGAGGATGTTCGTAAGTTCATTGTTACTCAGTAAAAAGTCAACTTGCTCTAAGGAAGTAGTATGGCACAGTTGGCCAAAATTCTAAAGTACTTTTGGTATCTTATCTTTTGCTCACTGCAAAAAAATTGATACATTTGTAAGAAGTTACGTTTGTTTGTTTGTTTGTTTGTTTGTTTGTTTGTTGTAAACAAGGACCAATAGCCTTCAACCTTGGAGTAAAGTGATTGAGAAACACTGTAGTTACAAATAATGAGTAACACACTGGAGAAGGTTGTTCAGGGCAGCTTTAAGACCAGCTTAGGCAATTGTTTTTAGAAACAGGTTGCTATCTATCTCAGTCCAATAGTTGCTTTTCTTGTAGTTATATAAGGATTATATATTGTTCATCAAAAAAGGTCAAACCACATTTGGGTTAGATAAATGAGGTGACTGAAGACATGTTTACTATCATTTAATAAAACTGAAAATATACTCAAAATATTCGAACAAGCATTTGCTATTTAACTTGCCTAAAGGGTACAAATAGGCAACCTGAAGATAGGAGACTATATCTTGACAAGGTTTATATATAAGGTCAAAAAGTATCCCAGTGCCTTCTTAACATAGCAAACCATAATTCTTGCAGAGAATATATGCTATAATAAAATAAATGAAATTAAGTTAAGCAAATCCTAAGAGACGAATTCCTCATTTTGGTGGAGTAAGTGTATATTTTTAATAACCTCAGAAAATTTGGAATTGTGATATTTTGCATAATGGTTGACGGATGTTAGTGTCTGGTCTGAGAAAACTGCATTCAAGGATTCCTTTCACTGAAGCAAAACCCGGCTTTTGCACATCCATTAAAAAAATTATGTTAATTTTTTTCTTCTTTATAATGTCTCCAGATTCATTTATAAATTTATTAGTGATCTCAGATTGTAATGTTGAAAATAAAGCTTATTCTTTTCCCAGATCTACTAGCTATAAAAGTGAAAGAACACAGATTACTTTCTCATTTCTGGAACTAAATTCTGTATAAATAGCAATCCAGTATTTTTAGACCAGCTTACTATAATAAGGACTGCCGTTTGATTTTAATAATATAAGGCAATTCACTATTAATATGACTTATGATGCCTCCAAAGCAGTTGTTTCTCTAAAGCAAGAAAATAATAATAAATTAATAAATTGATTGAGAGTGACTCAAGTAAGCTGGAAAAGAAGGACACTTTAGTACAAAACCCCAAATCAACTAAACAAAAAAAGCCCCCACAAACTACAAAACAGAATAACAACTTTAAGCTGTTTAAACTATTCATCAAGACCAGAGAAAATTAAACTATACAATAAAACAGAATACCTATTGTGATTGAAAAAGCTGAAAAAGCAAAATTATTACAAAACAAACAAAAAAAGTGAAAAACATGAAATGCAAAAAAATATTTAATGTGCCTTAAAATCCTATACAGGTATTCTTTAAAGGTGAATGGTTAATAAAAAGAATTGCAAGTATTGTATTTCTTATACATGCTACCTTAGCTTGGAAGCAAACTCACTCAGGACTTGAGAGGCTTGGTATGATACTGGATGTGCTACTTTGAGAGAAAAGTACCCATTTTTCAGGAAAGATAATCTCTTTTGATGAAATTAATAGAGTAACCTGTATTACAGTGTATTGAATTGAGCTTTTGAGCAAGTGGTAACCTAACCTAAAGATGGCTCAATGAGAAATTATTTTTAAAATTACATTTGAAATGGAATTTGGTAGTCTATGGGGTGATTTGACTGAAATGGAGCCATTAATATGACTCACAGCACAACCTTAGCAATTAATTTCTTCACATACCTTAGTCTCTGAAGAGAAACAATTCAAGGAAGATGTCTTATCTACCTAAATTTTCCCTAGAAACAACTATCTCTTTGCATGCAAGCCCTACTGTTTGCCATAGAATTGCCTAGGAAGCTGCAGTTGAAGACATTAATAAATCACAGGACCATTTCAGAAAGATAATTCAGGTTTTGTTTCATTTTAATTAGCTGAAAAAAAAATTAAATCCTCATAGGAAAATCAGGGTAAAGGGAAAGGGCAAGGCAAAGAGCTGGTCAAGATCAGCTTTTAGTACAGCAAGAAGGTGAAGTAAAATGGAAAGCCTTGTTGGACCTTTAGGGAATATATTTTCACCATCAGAAGTAGTTGCTGAGATGAAAATGAAGTATTGTTGTCTTTAAACTATGGAAGGTTCTGCAGTCTCCGCAAGGACATGTCATTGAAGAAACAGGCTAAACTCTCCTGAATAACTTTTGTGACATCAAGGAACTGTGTCCTGTGAGCTTCAAGGAAAGCCAGAAGCCAACATGTACTACTTAGCAGTGTAAAACTACATTAGCAATGTGTAAGTTTTGGACTGTGCTTCTGCCATTGGTATATTTAGAAGGATCCGAAATAAAACGTCAAGTGGAGAGAACATAAATGTTATAGTTGACAGCTCTAACTCCTTTCCATTCAGATTTTCAGTTAATTCTCATCCCAATAACATGAGCACTCCGCTTTTTTTTAGACCTTTTAGGAATTTGGTTTTACGCCAGTATCTTCATAAAGTCTGTGCTGTATCAGTCCTCTTGTAAAGTACAATAGGGTGCTGTGCTTTTCAGAAATTTCAGTTCATCTGCTGAGGCTCAAAACGACAGGTTAGTAAAAATTTCTCATGGCAACTTCATCAAGATTCCCTGCAGACAAATTCCAGAGGGACATTTGCATTCAGGTGATATAGGGCTCCAAGGAAGTTCAGTCAGACATGTGACTTCCTTTCAGTTTGAAGCTATAAGTGAGCCACTTTTTGAATGATGCCTCATTTCAGAGGTTACCACCTGGTATAGTACAGAGATGAGCAGAGTTGGGGTTGTTTAGCCTAGAGAAGAGAAGGCTTCAAGGAGACTTTACAGCAGCCTTTCAGTACTTAAAGGGGGCTGCAAGAAAGCTGGAGAGGGACTTTTTTTCAAAGAAGTGTCATGATAAGACAAGAAGTAGTGGTCTTAAACTGAAAAAGGATGGGTTTACATTAGCTATTAGGAAAAAAATTTTTACAGTGAGTGTGATGAGGCAGTGGAACAGGTTGCCCAGAGAAGTGGTGAATGCCCCATTCCTGGAATTGTTCTCAGTCAGGCAGGATGGGGCTTTGAATAACTAATTCTAGTGGAAGGTGTCCCTGCCCATGGCAGAGGGGTTTCAGGTTCCTTCCAACCCAAACCATTCTATGATTCTACAATTTTATATATATATATATATATATATATATATATGCACTATATAATGATCATGGTAGAAAGATTTTTCAATCAGCCTGCAAAGATAGGCAAGTATTTCGGAGTTTGAGTGGATGCATGTGTAGAAATATCAGTCTACTATTCTGAAGTGTTAAATGAAATTCAAATACATGTCATTCGAATTCATTTGTTTGAGATCTTCTCATATCATTGAGATGGAGGTAACAGGTGGACTAGCTATATTTTTGCTAATTGGGAAGTATAACTTTTTCTGACATCTTTTTTAAATATCAAGTTTGCTGCAACTGAAAATTATAAGAATCTTATAGAAGGCTTCACACAGAATATAAAGTCCTTAAAAAGCATGCTTGGCCAAAATCCTCAAACCTGAAATGCAAATATGCAGCAAATCATATATATGGAATATGTTCAAAGAAATGTAACTTCAGTTTGGAGAACTATGTCTCATTTAGTCCAGTAGAGGAACTAATTTAAAGAACATTGTGGAAGAACGACTTCCTAGAGACAAGATAAAGCAGAATTCTGCATAACGTTCACTGATCCTAAAGCTGGCCAATGCAACCCAAGAAGAGGGAAAGGCTAAGCATGGACCTCTCTCTTCACAAGGTTTTGCCTCACTGAATTCCAAATCATCCCACCCACTACACCAGCCTTGGCAAGAGTAAGAGCGCTATCACTTTCTGCTTGCTTCAAGAAAAGCGTGCTTTCATATGTCTATTTTATCTCAATTATAATTTGCATTTCCCTTTGTCAAAGTGAGAGGATTAAGTCCCACATGTGCTAATTTTAATATCTTTGTTCTTTTGTTCTTTGTGTAAGCAATGAAGAGCTCCTCTGGGCATTAGAGTTGAGAACCAATTCCTCTGAAATAATTTTAATTTCTCTGCATTTATCATGAAATAAATGAAGCAGAATTTGTCTCATTTGTCTTATATATGCAGCAATCAGAAAATCATGAAAGTGCATTTATGAGATTTTTCCAAATTGAATCCAAATACAAATAAGTCATATCTAGGCATAACTGACCTGCATATTTTCCAAATTCCACCATGGAGATAAGAGGCAATTCTACTGGCTAATATCTAAACAACATGTAGTAATATCCAAATGTATTTCTCTAGTGTTTCTTCATAATGTCACAATCTTTTCAGTTATGTTAATTTTTAAAACATCAGTAATTGTAAACCGTTTATCTTATATTATGCATTTCCGTAGAGTGGACAGTCATTTTGGTTCCTAAAGAGTTCCTGACTCCACTGGGAAGTATCAGAAATAATTAAGAAGACTTCTACAAATCAGTGATAAAGAAGAATCTATCTTCTGAAAGGTGAAACACAATGAAAAACCAGGTGACAGCTTACTTAATATTTACAGTTGGGTATGACATCAGCCAGAAGAGTAGAACTGTTTGATTTTAATGGCAAGCAGCTGAGCATGCTTATTGATTTAAGAGACCAGTTACTTCACAAATGGCAAAGACCATTAATACACTAAAATCATAACAATGACGATTTGAAGAATAAAAAGTGACCTTGTATTTAAATACTTTCCTTCCAGATAAAATGCAGGGCTCTCTGGATGGGAATGTACTCCCAGGTGAAACTTTCTAAGCATCATTATTATTTCTTTTTATTTATTACAAGGTAAAATCTCAAGATTTATCAAAAATACAGGAAGCTTCATTAAGATCTCATATATTAATTTTTTTAATAAGAGTTTAAAATTTAGGTAAGGAAGAAAAAAATAAAATTTGAGATTTTTTTTTATATTTTTATAGGCATTTATATTTTCAGTTTAATGGAATAATTATGAAATGGAAATCATAATGAAATTAATTTTCACGTAGAGTTACTGAAGTTTTTCAAATATGGTCCCAGAATTTCTTCCCTTTCCTTTTTGACTAATCAGATAGTTTTAAAAAAAACCCAATAAAATAGAAAGCAGATAAAAGGAAAGGAGATAGGAAAAATAGAGCAAAAAAAGGTAAGTAAACGAAGATTATTAGAAACAGAGATGAAGAATGAACAGTGTCCTTCTTTTGCTTCCTCACCTTCCTTCTAATCAGTGCGGTTTAGATGATTTTCTTGTTAACTCAAAGTGTACTGAAGATCTTCTGGAATTTGTATTTCTTTAGGAGATTTCAGTGATGTTTTTTGTCATTGATTTAATTTCATTATATTTTCCACTTTCAAAAGGCTACATGTAAAAACCTGAAAATTATTTTTTCTGCTTCTTTTCAAGTATTCCATGCAAAATATTTTTTGAGTTCTCAATAGTTGGTGTGTTTGCATAGGGTTGACTAAAATTTTATCCCTGACCAGCACCAGCAAACCACACCAGAGAATTAAATATATACATCTATAAAGTCAGAATAAGTATATGCAGTTTTCTTTACTAAGTCATATGTAAGATTGTTTGAGAATACATGAACGTGACAGCTTTTCACTCAGGAGAACTCAGTCAATCCTGAATTTTTAAAATAACTCTTGTATCTTTAAATGAATAATATATTGCATGTACTGCATGAAGCAGAATTGACCATCAATTTGAGAACCAGTGTTGTTTGACAGAACCTCTGGCCAGAAAACCAATGTAATTTTCTATCAGCTGAAGAAGACAAATTCACCTTTTGCAGTTAAACGAGTTTTTTTTATCTGTAGAATTTTCTGTAAATGGAAATAGAAATGTCTTCGGGTTTTGTCAACTGTACTTAGGTTCATAGAATAAAACATCATGTCTTAAGAACATAGATAACTCTGGTTTCAGAGTTAGAAATATAACTAACAATGATCTCTCCAGGAAAGCATCACACAGTTTAGGGAGAGACTAAACTGCAACTTTATATTTAGATAGGAAATATTCTCAATCTGCCTTTAGCTCCTGTAGAGTGAAGCAGAAGTCGCTCTACCATCAGATTCAGGAGCCCCACATAGACTAGGACGTTGTTTTATACAGTTGGCACTCTCAAGCCACACTCGACCTGTTTTGCAAGGGTGTGAACAGAACCTTTGCTTCCACAGGGTAAATCTCTTATTGTAGGCCAAGAGTAGATGAATGGGATGCATTATACCTGTTAGAGTTAGCACTGTCAGCATGCCTAGCAGGCAGTAGTGCTATGGACAGCTAAGGAGAGCTTTAAGTAATCTGTCAAATAAGAACCAGATATATGATAACAGCTGTCAAAGTTATGATTTAAGGTACCGGGAACTGTATCTTCTATTGTAATTATAGTCATCATTATTATAGAACCACTGGCTCCAGTGGTTCTATATTAATTACGTAATTATATTAATTATGGAAGTAAGCCAATTTGAAGTATTAAAGTGCATGATCCACAATTACTGTATCATATCAACATATTGATACGTATATGAAGGTAACTATACATACATATAAATTTTATGTATTAGGCCACTCAAGAGAGAGGTGGTTAATTCAGAGGTTTCAGAATCCTTAACCCACTAGGCCATAATATTAAATTGAATAGCAACGTTTGTCAATAATTAGAAAAATACGTATTGTTGTCAGCATGTATGTATGTTTGTGTGCTTCCTCCAGCGCCAAGTTTGATGAAGTTAGAGCACCTAAATCAGCACAGAGCATCCTGTGGTTAGGAGAGGTCAGAGCTCCTCCTGAATTTTACAAGGAGACAGCATGTGTGCTGTTACCTCTTGTCCTTTGTGGCAAGTTCAAGTTCTAGCGGGATCTGAAAACCCTGAACCAATATTGCTCACAGAGGTATTTTGTTAACTGCAGGAAGTTCTGGCTGTTGCCCTCTATGACACATCTTTGAACAAGCCATATGTTGCTCTCAGACAGTTAATGTTCAGGTGTCAGGAAATACCCATTCTGGGAGCAGACACTAAATGCAGAGACTCCTTTTCCAGAAAAAGTTAGATATTCAGAAAAAGTTTTGTGTAAGGCCTAAAGTATAATATCAAACAGGCATGGACTCTGGGGAACTAAAAAATAAGCAAGATGGTAACAAAGAAGACAATAGTTTAACCTACATTAAAGAGAAAACTTGAAAATCATGGGTGCTTTATAGTCTTCCCAGTGGCCATGAATATGTTAGAAAATACAGCTGGAAAAAGAATTTTCTCTTTCACTGAAAGGGTTTTTATGGCAAGAGAAATAAGATAGAAATACCTTTTATCACAACAAAGAAAGAAAAACAGTGACCTTAGTATGAAACAAAGGGCCAGATTCTGTTCTAGTATAAATCAGATGTTGGATGCCTGCCCTGGGGCATCCTGTGTCATGTGAGAGAGCTTGAATAGTACACAGCTCCCTCCAATATCCACACTGTGTTTGCATGTAACCCCAACTGTAGCTCTGTGGTGCATTGTATTGCAGATTTTAAGCCTTTGAATACTTAAAAAATGCTCTGTAGAAGCAAATCTGGTTTCTTGAGGTTCTGTATGATAAAAATAGACTGTGCAGAAGTAGACATTCTATAATGTAGCTGACCAAAACAATACCTGTTTTCTACCTACAACCAGTGTGACTATCTCTGCCTGCCAACACAACATTATGCACCATAAAAGGCAAAAAGAAATCTATGGGGATAGAAGGAATAGAAGTCAGAAGCCAGAAACCTGCTTTTTTTGATTTATTTGATTTGACCTTCAAAAAACCAGCAAGCAAGAAAACTATTTTTTCACATCAAGCCATTGTGGACTGATTGCAGTAGTCTGAAAGAAACAATAATTGATTTCAATAATTAATTCCTTCTGACTAAAACAATGTTGCTGTTTATGCACTCTTCCTAAGGCCAAGTGGAAAAGAACTTTTAGCCAGGAGTGCATAAACAGTAATGTTACTTTAGGGAGCAGAAGTCCCCTAACATACTGTTGATTTGGGAAAGGCTTTTTTTTACCCCCAGGCTATAAAATTTTTTTTATATTCTCTCATGTTGCCTCAGGATGACCCTGAGATTCTCTCAGATTTTTAAAACACAGGAAACAAAGTAGTATGCTATTTTGACAGCATAGAAAAAGCCACAAAATTTAAAAATGTAGTTTCTAGCAAGCTGATAAAAATTCTCCTAAACATTGAAATATACCTCCAAAAATATGTGGATGTACTGTAAAACTCAATTGAGAGCAGAAGTGAAAACATTTAATGAGGAATTTCTTTATTTCTTTTAACTTTTTCTTTTTTCACGGGACTAGAGTTGTTTTCTATGTATTGTTATCTAAGCAGATTAAGTATGGAACATAAAGCAACTTCCCATTATAAATGTTATAACTTCTTTCCTGGTAGTCATACTGATATTCAGGATGCATGGCTTACCATGAGTCTACCAAGCAAAAGTCTTAAAAAGATTACTTTTCTAAAAGACTATCTTGCTTATAACATAAAGTCTGTCAAATTCATGAGAGGGGCGAGTGGATTTCACGCCAAAATTATTTTGCTCAACTTTCTTGTATCTTGACTGTATCATATTCTAGGTTTTTTTACTTGTCTGGAATTTATTGCCTAAATCTGTTGTAATATCAAAGTTTTATTCTTAGTGTTACTCCTATAAAAATGACATAGCATAAATATAAAGCAGTACCTTATTATTCACACAGATTCCACATTAACTCTGTGCAGGTAAAGAACTTGACCTGGTGTGACTCCAGTGGTCCCTTGGTGATCAGATTCCTGCTGTATAGATCAGAATTAAAGCAAAACTAAACCAGATGTTTTTACCATTAGATAGATTAACCCAAAACTAAAATTAGGAAAACATACTGGATCTGATTTACTATCAGTATATGATCTGTTGCTGCAGAGGGAGCAGCGGATAGCAGAGCAGAAGCAAATGGCAATTTATTAATGTAGGCATGGGAGTCCCATACCCTCACCCCTGACTGCTCTAAAAATGCCGAACAGAAGGCCCCAGTCTAGTGATGAAACCTGGTTTTTGATAGTAAAGGCTCAGTAAAAACAACATGAAATAATTTTTAAAATGGTGCATGAGAAAGTTCTGGTGGAAATACTTATCACTACAAAAATTGTTTGTCTACAGATATATAAATACATATAATTTCAAACTTTGCCTTTAGTGTTTCCTTGAAAAGATTAATTTACCTGAAGCACTGTGATGAGCCACCAGATAGCAACAACCATGAAATTCTGTTCTTAAGTAAGAAGACCTTTCTTTTCACTATGCAAACTGGCTTTCTTAAAAGCTTCAGATTAAAAAAAAGACTTTTCATAGAGTATTCCCATTTGGCATAACTAAATTACATCATGAAAAGTTCATGCTCTGAGGCAAACTATTGCAAATTCCAGGAATATAAGAGATTTTGTCGCAACCTGCATATTAAAAAATCCTTACATTCATATGTCAACTGGAACAAGAGATTCTCAAGATGTTTTCATAAGCCTTAATCAAGCTCCCCAGAATTCTGTGAGAACAAATATGATCATTAGATCATCAGGGCTTTTCAAAGCTTTTCAGTCAAGTATTTTATTCACCAAAAACTACCAATTTACGTAAACTGACAGAGTTTGTGGATTCAATTGCACATGCTGTAAACTGTATGTCTACAGAAAACTGTGTATAGTGAGACTGTTTTGAAAAATTTGGAATTTAAAGAAAAATACATAAAATTAAATGAAAATGTTGTTGGTTTTGAACAAAATTAGTCTGGAGAATTCTTAGTCATTGGGAAAATGACAAAGAAGTTAATGGTTGTAAAATCTTATTTTATTTTTTTCACTTCAATGACTGAAGTAAAAAGAAAACCAACCATGTGCTCCATTAATACCTCTGTTTTGTGCATGACTGAAGTGAAGCCTTACATGTGATTTTATGACATGACCAGTCAGGAGCAAAGTGAAGGGTGAAATTAAGGGGGTTTTTTTTGTAATCTGCTGATTGGTTTCCTGGTTGGTTTCCTATTGACTCAGAAAGCACTTTATCCTTCACAGTAGCAAGTATTGGATCTTGAATATTTACCTTTTTTTTTTTCTCCTTTAGGGCACAGCAATATCAAAGTCATTTTCTGTCAGTGTTAGGTGACTGCAGAATCATGTTTTTGATTATAGCAGTGGCAGGAGCTGTCCACATACCATCTCAGGCACATCACTGCTGTATTAATAATTTCTCCAGTTTGGAGGTAGTGTGGAGCCATTTAACCAGAGAGTCTTATTCCTCATGAATTTAGGTTAAAGAGCTGATCACAGAAAGAGTTGCCAGGTAGCAGCAGTGATTATACCAAGTACAGCAAAGTAACTTCAAAACATACACTTAAGGACTCTGTAGCTCTTGTTTAAAATCTGTCCTAGAGCAGATGGGGAATACTCTCTCAGGAGTACATGTTCACTTCTGTAAGTATGTTAGGCATTCCCAAGTGCTGCTTCTTCTGGGACTCTGCCTTAGAGCAAAAAAACCCTAAACTAAATGGATGCTTCTGCTCTCCAGTTATGTCTCCACTTTGTGGTCATTCACCTACAAACATCTGCATATTTGAAGCAGTTCAACATATTTGGGCATGGCGGTGCTCTGCCCTGTGCACTTGCTGGTCTTGCTGAAATGAGGGGTGTCCAAAGAGGCGCATCAGTCACCATGTCAGCCCTGGTGAGCTGTCAGTTCCAAACCACTTCTGTGAACAAGTTTTTATTTCTTCTATGTGATATAAAATATGTTCTAGTGCTGTTTTCTTTCACTGGAAAGAGAAGAGAGATAGCTTTTGAGGGAATTATGGTAAGAAAGAAGCTGGTGAATCAGTTTTCTGTTTGCCTCCATCAGTATTCCTCACATATTCTCTGTCCCACCACACCTGCAAATGAGCAGTAATAACACTGCAACTGCCAAATTGCTGACTCTCACCTAATCTATCCCTTTGTCTCTTCAGCTACAATTCATCACACCTCACCTTGTTCTATTTACTGTATGTTCTATCTCAGGTTCACTGAAAAATTTGAAATACATTCTATCCCTATAAGATCATGTCCAAATATTGCCTATATTTAATGTAACATAAATATTCACATTTATGACTGTACATAAATGCAATATGCATTTTGTTGCAACACAGTATGCAGTAAGAACATTTTACATCTGATTAAATCTAAGGAATTCAAAGAATCATAATATTAGATGTTAGCAGTACATTAGCGTAAATGTTAGGAAGTTTTTTTAGCTTTGGAAAGATTCAGAGATAAGTGTTCCAAAAACACAGATTAGTACATTGAAGGCTTGAGGAGTCAGAGAAGCTACTTAAGGAGATGTCTGTTCACTGAAAATGAACGAGTGATGCATTTTTTTCCTGTGCAAACCAACAGTTCTGTAGCCTAGCTTTGCACACCTTTGGAAGTTTAAACAAGGATTAGACAGAGAACTAGAAAGGGCCTTTTTGCCATTATTACTGGCTGCTGGTATTTTAAGTAAAGATTCCAACTGATATTTCCCAGCTAAGAGACTCAAATTAAAGAGATTTGCTGACTGTTAGCTCCATTTCCACATCAGAGGGAGAAGCAGTGTGACATGCTCCGCATCACAGCAGCGCAGTTTTGGCCAAGTTCCAATTGAACATGGGCTTAGATCTCAGTGGGTGGTCGCCATTACACATTTTGGGGAGGCTATTTAAAACTGGCATGTGAACCAGTTCTATCAGAGAGGAGAAAGTACAGGTAGTAAAGTCACCCTGTGACATCTACCCTCCTGCTGTGGGTTAACACAGAGAAATGAAGCTATATCTGAAGCACAGAGCCATTCACAAGAGGGAAATAAAACAAAACAAATTGGAGGTAAGTTGGTGTTTTTAAAATCAGAACTATTGCACCAAGAATTCCTGTGTAGTAGGATTTGTAAAGGGCTTCTGCTGTGACTAAGCATTTGGCAAAACAGTAAGATTCATGCAGATTATGCCAGAAAGATTATTGCTACCCTTTAAACTGCTGGAGAATATCAAGTGAGCATTTTGACAGGCAGTCCTGAAAATTGTGATCATTTCTAGTTAAAAGGAAGTCTGGAAGTCAAATTTGCCCTAGTTTTCTAGTTCATTAGAAAAATAGTTTGACACAACTAGTATCAGGTGGAATATTTTTTAAATATAAAATTTCCTCAGTGTATAATGCCAAGAATCATCATCCAGTGCAGACCCTGTCTGCTATTTACAACAGGATACAGGGCCAGGAAGAGTACTGCTGTTTCTCTGGTGATAGTCAAAATCAAATGTTTCTTAATCCAGTTGCCATAGAACATTTCAAAAAACATGAAACACTATGATGAAGTCACAGAGACATAAACTTTCTTCAATATATTGTAATGTTCATTAACATGTACTCCACATTTTTTTGACTGTGAACTCACTATGAACAGCAGCTACACAGTAAAAAAAGTAGCATTGTAAGAAATTACTGATGATAGCTGACACTAACCATTAACGGGAAATATTCTGTTATAGTTTTACATACTTCAACTAAGAACAGAAGCACCATTTTCTTAGCAGTACATTATTACTTATAAATTGTACCCAAATATGTCACAAAGGTCTGTGCTAAACTGAAACCAAATGTACTCTACTATCTTAAAGGAATCCAAACTCAAGAACTGTAGGTGACAACTTCAGCATTTGCTGGTAGCATTACCTCAAAGCATTTGTAGATGAGGAAAGACACTGTGGGGCAAATCAGCTAAATAATAGATTATTTGTAGGGATTCCAAAGAATGAAAAAAATATATAATATTACCAAAAAAATCAAGAAAAAAGGCAGTAATATATATATTCTTCAGAAGAAGAACCTATTGGAAAGGCACCTTTTTAATTGGAAAAGACATATTTTTTTCTACAAAGATAGCAGGTACCAGATGAAGCTATTGATAGTAGTTCTAATAAAAATGTAACAAAATAGGAATTTGTCTAGCTAGCAAATGGGCTAACAGATACCATAGCATTATTTTAATAACTGATAGTTAATCTGAAAATGAAGATATTGTAGAGTTGAATGCAAATGAAAGTAGATTAATACAAGTATAGACGTGTATTTTTCTGCTGAAAATCTGAGCAAATGGTGTAAAAATTTAATGACTATCAATAAATACTTAAGCATAAACACATGGCCAGTTATGACGGAGCCCAGATTTAATTGCAGTCAACAGCACAATGCAAACTTGTGGTGTGCAGAGCCATCAGCTATCCCTAAACAGGACGGATTGCTGCTTAAGTAGGAATAGGAGCTAAACATCTCTTGACCAGATGGTCCTCTCTGTGGAAACACAATAAAAATTATGGAAGAGAAGGCCCTGAACACTGAACTGGGGAGTACCATTCCTAAACCACAACAGTGTTAAAATATTTTTAAATGTATGATGAAAGAATTAGTCAGTTTCCAACTCAAGATCTTATGTGTATGATTACCACTGCTGCACCTTGAGCTATGTGTGAAATCAGTGGTAAAAATTCTTTTATCTGTTTTGTGTAAGGCATAAATCTAATTCCTGTTCAGCTGATTTTCTTTTATCTGAGAGTAGAGCAAAAAAATTTTCTCTGGGTCTGCAGGTAGTTTTCTTTGTGAGAGACTTTTTACAGTGGATTGAATTTCCTGCATACAAAATCCATTATTTCACTGCTAGTGATTGCACAGTTTTCTAGAAGTGGATAATTCTGCTATTTGCAAGTGTTGAAACTACAGGGATGAGACCCTATTGATGTCTTATACCTGAAAATAATCATACTGTAAACCCCGTAGATTTAATGACATTTCAGTTTTGCTCTACTATCAATATTGGTCTTAAGTTTGATGCCATCAAGCCAATTTTCACACTGGTGAAACTGCTGAAATTAAAGAAATGGTTACCACCTATGTATGCAGCAGTAATCATGCTCTCAGTTAAGTCCCTCAGTTGTATTATTGGAGTAGGACTGAACATGCTCATAACTGAGAGAGGAGCTTATTTTCCTGGATATTTAATGTTTAAATAGTGAGGCTTATGTGTCATGTCAGATGCAGTGATGGAATGTGGGCATGTCTTCCACATGGGGAAGATGACAGGAAAGAGATGTCTAGGATGTTCTTTATTATACTTAGCATAATTCACAGTGTAATCAATTCTGTATTCTGAATCTTTGGTAACTATGTAGAAGATACAAATCTTTAATCTTTCTTTACCCAGTCATTTATTGTATCTATTATTTACCAATTTGGGGCTTTTTGGTTGAATAATCTTCCCACAACAATTATTTATAGTTTTGAAAATTCATTTGGAATTTGAGACCGGTTATTCTATTTTCCCACATTAACAATAATATCTCATTATAAAATGTTTTTCCAGCTGACGTTATCAGAAGTTTTGCTGTGTTATTTTGAATTGGCAAAGAATTAAAAATTAAATTTTTTCTTCTTTAACATGTCAGAAATAAAAGAGCAGGAAGACAAACACCATAGCTCGGAACACCTCCCCCTTCCTCCTTCTTCACACAGCTTTATATGTTGAGCATGATGCCATATGGTCTGGAATATCCCTTTGATAAGCTGGGGTCAGCTGGCCTGGCTGTGTCTCATCCCAATTTCTTGTGCACTCCCAGCCTCCTGGCTGGTGGAGTGAGAAGCAGAAAAGGCTTTGGCTCTGTGCAAGCCCTGCTCAGCAGTAATGAAAACATCCCCATATTACCAGCACCATTTCCAACAAAAATGGAAAACACAGCCCATGCTAGACACTGTGAAGAAAATTAACTCTATCACAGCCAAATGCAGCGCAGTGGGAAATTATGAGTAGTTAGTTATTCTTCTGAAGTTTTCTCAGTGGCTCTTTGGTATATGATTAATTTTATAATTTTTAACATTTTGTCAATTTAAATGGTGTTATCTTAGCAAAACATACTTAATGATTTCATCTTTTCTTTTGGATAGTTTACTTTTTTAAAAATTTATTTCCATGAACAACACTTGACATCTGATTGAATTCTCTTCAGGTTTCCTTCATTAAACACTGCATGAGTATTTTACGTTAAACCTGCTAGTTGTCTCCTGTAATTAGTATTGGCGGTTTGTTCAATACAATACATTGCTAGTTCTCAATGATTCCTAATGCTATCTTAATACTGATATGCTGCAGATACTAATGGCAGACATCAATCACAGTTCTGGCTGAAAACTCTTATTTACTCTTAATAAAGAAAAAGTTAAATTCTCTCCTGTTTAATGACTGAAAAAAACCCTTCAATTATCAACCACTATGTCAAATCTTTCGGTAGTAATGAATTAAATGATTCACTGATTAAAATTCAAGGGATAGGTTAGGATTTGGGTTTCCATTGTAGGTAAATATGTTTTTAAAGAACAGTGAAACAAAAGAAAGTTGACATTGCAAGAGTGCAAAGTACAGATTAGGCTTCCATAAAAACAGAGAAAAGGAGAGTTCACTTCAGGCAAGCTTCTTCTTGGTATAAAAGAAGGTTCAGACCAATGAAATTTTTTCTTAGTGTTTATTTATGTTTTGTTCACAAAAACCAAACTTTCTGTGCATTTTTAACAAATAAATTTGGCCATAGAAAAATATATATCTCACAAGTCCTCATCAGTGTATCCATCTGATGGAAGCAAAAAAAAAAAAAAAAGGAAAGCACTTGAGTATTAGCTAATTAATAGAGCTTGAAGAAACTACCAAATATGGTGCTGTATAATGTCTGTTAGAAGAAATGTAAGAGCTCTGCAATATTGTCTGCTGGCAAATGCCCCTAAGAAGAGTGAAAGAAACAAAATTGCAAATGACAACAAGAAAGGTAATCAACTATAGTACTACAGTCTTAGAATACCAGACTTGTGGAGAAGAATCTGTTCCTTGAATAAACTCTGAAAAAATGGTACACCAGTAAAGACATCACGTATGTGAGAACAAAGTTTCAAGAACACTCAAAATGGATTAGAGAGACTCCAAACCTTGCAGACTCAATAATTTCTGAGAAATACAGCTATATGGTATTTTGACTAATTATGGTGTTAGATTAAAACACTTGAATTTTGAAATATTTAGACCAAAGGCACTTTTTACCACTCTGTGACAACGTATGACTGACTGGTCTTTATTGTATAAGAAGGATAGATTTTACATGTTTTATGTACCTAACACTTCATAAGGATTTCTACTGAAATTGATGTCTGAGCCCTAAGTGTGCTAGATGTGGAACGCATAAACTATTCATGGATCATTAAACCCAACCAAACATACCAGTTATATTTTTAGATGCCAGAAGTATGCTTTAAATATCTGACAAATACCTGAACAGTATAAAAATTGGGATTTGTCTGCTTTTTCCAGTGAGTCTAATAAAAGACAATATGATCTGCATTGCTAGTATCTTAATATTATTGTGTCTACAATAACGCCAATAGGACTAGCTAAACATATATATTGCCATTGTACCTCTCCTGTGAGGATGAAATGGCCAAATATTTATACATATGACATTTTCTTCACATATTTGTGCTTTGCCCATTTTGAAAATTAAAATATAAACATTCTGGTAAAAAAATCTGTTCTCCCCATCATGCCACACAGTCAAAGTCTAAATCACTTTTGCTTTATTTGATATGGTGTGTGTGTGTGTATATGTACGTATAAAATACATTAAAGGTCTTTGTTTTACTATATCGTGAAATTAAAAAACCATGCAGTCTCTGTAATTACATTGTCCTTTGCCGTCTCTTTAAAAAAGAAAAAGACTGTGTTCAAATCTTCCCCCTGTTTTATTTGCACCCTATTAACAACTGTTACTAGAGCTTTAATTATGCCCCTGTGATTGCAGAGATGCGGCTGACTTGTGTCATTTTCCTCCCAGGGGATGCTTTATAATTACCAGCATCCATCGTGGCTGCCTGTAAGCTGATGCTTTTTTATTACCAGTTCAATAATCACTGCATCCTTGTGAACATCTGCTCTACAAGCCATGCATCGGAGGTCCCAGTGCCTGTCACTCGATGCTCCCTTGCTGTGGCGACCCTTTTGCCCTCACCTTCAGTTTATATCTAATTTGCTTAGCAGAAGCTTCATCCAGATTGCCTCACAGGAACACAATTAATGCTCCAGATTTGCAAACAAAGAAATTTTCCCCCTTTTTTTTCTTTTTTTCTCTTATTATCTTGATGTCATATCCTATAATTTGTATTCACAGCAGGGTGAATCAATATAAATCCAGGAAAAAAATATAGTATTTGGTTGGTTATCTAGCTTTATAATGAAAAGTAGGTAAGTGATGAGGATTTTTTCTCCATGAACATCCATATAGTATTCTCAAATAAAAGATAAATATCAAGGCTTTCTGCATATATTTTCCTACAACAAAAGTTGTAGAAAACAAGGAAATGTTTTTTGTATAATAATTTAAATGTTTTCTAATTAAGAATTCTTCCACAGAACAATTTAAAAGGCAGGGAATCACTACTTATAGAAACATGGAATGGTTTTATGTATGTTTAGATTTTTCTGTGGCAGGACATAGAAGCTTGGCGAATGTCTTTTGGTGAAAGAGGGTTACTGTTAGTTGCAGATATGGGTCATATGGAGATGTCCAAAGCAGCTGGAAACACCATCAAGTTGTCTAGTTGGCTCTGCAACTCATGTGATAAAGCCTTTAAGCCATGCAGATTTCTGCTAATACGTATTTTTATTTTGGCCTATCTTATCAGGCCTTCCATAGTCAGGGAAGGTGCAACAGACCTTCAAATGTACAGTACAAAATCAGTAATGTTAATGCTTCTCTCTACATGATGCCGTAACTTACATGTCTCTGATTAAAGATTTTCATCTAATCTAGCAAAATTCTTAAAGCAGTGAACGCTGATATTATCTCTTAGAAAGAAGGATGCCAGAAAGTTAGTAAGAACTGCACATCCATTTTGAAAAGCAATAAAGTACTAATTGGAAATACATACTTCCACTTAGTGGACATTTCTCTGTCGCTTCTGGTAATTTCAGCCTTGTTTCTTGTTAAATAGATCTATTTAATATTACAGCATGATCAATTGTTGTGAATCATTATTTGGCATGTTTCTATAGAAATGTTTTATATTTGAATTTATTCAAAGGTTTGAATAGAGCCTTCAAAGTGCTTATTACAGTTTCTGGGAGCCAGTTCAAGTAAATAGAGCTACAACTACTGTGCCTAGGAGGAGCCTGACCACAAGCTAGAAGAGAAAGCCTGGGAGACTGTGATCATACTGCCGTAATCCTGCATGCCAGTTCAGAGGGATTTGAAACCAAGAGCAAGCCAGGGAGGCATTTGTGAGCACCTGCAGAAAAACACAACCTCATCATATCCATCCAAATCACATGATACACACCCTGCCCATATAGGAGCCAAATTTTTCTGCCAATTATTTTGTTTAAATTCTGCCAAGATTGGATCTGGATAAGGGAGGGAGATTTGAATTACCTGTCTGAATGTCTCCTATTTAAAAATTTTTTAAAATAGAAGAAAAAAATCGTTGGGGTATGGGGTATATTACATTTCACTCTACATACCTCATGGCCAATATGGTGTGCTTCATTAAAAATTAAAGTCAGGATATTATAATATACTCTAAGAGCCAGAGGTCATAGGGATCACTACAACAAAACAGAGATCATCCCAGCCTCCATGTTCATCCACTCCAAAGAGCATAAGGGAAGCAGAGTTCTGCTCTGTACTCAACACTTTCAGACTTTTTTCTCTATTTTAGCTCTAGAAGGAAATCTAGAAGGGTGTAGTGTACCTACATCAAATATGCAAAAATTCATTTAAGAAAACCCCAAACCCCAAAAAAAACCCCAAACAAATACAAAACCTACTATATTGAAAACATTGTTTATGCTCAGCGATGGCACCCTAGAGATGGCACTTGCTTGTTTTGTGCCTGCCTGGAGAACCCTGACTGAAATCTGAAATCAAGCAAGGACCCTGCCTTGCAAGGAGATCTAGAAAGCCCACCAAGGTATCATTAGACCACAGAGCTATCGCAGCATAACTCATGGCCCTCCCCTGGGCATGAAGAGTGGCTCCAGGGCTGTAATTCACTCCTGGTGGGCATAACCCTGTGTCCCTTGCCAAGTCTGAAAATAGAGCCTTGCTAACAGGTCCTGCAGCTGCTCTGGCTGCCAGCTGCCACTGGTGAGGCGTAAATCTGCCTTTGTTTCTACTAGATGCTCTGTCTCCCTGCCTCTTCATTATTTTCCAAAGGGAAACCCTTTTCTGTGACCCAAAAAAGACACTCAACACTCTTAAAGAAACAGTGTCCTGGTCTCGTGTGGAGAAGCTCAGAGCACCTTCCCTCTAAGTATGATTGCACTGCTCAGCTGAAACTTCATAGCCTTTGGGTTAAACAAAGCAGAGAAAAAATTCTTTCATAAACTTATTTATTGAAAGACCTTGTCTGGATGACATTAAACACTTTTTATAGACTGTAAAGTACAGAGTTTAGTCAGCTATTTATTCGACTTGAATGGTTTTTCATTCTGTGTTCTCCAGGATGAAACATTGTCCAGTGTTTCTATGCTATGTGTAGATGTCACCGTCAGTACCTCTCTTGCAGGAAATGGGTTGTTTTTTAAATTTAGTGCTCAGCTCCATAAGACTTTTCAAATTAGATGATTGTTCTTGCATAATCTTGCTTTTGTGCAAGATAGGCTACATGATGAAACAGGATTTATCATTCTAAAAGTGGTAACCTTTTTAAAAAGCTGATTTTTTTTGCTTTGGCTTGATATTGTTAAGAACTTCAACAAATGCAGTTCTTTAAAACCTTTTAATCTATCTTCCATTACTGAGATGTTTTTACTATGACCACAATTCATACACTTGGAAGTCACGTATATGAGGCCACTCTTCCAGAAGACATAAATCCCATTGAAACCAGTTGGATATAAAGAACTTACTATTTGGCTAAATAGAATGACAACTTTAGAATCCTAAGAATAAAAAAATGGTGATAAGTGATGCGTCTCAATTTCACTAACCACTATAATTTCAGAAAATTGTTTTAATTCATCCTTTGCCATTAGAACTAAGAAACTGCAAAATTTTCAAAACTAGAATCAACTTTCAGCGTTTGTAAGAGATAAGGAACTAACAGATCTCAGAGAACCATGAGGTGTGACTGATCTAACAGTAATTGTTGAATAATACTAGACTTTAACAAACGGAATAAAAGCTCTTACGTAATACCTCATTTCTATTACTAAACAGTGGATAACAGAACAGAGTTTATTTCCATAACTTCCAAATATAGATCAGTTCATTATAGTTAAGAAAGTTTTATTCTCTAGTGGACTAAATATAATAAAATTGAGAAAATGCTGAGTTCTAATTGTTGCTTTGATTTATATAGCTTTTCTTAGGCAAGCTACACATATTTCTTATATTTAGTTTTTTTTCTACCCATACAAAATATATGGTTCATAAACACTCACAGCACTGGTTTCTGTCAAGTGTCGTGATAATTAGCAAAAATTTGTTTTGTTTTTAGTAGAGTCATCCTGAAGTTCTTAGTGAATCATGTTGCATTTATTAGATTCTATTGATCTTTAAATTTTAAAAAGTAGTTTGGAGTAAGATAGACTGTTCTGATGTCTGAGAAATAATATTATGCATATAATTATTAGTAAAAACAGAATTAATAATTTAGAGTTAGATGTTGGAAACACTGGTTTTGTGCACAGGTTTAACATGGTAACCCATTTATAATGTTTGTTCTTGTTTCTTCCAATTTGAATATATGTAAATTATTTGTAAAGCAACTTCTTCAAACTTACAATGCAAGTGGGCCACATATTTATAGAAGAGTTTATTGACTTGCATGAATAATTGCTTTAATAATTTATTAGAGATCTTTGAAGACATGACTGTTAAGTTTCCTACAGGATATATGGCAGATGGGTGCTCTTTAGAGTATAAAATTTATTTGGAAATACTAACACTGTGATGCACATACACACACACAAATAAACGGAGAGAGAACAGCATGGAATATAACAAGGATAATGAACACATATATAAGATATTAGAAGATGTGGTCTTACAAAGAAGGCTTTTTTAAAATGGTAAGTATACTACAGTTATAGAACCACAGAGGTTGCATGAGAAGACCTCTTAATTTCATAAAAATAATCAATGGAAATGATGTAATAGAGATCGTCAAAGACTCAAAAAACTAAACATTAAAATAAATAATTTTTCCATGGAATATGGAATAAAACATAATTAGCTACATAATAGAAAGTCAGAATTAATTTAAAAATATGAAATAATTGCTTTAGCACTAATTGAACAATGTGAGCAGTGATAGCTGGTAGCAAATAAAAAAACTAAAGTTGGCAGAGAAAATTACTACAATGATTTCACTGTAGATAATGTCTGATGGTAGAACACATAAAGAAAATACCATGGGAAAAAAAGCTTAGTAAACAAAGTAAACTGCACAACTGGACTGTTTTTAAAATACTGTGTTCATTTGAGTAATATCTTTTTAATTAAATGCCCCAATGATACCTATATCCCTATCTTTTAGGTGAATACAGACACATGAGTATTTTTCTGTGCATAAATAGGTCCTACTGGGAAGAAAGACTGCTAATTACAAGGCAGTAGAGACAAGGCAGTACATTTCCTGAACTCTGGAAAAAATGGACTTTGTAAAGAAGGAAATATAAAAATAGAAATTATATTACAAATAAATTGTGAAATAATAGCACTGAATTAAAGCCTATGTACTTGTGAAGACATTTGGAGAATTTTATTTTTTTTTAATGTTTTTTCATTTTCAACTGTATTTGAAAATTTCTGATATCATGAGAAAAACCTGAGCATCTAGTATGATGTTCAATATTACACGTGTACTTTTTTTTCATAAATCCAGTATATTGAATGAGCTTGAAACAGGAAGATGTCTATATTACATACAGATATGGATGGATTTCTAATTTATTGAAGGTAATAATTATCTGTCTACTGACTGAGATGTGCTTTTGATCAGGTCTTTTGATACTTTTTGCTTTCTTGTACTTAGTGCATGTAACTATTGGCTGCTATCATTACTTTTACATACCAAAGATCCTTAAAGAAGTCTCCCTTTAGATTAATTACTTCTCTTTGCAATATGTGGAGACAAATCCTAGGAGTTTATTTAACTTAGAGCGGTGTAATGTCTATCTTTTTCCAAAAGTGCTCTACAAACACAGTTATGACAAGTCCTTACGTTACTTGAATAAGCATTCAGATGGCTGCTCTCTGCAAAACAAGCTAATATATACAACATTTGACAGCAAATAAGTAAAAAAGCAAGTTTGTTACATTTTTCCTCCAAGTGAAACATCAATTTTGGAAAAGTAATCCTTTCCCCGTTTTTAAGCTGAAATTTTCCTCATCTATAAAGATTCGTCTGGTTTTAGGTCAAAATTATTCCCCTTTCTCAGAAAACAGACCTCATTCAAACCATACAGATGTCTTTATTTCTGCAAAACGTTTGAAAGGGCTGTAATCTGAAGTAGGGGTATCCTAGATTATATTTTCCTTAACTGAATTATTCATCCATTTTACAGAGCATCCTACATGATTTTTCTTTTTTCTTCGTTAGAAAGCCACCTCTTCTTGCACAATGATTACTCAAATGTTGCTTAAATTTCATTACATGCTTTTCTTTTTCAAAGTGCAGTACATATCTCCTGTCCTGAAAGTGTAGAATACTTTCTAGAGAAATTTGTGTTAAATAGGTCTTAAAACCAGTGAAATTGGTCAAGTGTCTCTTCAGCAGCCCATTTAGAAGCCAATATCCATGGACTTTGATGACAATTTCTCCAGCTGTTGAGAGTATCTTTAATTGGGCACCAAAACTCAGACCAATAAAAGTATTTATATGACAGATTCTCAGGATATGGATAAGTAAGGTTCTGTAACAACTCATAAAATTTAAAACTGAAATGTGAGAAATCGGCCACATGAGCATATAAAAACATCCTCTACATGAAGATTTCCGGTGTTAAAGCACCAGCAATATAAACCCTAAATCACTTACAATAAATCAATTAAAATCCAAACAGCTTTGCTGAAATGTTATGGAACTGGAACAGAGTGTGTTCCAGTGTCTTTTCTTAAAAAATAAAAGTTGGTTTGGTGAGAGAGAGGGAAGCATTCAGAAAAGCAGAGCTGAATTATGGCAATGCCCTAGCCAGAGCTCAGGAAAGAGCAAAGTGCATTACAGTTTCTGAAAAAAATAGACTTCAATATATCTGGGCTTTTAGTTAGGGGAGTGAATAAACTTTGTTTTCATGCTTTCATGGCCCTTTCTAATAACTTTATTCCTTTCTTTCTTCCCTCACGCCCCAAAATTAAAATCTACAAGCTTTTGCTCTGCGTTAAATGCAGTATTTTACAGACATGTTGGTATAGTGGTTTCCTAACTATAAATGAAAATATTCAGATATTTAGATTCCCTGGAAGCAGAAGTTTAGATCTGGTCCAAGTTAACTCAGGTCATTAATTTTCAAAAGTGGATGCACTGAGTGCAAGGCAAAGGCAGTGTAAAACTGAATTAAGGTATTACAAGTGCAATTCCAAAAAAATGGAATAAACAAAAGAATAATGACAAAGAATTCAAAATTTTATGAAAAAAATTGTCTAATTTTTTGGCAGTACACAGCAGTTTCTGCACAAACTTTAAAACTATGGCCAGTTTTGATATTGGAAAAATACTAATTTGATCACCAAAACGAGCAATATCTGTGAAGGAATCAGGCTATCTATACAAAGTAAATAATACAAACCACATGGAATTTTTTTTAAAAAGGCTCTTCACATTCCCTTCATTTACTATGATGTTTCATAACAGGATTGTGTCTCCAATACACTAAGTACTGTATAAACCAGCTTTGTTAGTGTTAAATACAAGCCAACAAGAAGAAAGCCTAGACAATACTCTTTTGCTACCAACATCAAACAACCTGCTGGTTTCACCACAGCCATCATTCCTACTTTCTTAATAAGAGTAGTAATGAGGCATTATTTGAATGGTCTTATGAGGCTGCATATTCGCAAATTGAAATCCTGGCAGAAAAATCAAAACCTGGCCATCAGTAAAGAGAAAAACTCTTAATTTTTTTCTGCTGCTCATGTTTTTCTATTTCTCTTTGTTTAACTTAACTCTAGGATGGACAGGTGGTTGGAATAGTCTGCATTTCTTTGGCTTAACAAGGTATTCTATTTGATTAACTTGTAAAAGTTGAAGACAATTCAAGAATTATTTCTCAGAGGAATCATAGACTTTCTTCTGTGCTTTACATATATACATATATAATTATGTATACAAACCCAAGGTAGCTCTTGGCAAAACCAACAGTGTTCATCTTTTATGTTCTCTATGAAAACTGAAGCTCCTCAGTTTTAGAACAAATGCAGTTTAAAGTATCCCATACTGTACTTTCAGGTAGACCAACAGCATTGAAATTTTGAATATTTGAATTTAAATGTGTTTAAATGCTTTTTTTTAAAACAGCTGACTCAAATACACCCTATCTGCTACTGCTTGGAATGAAATAGGCCCAGTCCCATACCGAAGTTAGCAAATATGTATTTTAATTGGAAAATTAAATCAAGGATATACCTGGAAAATGGGAAACGTGATTTATTACCCTTGGTTTTCCTCTGAAACAACTCAAGTACCTCAATCACAGGAAATAAATTGATTTTTGACATTAAATTATTTTAAATCATCCAAGAAAAATGAGTTTAAAGTAGCCTGCACAGAAACGTTCATCTACATCTCTTCATACTTGCGGAAGCATTGTATTACAAATCTCTCTTAACCATGTATTTGCATAATATAAACACAATTCCTTTCATAGCAATAGTGATGATGGTACTACATTTTTTAATATCTTCAGATCACTGAAGATCCTGTTTTCTCTGATCTGAAATATGCACAGTGCCACCAGAACAGCTCCCATATAGTACTGAACACTGGGTAAAATAAAATTATTTAATTTTATGTGTTATGATACATGTTGTATATTGATACCAAAAGTATTATATACTGTACTGTTAAAATAATTATGGATGTAATTTACTCTAGAGTTTTCAATAGATTTGGAACTTTTAGAACTTAGTAAACACTAGCAAGAAAAAAATCCATTAAGGAAGAGATTGTGCCAGTAGAGAGTTTTTTGTGTAATTAATATAATATAATAGGTTGCAATATTATTGTAACATTACAGAATAATGGTTGATTGTAATTGGTCCAATATATCTTTAGATCGTATAATAAAGTTTTACTATAAAAGCACTATAAGTAGAAATATATTGAATATATGTATTTTTCTTGAAAACTGGAAACAAAATTAGGTGGGATTTTAATGTGGTAGAATTTTTTGCTCACTAGGGATCTGTTTCTAAACAGGAAAGTCAATGTGGTGGTGAAAACGGCTGAAGATTTCCAGGAAAAGGCATTGTTCTCTTTCGGGAATAGAGTAGTTTAAAGCATTCTTTTGAAGGAGGAGGAAGTTACTTAGCCCAGTCGGGAATAGAAGGTCAGTCAGAGTGAATGCTAAAGACTGAAGATTTGTTGCTGCACAACTGTAGAAACTTTTATAATTTTTTAATAGAAATATCTTGCTAAGTAGCATTTTGGCATTTTCTAGTTGCAGGGACCTGGACAAATTCCAATTCATGTAATTACATTGTTACTTACTCTCTCCCTCCCTGAAGTTTCAATTACTTTCATCATCATTCTTTCACATCCTGTCCAGAACTACCAAAGGTTTCTGTATTAACAGGACTTATGTTCTAAATAGAGCTAGTGACAAGGACTTTTAACGCATAATGATTGTTTAAAGAACAGAACCATGCTAACAAAATTAGTCTCATTTTTTCCCCAATTATTTGGAAAATAAAATTGGTCTAAGAAGAAATGTAATTTAAGCAACCCTTTTCTTGTTAAATTAAACATCATGTTTGACCCAAATGATCCCTTTTCAATTTTATGGTCCACTGAAACTTTTGACCAGCATATTTGGAATTAACAATGAATCAATTATTTAAATTAATGGAATTTCAATCTAAATATGATTTCATTAGACAAAAAAAGTTCTCAGTGGATTATTTGGTATTTTATGGTGTCAGTGGCAATATATTAGAAGGGACTGAGAACTAATCCTGTAGATGACACAGCACTTGCACTGCAGACCAGTTGAAATATGGCAAAATTTCCCCCATACTGGTGCTAATGGGGGCCTGAAACCCCTTAGTCCTCTGACATGCTAATATTTAAACAAAGACTAAACACTGAGCTGGAGTTACCTGCATGGCTTAAGCATACAAAATCCTTTAAAGTTAATAGCAAAGTATTACTCAAGTAAATATCAACTTGCCTCCATCATGTTGAGAAACAAGACATGGTTACTGCTGTAGAGCAGCCTGATGTCAGTGAGGGCAGGAGGATGCTAAGGGATGCAACCATCCCAGATTTCCCCTCCTGGAAGCCCAGAGTTACTGTGGGCAGGAGGGAAAATAAACTGCCGCTCTGGAGACATTCAGGCCCAGACTAGCAAGGGCGCTTTCAGCATTGAGAAACAACTCATCACAGTACTGCCTTTGTAGAACAGATTTCACCTAAAACATGTGGAAAGCAAATCAGTAAATAGTTCATCCTCTTTTAAGCAATACTCAGAAAGTCAACATTTTAAAAACAAAAAGAATTTTGCAATTAAAATGTCAGAAACAATTTTCAAAGTGTATTGAGAGGAAAGGAAATCAGACACACAGAAATTTGAAACTTACTTTTTCTCTGCAACTTAAGGCATATATCTCTGATCTGATCTCAATGAACAGTTTGTTAGGTGCAATAGAATAAGTTACAGAGAAAAGGGCAAATTACTGTACATACCTCAAGAGATTTTTGGGAATGTCTTCTTTGAAAATGCTTTTATTCGAAGCATTTTTGATTGCTAGGCTCATCCTTTCTTATCAAAATATTTTTCTCTTAGTTATGCCAGTGAGTCTGACTTCAGTAGCCCACAGAACTCTACATTTATTTTCAGGCAAGTAACAGTAATTCCCAAAGACATAAACACAGCAGTTTCACATGGAAATGCTGCAAAGATGGTCTACTTCTGAAATTGTGTGTGTTATCTCAATATTACAGGAAAAATCCATTTCTTAACAGTGAAGCATAGGGTTTATTTATTGTTGCTAATGTGATGCATGTAGTCCAAATCATAATAATCTGACTTCACAAAATATCCTAAATATGTTGAAATGTAACCACAATAAACACATACATCAAACATATATCATTTTAAAAAAGATTTTGTTTGAAACCCTAAGTGAAAGCAATTCAAAAGTTTTAAAGAAACTACTGTTAAAAATATTTTTGTTAATTCTAGATGAAGAGATTTATTGTGGCATGCATACTTCCAGAATGGATTTTTCCCTCTTGTTTCTGTATTTGTTATCTTAATGATGAGTTTTTCTAAATTATAACACTAATTGGGATAAAAGAAACCTCTGATTCTTACCAAATAAATGTATCTTTAGTCTCAGTTTTATGAATTTCTGCATTGACTTTATCTGCCAGCAGCAAAAGTAACAGCACATTTTAAGAGTTGCTTTCCCAGAAACAACCAAGTAGTACAGTATTTCCATGCTTATCTTCACAAGACCATAGCATCTTCTAAATTATTTCCTAGTAACTAGCTAAATGTGTGAACCTAAAAAAATCTCCATCTTCTGAAACTTTCAAAGCTGAAACAAAT